>CM049841.1:47168219-47313219 GCA_027422415.1 Schizothorax lantsangensis
TTTCTTCAGCATGTTTGCAAGTCCTTGCACACAGTTGTCATCACACTCAACGCCCTGTTCATGGGTGAGCTGTTTAGAGAAAGAGGAAACAGAAATGTGAGGAGGGTGTGTGTGTGTGTGCTTTTATATATGACTGCATCTGATACGACTATTCTCTGAACTGAGACTGAAGACAATCAGAATGAGGGTCATCAGCATCATCATCTTTATCACTCTCTGCCTGATCTCAGGTCAGTTATTTACTGGTCACTCAAACCTGAGCTTTAACTGATCATTATAATAACATTATATAATAACCCAGAGCAGATGAACTTGTGTTTGGCAGGTCAGGGACTTTGTTTCAGTGTGATTGGCTGCTCTGGAGGGAGTGTAATGTTCAAGTGCACATACAAGCCTAATGATCAGCATAAAGGAAAGTATTTCTGCAGAAACACAGACTGTAAGACAGGAATCAGTACTGAGATTCAGCACCGCTGGGTTAATAACGGGAGATTCGCTCTGTATGACGATGAAAACAGCAGATTCTTCACAGTGTTCATCAGGAGCCTCAGCAGAGGATGATGGGAAATACACATGTGGAAACAATCAGACATGGAGTCATGATGCTACATTAGTGGTGAACAACAGTGCGTATGATACTTCATAACTCACTACAGGAATTATTATATTTGTATTATAGTATTGTTTAAAAGTGCACTATGGGAAAAAATAAATTATTAAGAAAATTCATAAATCAGTGTTTAAACTGCCTCACTGCATTATAACAATTCACAACAGTAAAATAATGATTCATAATTTGAGATGACTGAAATGTCAGCTTTACGTCAGACATATTTGTGAAGTCACATCTCATTTACTATATTTCACTTACTTGTTCAGATGACATTTTTATGGATATATGCCTTGTAGGACAAATGTTTTTCTGTCCATGTCTTGATGTCGGACGACAGATCTCTGTTTTATACACAGGTGACCATAAAGTACATAAACCTAAAAACAAGCACAACCCAAATAATAAAATAATAATAATAATAATAAACAATAACAAAAAATCTAAATAAATAAATAAACTCTGCAAGAAACATGACATTTTATGTGTCAAAAAGAGATGTTGACATCAGAGATCAAAGCTCCCCAGTGCACCTTTAATAATACTCATAATATTTTAAGATTTCAGTGCATGTCACAATGGTTTTGTTGAAATCATTTTCAGACTCTTCTTCTTGTGGGACGTCTGTTATGTGGACTGCATATACTGGTCAAACGATCAATTTCCGCTGTAAATATGATCAAAAGTTTAAAACACACACCAAAGTCTTCTACAGAGTGAAAGGAGATCCTGTGCATGTGCTGAACATCTCTCAATCATCTCAGTCATCTGAGGAGAAGTTCATCCTGACTGACAGACAGAGAGATCACTTTACTGTGACCATCAGATACATTTCTGCAGATGATGAAGGAGTTTATTTATGTGGAGTGGAGAGAGACGGATCAGATAAACAACCTTCAGAAACATCAATTACTCACATCACCTTCATTAAAGATATTCATCTGAATGTTTCTAGTGAGTTTAGTTTCTATTTAATGAAGAGAAAAAAAAACTTACAGCTCTAAATAAAAAATGTAAATCTCTTGTGACTGTTAATAATGTAATAAATCAAATCTTGTGTTGCAGGTCAAATAACTTCTGTCCAGGTTCAGGCCTACATCAATAAATCAGTCTTCATCATGTGTAAATTTCCACAATCCATCATAATAAAGTGCACATGTATGATGATACCAGAGCAGGAGTTTTGAAGGTTTTTATCAGTGATTTAACCGCAGAAGATGAAGGAACGTACAGATGTGGAGTGAATACAGCTGATGATCTGTTCACTGAGATCAAACTGAAGATCAATCAAGGTAAAGAGCTTCTGTGAGGAGCCTGTTTTTGGACAATTTCTAGCAGTTAAAATGAGAAAATAAGATTTGAAGTTTCTGATTTTTTTAAATTATTATTTTTGTTTTTGTGTATAGTTGATCATTTTCGTGAATCAAGTAAATCAGTTGCTATTATTGGTGAAAGTGTGAAACTCACCTGTAATTACCCTGAGAAACACGAGACCATCAAACACATCTGCAAAGAGAACGAGGAGAAGATCTGTGAGAGCATCAGTTCATCAGAGAAGCAGCGCTTTGAGTTTTCTGACAGTACAGCAGGAGTTTATACAGCGAGCATCAGTAATGTGAGGCTGAGAGATGCTGGTTTTACTGTGTGGAGCAGAAACCAGACACAAGCATCTGACTTCTGTTTCTCTCATCAATAAACATGAACTGACTTTATCCAGTATGTACAGTAACCATAAACCATGCACTTCAATAATATATGCATGTGTTTTACAGTGTGTATATATGTCTCTATTCTCTTTGATTATTAGTGCCTCCAGTGATCAAACGTGAAGGAGATTCAGTCGAGATCAGATGTCCTTATGAAAAATATTCAACAGAAATAAAGCTTCTGTGCAAAGGAAAGTGTTTCACTCAAGATGCTCAAAATATAATTCAATCAGATGAAGATCATGTTAAAAAAACAAAGATTTCAGTAAAGGACGACACTAAACTCAATCTCTTCACTGTGACCATAACTGACCTGAGAGCAGAGGCTGCTGGGAAATCCTGGTGTTCAGTTAAAGACGTGTTTAATCTTCCCTTTGAGCTCATGATCATCATGAAGGACGGTGAGGCTGTTTATTTGGGAATAATCTCAATGTTTCTGATCATTTTGTTATCAAACTCATCATATTTAATGTTGTGCTCTTCAGTGATCTCTCATGAAGCGTCTGTCGGAGGATCAGCATCCATCAGCTGTAAACACATCAGAAATCACAATCAGGGGGTTTTCTGCAGAGGAGATCAGCTCAATATCTGCATCAGAGACGGATTTCGTGTTTCATCGGGTAACAGTATAAACAGCAGATTCTCTCTGACTGAAGAAACCTCTGCTGGAGTCTTTACTGTGAACATCAGCAATCTGAGAGCAGAGGATTCTGGGAAATACTGGTGTGCAGAGGAGAGTTCTGGGTCCTTCATACTCACTGAAGTTCAGCTACATGTGACCAAAGGTAAAATACTTTTTTAACCTAAAAATTAGTAATGAATCATTTGGTAACTTGCCAATACTGAACAGCAGAATATATTGTAAAATAATATAAAATAAAATGAAAATAGATTAATTGATTGTTTGATTGATTATACATTGCACTACTGTTTCTAGAAATTCTTTCTTTCTTCAGATAAACACAAAAGAAGGTATTTTGAGAAATGTTTTTTGTCCATGCTATGAAAGTCAATGGGGTTCAGAGTGATATGTTTACCAACGCTCTTCAAAATATCTTCTTTTGTGCTCCAGTGATTAAATTAAATCATACAAATTGTCATATAAAGTCATGAGGTTGAGCAAATGATGACATAATTATTATTATTTAATAATAGCTTCAGTCCGATAAGTGTGTGAACAGAGTCATTTTCAGACCAGCTTTACACCACAGACCACTGTTGAGTGTTTAAGTAAAACAGAAATTAAAGCTGGCTGCTTGTTTGTGTTTTTCTGTACACAGAAAGAAAGCATTTGTATTATGTTTTATTGCAGTCATTTTTACCAAGAAATGACTTTCACCTTCCAGTCGTTGCAGATCAGCTGGACATGATGTTGCTTTTTTTTGTGGAGCACAAACAATGTTTTAAAAAAAAAAAAAAACTTTGACACAACTGCTTTCCATACAATGAAAACACATAATTGATCTAAATGTAAATCTTTTTAGCTCTTTTGCGCATTCTAAAGCTCTTCTGTTCTTGCACATATCATATTCAGACAGGTTTAACATTGGTGAAGCCAAACATCAACGTGTCTCTGTTTTGTAACCAGTGATATCCAAGAATACACCAAGCATGAATATGCACGTATACATCTTTATAATTATCGATTTGTGTCTGCTCCTCACACAGTATCATACAGCTTAGGATGACTTCAAATGAGTAATGTGGGATATTTTGCAGCACTTTTTATGGTGTTTTTTGTCCTTTTTGGAGCTTACCAGTTACTATCTGCTTCAGAAAATATCTTCAAACAATCACATTTTGTGTTAACAATTACAGAACTGGTTCTTCTAATTTATTGAACAATCAGTGCTCTATGATTGTGTATTTTCAGAAATGATGACATCTGACACCAAAAGAGAAACATCCCAGGAGAAAGAAAAGCCTGGTAAGTCTGCTTCTCAGTTTGAACTGAAAGTGATAATTAGAAAAATGTGATCAGCATGTGCAAAATGTGTAAGAATTATTTTTATTTTTTATTATTATTATTTTATTTTTAAAGAAATGACCTTGTCTGACACCAAAAGGGAAACAGTCCTGGGGCCTCATTTATAAAGCGTGCGTACGCTCAGATTTGATCTTGGAGTGTGCGTACGCTTAAATCCACGCCAAAGCTCATATTTATAAAGACGGTCTTTGACGTGGAAAAGTGCTTAACGCCACGTCAAGGTCTGAGCAGACGTACGCACTTTTCCTTGTAGCAAAGTCAGAGTACTGCAGCTATTTGAATATCTAATAAAAGAATTCATCATAAACAACAAAGATGCAGTGTGAGAGATTAATTGTGCAGTGTAGTCAGATTTTTTATTAACGGGAGTTTTTGCGAGATTAAACTGACCTTTTTAGTAGCCTAAAGTTGAGAGTTGTTTACTCGCATTCTAGGCTACACAGTTTATTCCTTGTTGTTATTATTAATTTATTTTACAAGAGAACTTGTGACGTCTTGTTTTACTATTGGAAAAAAAAAAAAAGCATAAACACATCTCCGACTGTTTTGTCCGTGTAGCCTATAAGAATCTATCATTCAATAACGGTTTTAATATATTCTATTCAATAACATTGTTAACTGTTTTTATTTATAACATCTGCTGCTTTGCTTCTGTGAAAATGAATAGAGACATCAGCCTTAAACTTTGTTTTTGTCATTTACATCAGTTATATTTGTATAAAATACACTAGATATGTTTGTGTCAGTACATTAATGGCACATTTGAGCAGCATTAGTAAACTGTAAATATAAAGAAATTCCAAATCACATGCAGGTTTTTCAGACCTGGGACCATAATCGTGTAATAATTTATTTTATGATATGAAACGTCCAATTTTTCTTTCTATAATGTTTTTTTTTTAAGTTTTGCTAGAATTTTGTGATACTACACTTTTTATTAGTTGTCATAGCAAGTGATTTTAAAAGTAGGATGGCTCACTTTTTATAAGATGACTGAAAATTTTACTTGAATTCGTAGTTTATTCTTACTTTTGGAAACCTTATTGTTTAATAATCACTACTACTACTACCACCACTACTAATATTATTATTATTTCTGTTGTTTCTAGTAGTAATTTTGATAATAGTCAATAGAAAAAATCTAACCACACACACATTTGTCCAAAGAATAATTACACATGAAATAATTTGGATCCACGCATGTTAATAATTCCTATGCATCTATGGCCTATAAAATGGCCTATGAAGTAGTAGTTTGCAAGAAGCAGAATGGCAGCATTAGCACTTCTTGAAGATATTGCAAACCGTGCAATGAGAAGACAACGCGTTTTTTGGACTGTAATTTCAAGTCAGACCATTTTTTTTACATCTTTTAGGGACCTTTGCTGCCCCCCCACCTCGTTCACAGCCTGTGCTACACACTGCCATGCCACAAATTTAGTTTTGTGTGAAAGCCCACTGGAGAGACTCCCAACCTGGTCATGTAAAATAATCTATGAGGCGATGTGTGACTAATTATTATCACATATTTTTATATGTTTTGTCAACTATATACTGTTTTTATTTTTTATGCACCTCGGGGTTGTCACAAGAGGAATTTTGTTGTGTACACAATAATAAAGTACTTGAACTTGAACTTGAGAGACTCCCAAAAAGCATCCCCGCGCGAACCTCTACCTCCGCCAGCAGGACCTCAATTTCAGACTCAGTAAAGTTTATTTTTCTTTGTGCTCGTCATTCTCAAGCATAGAAATTTGGATATTGGCGTGTGCTCTTTCATATGATAATGATATTAATTAGGGGCGTTTACAAGGCGGAGATCTGACACCAGTCAGCTGCGCACAATTTCAAGATCATTTGCGATTTATAAACGTCACATCTGGAAGAGAGGCGTACGCACGTGTTTTTGTGCGCACGTTCGTTTTCTCTGAATTGCACTTACGCACTTTGAAATGATCTTAGAACAAATTTAGGATGGTTTCTGCGCAACATTTTATAAATGAGGCCCCAGGATACAGGTCTGGTGAGATCCAATAACTCAATTTTTCAGTATGAGTTAAAAGTGATATTGTGACACATCAGATGTATGCAAGTGCATGAATGTTTGGCAATGAATGTCAAGGACTCGCCTTATTTCTCATTTCTGTGTGTGATTTTAGGTTTCTTCTGTCAGCTTCCAGAAGCATGAAGAGTCTCTCAGTGGTGCTACAGTCTCCACTTTGATCTTCTCACTGGTGCCATTTCATAAATATCTGGTGTCAGAAATCACAATTATTATTGCTTTTATAACTAAAGATTTTATTTTAAAACTTGTCATGTCACAGAAAAACTGCAAAAAAATAATTCAGGTACTAAGCAGCTGGTGACACCTACAGGTCACTGTTGGGAAAAAGCTGAAATATTTCTTTAAGTGACTCTGTTTTGGTTGTTCAGCTTTCTAGAAAGAAAACTTTGGTTTATTGAGCTGAAAGATGTGAGCAAGCTACAATGTTTAAGTGTTTTAGTTTGTTTGTTAACTAAATTAGTTTCTTTAATTTGTAAAATGTGTGCAAGAAAATATTTGCAATGATGGACATTTTCTTTTAATAAATGAATTTGATGTCATACATGTCAGTTTACTGTATTCATTTTATCAGGAAGTCCCATTGAGAAAAAGAAAGAAAGAAATATTTTCTACAAGAGAGAGAATGCACTGTAAAAAAATTGCTGTAACATTTACAGTGAATTACTGGCAATTTTGGTTGTCAGTAAGACTGTAAATTTACAAAAGTTCTGTAAATCAATAATTACAATGGTACTGTAAAAATACAGCAAACTCTTGCATGCTGTAAAATTGTTGTGATGGTGTGTAAACATTTGGTAAACTTATTTCATTTGAGTCCACTGAGAAGGAATATTTCTTAATATAAAACTGCAAACAATTAATTTGTAACAGTAACGTTAATAAAAAACATGATTTTTTTTTGTTATCAACATTTTTTTTTTTCACACAGCATAACATAACATCCAAAATATAACAAAACAACACAACAGACATATACTCAATAGCTCAAAGTCAAGTCAAAAGGGAGGGAGAGAGGGAAGGACAATAAAAACACAAAACAAGTCAAATAAAAACATGATTTTAACTCATTGCAGTTTATCATGAGCTATAGCACACATGCATGTGCTAAAGCACTTAAAGAGATCACCACTGTATCAGCAACTCTACAGTTACTGTCTTTAAATAAAGCAGTAGAACATCAGTGTTTGTGTCTCATCATTGACTGAAGCACAGACTCTACTCTCCAGCATAATGGTGACCCACAAAACTACATTAAACTAACAGATCTCTCTTGTGCAAAATAATACTGTTCAGTTAAATATTTACTCTCCTTATAGATAATTATGTGATTAATTAAGTGATGGTTGTGCTTTAGTGATGAACAGCTGCTGTTAACAAGCAGAATCACTGAATGAAAGAGAAACAAGAACTACAACTGACTTCAGCCACAGCCGAAGATGAACTCAACTGAAATACAAGACATCATTAAATCTCTCAAGATCTGATTAAACAACTCCACAAACAGCATTACCAGCTTCACACATTACAATTTGACTTTATTTCTGTCATATGTTCATAAAAACTATTTGAGAATTAACACATTTGTTATAGCAAGAAAAGCCAAAGAAAAAGATTGTGATTATGTGCTTTTGATTGATAATGATATAATCATTATCTAGTGGCCTGATGCACTGATTTCATTCAGAGGCTGATCTTTAAAGACATGGTGTGGATTGTTTTGTGTTAGTTTTGTTGATAATGGCTATATGGCTCTGTATGAGATGTCAAATTGCTACAAAATTATTTTAAAAACATATTATGCACAAAACCTTTAGTACTACGGAATAAATTAGACACACACATACATCAAGAATCAGCGTATGAATCTCAACAATGGTGACAATCAACAAAATAAACAGATCAACTCTGAACATCTCAAAACATGCTACTAAAACTCAACACAAAAAAAAAGCAAAAATAAAAGCACATAGTAAGAATTAAAGACAATAAGTGGAAAATTCAGTGGCATAATTTATTCATGCCGCAAAGCATGCTGGGAGTCATGGGTGAGCTTTGTACTGTACTGGTACCCAGCATTCATTGCAGCATGAAGCTTTTGATTGTCACCATTGTTGAGATTCATACGCTGATTCTTGATGTATGTGTGTGTCTAAGTAATGCCGTAGTACTAAAGGTTTTGTGCATAAGATGTCTTTAAAATCCTTCAGTAGATCTTTGTCGTATCATGCAGGGTCATATAGCTATTGTAAACAACACCAAATTAACAAAAAAAAAAAAAACACCATGTCATTAAAGACTAGCTCCTGAAAAAGATCAGTGCATCAGACTACTAGATAATGATTATATCATTATCAATCAAAAGCACATAATCACAATCTTTTTCTTTGGCTTTTCTTGCTATAACAAATGTGTTTTACACAGTTACAGCAGCCAAAAAAAAAAGCTAAGACTAAATGTCAAGGGTCAAGAGCCCAACTAAAGCAAACCCTGATCGCCACAATGGTGAGGCCAAATGAAACATTTTCAATAAAACAACTAAATTTCTGTTAATTCTCAAATAGTTTTTATAAACACATGACAGAAATAAGACTTTATTATAAGGCTGTGGCTGAAGGCAGTTGTAGTTCTTGTTTCTCTTTCATTCAGTGATTCTGCTTGTTAACAGCAGCTGTTCATCACTAAAGCACAACCATCACTTAATTAATCACAGAAGTATCTATAAGGAGAGTAAATATTTAACTGAACTGTATTATTTTGCACAAGAGAGATCTGTTAGTTTAATGTAGTTTTGTGGGTCACCATTGTGCTGGAGAGTAGAGCCGGTGCTTCAGTCAATGATGAGACACAAACACTGATGTTCTGCTGCTTTATTTAAAGACAGTAACTGTAGAGTTGCTGATACAGTGATGATCTCTTTAAGTGCTTTAGCGCATGCATGTGTGCTATAGCTGACGATAAACTGCAATGATTTGAGTTAAAATCGTGTTTTTAGTAACTTTATTTTTACAAATTAATTGTTTGCAGTTTTATATCAAGTAATATTCCTTCTCAGTGGACTCAAATTAAATAAGTTAACCAAATGTTTACAACCATCACAACAATTTTACAGCATGCAAGAGTTTGCTGTATTTTTTACAGTACAATTGTAATTATTGATTTACAGAACTTTTGTAAATTTACAGTCTTACTGGCAACCAAAATTGCCAGTAATTCACTGTAAATTTTACAGCAATTTTTTACAGTGTGGGACATGCAAACTAACAACATAGGATTAAAATGTAGCATAGCAATGTACAGCATAATTTACTAAATATATAACACCACACATTTACTCTCTAAATGAGGACAGTCCATAGACTTCTGTCGTTTTTATATAAATAATATAACATAATCCTAAGAACATTTTCTGTATTTTTACCAAAAAAAAAAATTCTGTATTTTTTTTTTTTAAGTTTAATTCACTTCTGGGTACAATTTTGTCCCCAAAATAAGGTTAAGTATACAAATTATTACAAAAAAATAAATAAATAAAATAAAGCATAGACTCGTATGCTTATTAGAAATAATTAAAAATATTAGAATGCTAGATCAGAAAACATGCTAGAACAGAAGAAAAATGCTGAAAGGAGAAAGAAGAGGATTATTTTTTTGTGTAATTGTAAGTACATTGATTTTTAGGGTTGTGGAGTGTTTGAGTGTTTGTGAAAGACGTGCGTTTTCAGCAAAGCTGGAGTTTGGCTCATTCCAGCAGAGGTGAACAGAGAGGTCTGGAAGCAAAAGGTCTGTAAAATTAATTTATGCCTTATTGTGGAAGAACAACAAAGTGGCACTCATTGAGCGATTGTAGCTAGTTGGAGGAAGCATACAGTATAGTGAATTGAAGTAAGATGATGTGATTCCAGTTGATGTCCTGGAAGTCATAATCAAAACCTTACATTTTATTCTGGAAGCACCTAGAAGCCATTGTTATCAGTGTTCGAACTATACCATGGACTTTGGGGGAGCCTGCTTGTTACTGCGCGTGCGCTTGCGCGTGTCTCAAAAGAGGACTTACAATGACTTACTAAGATACATAACAGCTGCAAGTGTATGCACTACTTGCTTTATGCAAGCACTATAGGATAAATCACTATGCAGTATTTACCCTGTTATACTATATCGACACGAATTGATAGGTGAAACAACAAACAGCCACCCACAAATAGTCTATTTAGCATCAGGCTGTCAATCGAGAGTCACGCAGACCTATAACAACCCAGCCACAACACATAATTGCGAATAACATGCCTTACCTTAACACAGAATGCCTTGTGATCTTTTTGCCATGGTGGTTATATGATGCTAACTGCAGAATGGATTTCAAGGACGTCGCGCGCAGATCAACGGCCTCCAACATTTATATTTTTCTACGAATCTTTGAGCAAAGTCCCTTTAGTCTTTGCTTTGAGTTAACGTACTAAACATGAGTGGAATTTGCACCGCAGCGCCCCCACACCTTGATGCTCATGACAAGAATAGCATGTATAGTTATCTTTATTGAAGTGAATTAGGTTTAAATTGCCGTCATGCATGAATCAAATGATATTTTTGCAATTTTACACATAATAATCCACGATGATCACATTACACAAAACTGAAATTGCACAGCCAAATAACACATTGTCAATATTTTTTGAGACCCCCCAAAATTTCACAAATCACTTTTTCAGGGGAGCCCATGTCTTATTAAGGGGAGCCGAGCTCCCCCGTAGTTCGCACCCTGATTGTTATACCCAGTCAACAATTTGATCTCACAGTGATGTCACCATGAGCTCCCAGGATACTCGTGATGAGGTCACAATGTGAGGTAACAGTGAGCTAAAAGTGTAACCTCACAGTGCCCTCACTGTGTGCTCACACTAATGTGAGGTCAAAGTGCACTCACTGATACCTAGACGGTATCAAGTACTGGACGGTATCGACTGGACATGCTTGTAATTGGGCGCATACGCATGCAGCGACCAGCAGTGAGAGTTTGGCGTCCACATGTTGGCGTTTATAACATATTTTTAAGTCTAAGTTAAAGGTTTTTAATGAATTGTTTTTCGTATGTATGTATTTACGACTAAGTGCTCCCAGTTTCACTAATTTAAAATGGATATTTTTTGTCCTGCTGCTTACCTGCGTCGTTAACGGGGCTGTCAATCAAGGGCGGATACAGTACACCAGAGATGTGCTCAGGGGCGGATTGGCCATCTGGCAATTCTGGCAAATGCCAGAGGGGCCGAACCATTTTGTTTAATGTGGGCCGGTCAGATTTTAAATTGGTTATTATTCAGATTTAAATGACAATTACAAAATATAATCATATTTCCATAAGGATGTACAAAAGCCATATTTGAAGACCAAGGAGAGGGTTTGGTCAATAGTGGTGAATCTTCCAAACATTTGGTCTCTCTGGAAAGCCCTGAATGTGCTCTGTACAGGACATCCAGACTTAAAACTGTGACATGAAGATCAAAAAGTGATCACAAAGATCCCATTCAAATTGATAATTGGAGACCTATTACTCTCTTGAATGGAGACTACAAACTGCTTGCATTGGTATGCTAGAAGATTAAAATCAGGAATAGATCAAGTTGTTCATGAATCTCAAACAGGCTTCATGAAAAGAACATATTTGTAACAATATTCATCTTATTTTTGACCTTTTAGACTACTCTGACCAGATAGAGTCAGAGACTCTTATTTTGTTTCGATTTTGTAAAGCCTTCAATACTATTGAACATGGCTTCTTACTGCACTCTCTAAAAGTTTTTGGGTTTGGGAATAATTTCATTGATATTATAGAAATGTTTTATAAAAATATGAATAGTTCTATTATTCTAAAAAAAAAAGAGGACCCCCAAAAGATTTGCAATCCATCGTGGTGTACACCAAGGTTGTCCGATTCCCCCCTTTCTGTTTTTATTAGTTGCTAAAAAAAAATAAAAAATGATAGAGAAGTCAAAATTTTTAAATTGGCTGACGACACTGCATTATTTTTAAAAGATAAAAATCCAGATAAAACAGCCTGAGAACCTGCTCAAAAGATGTTGCAGGCTTGCCTTCTAGTGGCTTTTTTTATTTATTTTTTATTAAACATATAACATTCACAGTGGATACAGTCAAAGCAATAAAATACATACACAACCAGAATACAAAACAGTAAATACATAAATAATAGTAATAACAAAAAAGAAATATAAAGAGAAAAACAAATAAATAAAAAGTTGCCATAAACATCTTTTAAAATAAATAAATAAATCATAAATAAATAAAAATAAATCATAACTAAAACAAAAAAAATACACATAAAATGTCAACTTCAAAGAATACTCAGGAGGTAACCCTTACAACAAAGTCATTATTTTTTTTCCATCAATACGGTTGTTTTAGCAGTGAGCAGAGAGATTCATAAAATGATTTCAAATCAATACAAAAAAATCCTAAAATTGGGCATACAGTCAGTAACTTTACATTTGTGAAGATGAAATAGGCCACAAAGAGTGCCTTCTAGTGGCTTTGCTCCTGAGCTACATCGATAGCCGGAAGCATTTGTCCATATAAGGAGTTTCCTGAAGGTCATAGGTTGTTACTTCTATGAGTCCACGGAGAGAGCGCCCTCTAGCGTCTGGTATGAATGAACCTGACATTATATAAGACTGTTTGCTCCTCACCTCGTGGACACGCTTCACAGAGCTGGACCGAGGTGAGCGTTTGTACTTAAAAAGTGTTTATTTTGCTCTTTTTCTCTGAAAATGACTGATCATTTCGCTAGAGAAGACCTTTATTCGTCAGATGGGTCGTGTGGAGCCATTGGAAGCGGCTTAAATTTGGGTTTTGGATCGTTTATTTGCATCAGACAGAGAAAACTCCTGCACTGTTTCCCTCCAAAACAACTTCTCTTCGGCTCAAGCAAGAAAGTCATATACATCTCGGATGACACTTGAGTGAGTAAATAATCAGGAAAATCTGACTTTTGGGCGAACTTTAACTTCCTTGTGTGCTAAAGAAGGTGGAGATTGACTTTTTTTCCTGTGCAAACTCTTCTCTTGCTTTTTCATATGCTTTGCAATGAAACACATTTAACTGTCTCTTCTTCTAGACAACATTAAGTTGTTTTTGGATATTATACAGTTGTCTCCCTCAGTTTCTTTGTTCCATATTTCTTGCCAAAACTCTTTATTTTCCTATTTTCCTCAGTACTTGTGTATATATATTTCCAATTACTTGTTGTGTTAATCAATCAATCATTTCAGTACCATATATTTTCTTCAATCATATTCAACTTGCAGAATACTTACCCTGTTCAACTCCTGCTAAACATCTTAATATATTTATGCCTTTTTTTTACACCTGTCTTGAAAGTTAACCTAGAATTAATCCAGACCCCTAAATATCTAAATATCCAGTTTTATCCCAGTTTTTGTCTTAATGTACTTCAGTTTGTATGACTTGTATGATATGGCTTCATGTTTGATGTTTGGACGCCTCTCCCATCATCTGCATACAGTGATCTTCCTCTGTCTTTATTAATTTGCTGATATTTGATGTATCTTTACCTGGTTTCACATTTGACACAATAACAGCATGCTTCCATGAAGCTGGGAGTTTTCCTGTCCTCTGTATTTATGCAGATGCAGTATAATATTCAAACACTTATCAAATAGGCTTTTAATCATATGTAGTCTATGTTGTTAGGTTGGCTCCTCCTAATGCTTTATGTCTGTTATCCTTCATACCTTTTTATGCACTTGAGCCAGCATTTCTGCTTTATAGCTTGTCACTGCTGTTCTTTCTTTTTTTTGTATTCTATTTTTTTTTTGTATTCCTCCCATTTTCTTAATTTTACCCCGTACTATTGAGTTTCTTATTTCTTCTATTGTAACATCTTCAACACAGTTATTTTCCAGTCTTTATATATATTCACTGTGTTTTTGTTCTAGTTTGTTGCTGTATATTATGCTTGTCCCAGCTCTTTCTGCTGCTTCTGTTTGTTTAACCTTTTAGTTCGTCCTCTGATATTTTTGCTTTTTGTGCTTTTATGGCCTCCTGTATATGTGTTAAAAAATCACCACAACCAGCATTTCATTGACCTCCACAATTACACCATTTTTGGACTGTTTCTGTTCACGTTTCCAATACTTATGGTTTCCAACACGCATACACAGCGCTGTTTGCCTTCACACACTGCAGTATATTTCAACATCTAGCACATATGATCTTACTGTGTAGCTGACAATCCCAATATACACTTTATCAGCATTCCGTCTTCATGAAATTGTAGCATCACTGATAGATTATCCATTTTCTCTCCTGCAGTCACTTGGCCGTCACGTTTGCTCCCTGAATGCAGGTTTATTTATTTATTTTAGCAATGACTCTACTTATCCATGGTTTTAGGTATTGTGCATGTAACTGAACTTAAGCCCTGAGCTTCTTCTGTTGTCTCACATCCTTACACACAATCAAGAGACTGCATCCCTTAAAGTTTTGACTTAATTATTTCTCCTAGAGCTTTTATTCATTGCTTCAATGAGTTTGATGGGATTCATTACTAAAGGGAATTTCAACAATACCTTGAAATCTTCTTTGGCTTTCATTACAGACTCACTGTCTTCATCACTGTCCTTTCCAAGTTCATGACAACTGTTTACTTTGTCTACTGATTAACTACCTGACTCCAGATTATCCATGTATCAACTTGTTTTAATTTTTGTCAATTTGATATTGATAATTTTGATACGTCAACAACACTTTTAATCATATGTAGTCTATGTTGTTAGGTTGGCTCCTCCTAATGCCTTATGTCTTTTATCCTTCATACTTTTTTTATGCACTTGAGCCAGCATTTCTGCTTTTCTGCTTTCTAACAATTTTTGCATTGTTCCCATTATCCTAATTGTACCCCATACTAATGCATTTTCTTCTGCAATTGATTTACACATTCTGCCGTGATTTTTGCATGTCTTATTACTCTTATTTCTGATTTTTAAATATAAAATATACTTGAATGAATGTCTCTTCTCGAATTACCTTATTCGTAGTATTAATTGCTTGACTACACACGTTTTTCCATCATGGCTACTTTCTTTTTAATCCAATTCTTTTGAGTAACTTCTTCAGTGGTACTGTTTAAGGTGTTGCATATCTTATTAATCTATCTCAATTTCTTCATTAAAGCTTTCATTCCTGAAACTTTATATCACGTGCATAAATTTTCATCTGTACATCTTTTCATCTGATTTCTGTTAAATCATGCCTATTTTATGCATCATTAAATGATCACTACCTATTGTATTTTTAACATTTCCTCTACCATCTTCCTATATTATTATAAGTATTATTCCTTATCAATATTGTATTAAATGCATTAAAATCACTGCACCATATTGTTTTCAGATTTATTTGTCATTACCTCCTTCTTTCTGGTGACTCGGACAATCTTTCCATACTCTTATTACTCGACCCTAGCTCCGCTTTTGACACTGTGTCTCATAATCTACTACTCATGCGCCTTTCAGAGATTGGAATTTCAGGAGATGCGTTAGCCTGGTTTTCCTCCTATTTGACGGACAGACAATATTACATCACCATGCATAAGTACAAATCTCCCACTGTCCCTCTTAAACAGGGTGTGCCACAGGGCTCAGTTCTTGGGCCATTATTATTTATCATTTATATTATGCCCCTTGGACAAATTATTCGTCGCCGTGGTTTTCAGTATCACTGCTATGCCGACGATATTCAGATATATACTTCTTGCCGACCTGACTCTATTCACCAGACTGCTACTCTATTGACATGTCAACGAGTTAAAAACCTGGCTTAACTCCAACTCTCTCAGTTTGAACTTGACAAAAACAGAAGTTTTACTTGTCGGTCCCCCAACTGTAACAAAAAACATAACTGACCCCCCTAAAATATACCTCGAAGCTACATAAATTTTTCCAACTGCCACCGTCAAAAACTTGGGTATCATTCTTGACTCTTCACTAAATCTAGACGCTTATATTAGCAAACTCTCCAAAGCTGCATTCTTTCAACTTGGACGTATTGCCAAACTCTGTTCCTTCATGAGCCCAAAAGACGCTAAATCACTAGTACATGCATTTATCACATCTCGCCTTGATTACTGTAACGCTCTTTTTTTTCTGGATTATCAGCACGCTCCATCTCCCGTTTGCAATATATTCAAAACTCTGCTGCAAGAATGTTAACGTACACCAAACGGTCTTCTCATATCACTCCTATTCTTTTTAACCTCCACTGGCTACCCGTGTCCTCTCGTATCATTTATAAAATTATTCTGCTTACTTTTAAGTCACTTCACGGTCTTGCACCTACTTATCTCTCTGACCTACTTTCTCCATATACTCCTCCTCGTTTAATCCGATCATCTGGAGGGGAACTTCTTTGTGTTCCTAGATCTCGCCTTTCATCTATGGGAGGGAGATCTTTCTCTGTTATGGCTCCTAAAGTTTGGAACTCATTACCCTTGTGTCTCCGGTCAATAACCACACTACACGAATTTAAGTCCAAACTCAAAACGTATCTGTTTAACCAATATTATCGGTCATTACCTGTTTCTTCTTAAACCGTTACGGTTTAATGCTGTATCTGATTGTTTGCTGTACTTGACTATCTGTATTATTACTATGCTCTGCAACTGCAATCGCTTGTCCTGGACGTGGCAAATGTCTACTGTCCATCTATGTATTTACTGACTGTTTATATTGTTTTGTCATTGTGAAGTGCCCTTGAGCTTGGGAAAGGCGCTATACAAATTAAACTTATTATTATTATTATTATTATTATTATTATTATTATTAAAGTCTTGAATTCCACTGTAAGATTTGTGTTTATAAGTGCCTGAAACTTTGAGTTTCTTATTTCTTCTATTCTAACATCTTCAACATGGTATTTTCCAGTGAGTTCATTTTTTTTTTTTTATATATATATATATATATATATTTATTTATTTATTTTCTGCTTTCAGTCTGTTCAGAGCAATTGACCACTTCTGATGAGAAAGATATGAACACCACTTTCCTTAATTTCCACAGTGTTTTTTGTTCTTTACTTTGTTGCTGTATTTTATATTTGTCCCAGCTCTTTCCGCTGGCTCTGTTTAACCTTTTTGTTTGCCCCAGCTTAAGATAATACCTCTGATATTTTTGTGCTTTTATAGCCTCCTGTATGTTAAAAAAAATCACCACAACCAGCATTTCATTGACCTCCACAATTACACCATTTGTGGACTGTTTCTGTTCACATTTCCAATACTTATGGTTTCCAACACGCATACACAGCGCTGTTTGCCTTCACGCACTGCAGGATATTTCAACATCTAGCACATACAGTATGATCTTACTGTGTAGCTGACAATCCCAGTGTACACTTTATCAGCATTCAGTCTTCATTAAATTGTAGCATCACTGATAGATTATCCATTTTCTCTCCTGCAGTCACTTGGCCGTCACGTTTGCTCCCTGAATGCAGGTTTATTTATTTATTTTAGCAATGACTCTACTTATCCATGGTTTTAGGTATTGTGCATGTAGCTGAACTTAAGCCCTGAGCTTCTTCTGTTGTCTTACATCCTTACACACAATCAACAGACTGCATCATTACAGACTCGCCGTCTTCATCACTGTCCTTTCCAAAATGACAACTGGTTTACTTTGTCTTCCGATTAACTACCTGACTCCAGATTATCCATGTATCGGCTTTTGTTTTAATTTTTGCCTTGATTTTTATTTTTATATATATATATATATATATATATATATATATATATATATATATAGTGCATGCATACATACTATAAAGTCACATCTTAGTAAGTCAAAAATTTAATTGCTTTAGTGCGTATATATATTGATTTTACATTTGTATAATTAGATATTCAAGTAAGTTGCAACCAGAATTCAGCTAGGTCAGCTTTCCTCTCTCAGTTTCCCTGTATTTAATTTTTTTTTTTTATTAATTTATTAGGGGCAAAGCACCGAAGGTGCGATGGCACCTATTGTATCCGTTAGATTTCCTCTTCTTCTTCTTCTTCTGCGCTTGATTCTATGGCAGCCCATAGAACCGCTTGTGGGAAAGTTATAAAATTTGGCACACTGATAGAGGATAGTCTCAATACTAAACACAGCAAGTTTGGAGTGTCTAACTCAAACTCTCTAGCGCCACCACTTGTCCAACATTTCACTCATGTTTATGCTAATAACTTTAGAACCGTAAGGCACAAAATGAAAAATTATGTTTTCCTCTGAATCCTTGGCTCAAGCAGAGTCGAATGAAGTCCAAAATTAAAAAATCATAAGGTTTAGTTTTTTGGCTATTTTTTTATTTTTTTTTTAAATCTTTCATCTTTCATCTCTTATTTTATTATAATCCCCCCCCCCCGCTTTTTTCTTACGTTACCCACTCATTTACTGAAATAATCTGGCCTGACACCGTCTGTGTGTCTCTGACGCCTCTATCCTCGTATCATTGGTGACGACACGTGGCGTGGGATCAGCAATTGGGCACCGGGTGAGGACTCAACCATGCCGGCTGACACAGAAGGCCAGTTTGGTCAAGTACTCTGCAGTTGTGTGCTAGGATGAGTCAGGGAGATTAATATCACCACTAGTTCTCACTTGATTGAGTTCCATTCACCATTAGGGCTACTAAATGAAACCCTGCCCGTTTACTTATCATAAGCCCCACTGAAGATTAGATGCCCCCTGGTCTATTAAGTATTTGGCCCGTCTCTACTCTCCTAGCCATATCATTCCTCTGTTGCTCTCTCTGCGTTTTGATTCGTTGGCTGGTTTTTCATTTAAGATAGCATGTGTAATTGTAGTGTTGGGGAAGTAAAGTAGTTGTAGGCGTTGTATGAACAGCAGCTAGAGCTGCAGAAGAGGCCGCGGTTGCTGTGGCTGCTGCTTCTGGAGAGGACTCCGCTGTTACAGCTGCTGTGGAAAGGTCACCGTGGTTGTGCTGCTGCTGTGAATCGGCCGCCGCGGCTACTGCTGCTGCTGAGGAGAAGCCGCCACGGTCGCGGCTGCTGCTGAGGAGAGGCCACCACTGGAGCGGCCGCCGTTGTTGCAGCTGCTACCGCTGGAGAGGCTGCCGTTGTTGCGGCTACTGCTGCTGGAGAGGCCACCGTTGTTGCGGCTGATACCGCTGGAGAGATCACCATTGTTGCAGCTACTGCCGTTGGAGAAGCCACCGTTGTTGTAGCTGCTGCAGCCGCGATCTCTCCTGTTGCTGTTTTTGAAGCTGCTGTTGTTACCATGCCTACAACTGTTTTCACTGTTAATACAATCCCCAGCACTACAACGGCACATTCAATTGTTCTCATTTTGTGAGTATTCTGGCTCTCTCTGTGGAAATGTGTAAGTTGTTACACATTTTGTTCTTATTTTAGACACTTAAGTTGACTTATCGTCAAAGTTTTAAATCATATCAGATTAGTTAAATTTAAGTTTGTGGTTTTGAATACACTGATAGAGCGGTTCATGTTCAGTTGTCTTCCAGTGCTTCCCACAGGTTTGAAATATATTTGCGGTGGTAGCCAGGTGGAAAATTCTCCTATTACCCACGGCACAAAAATGAACATTAAGGAATGTCTGTAGAAGGTATTTTATGGTAATTTACAAATTACTTTCCTGCAATGTTCTGGGAACGTTATTTTATGGTTCCAAAATGTAGAACCTAAAAAGAAAAATAAATAACCAAACAGGAATCAAATACGAGCACTAGGGTAATGTTCTGTGTCTCCTTGAACTGAGAACAAGCTTTTCATTTCATTGTTTACTGCTATTGTAATTTTATTATTATTATTATTATTAGTAGTAGTAGTACATTCTAATGTACAGTAGTAATATATTTCTGCCACAATTTCTTCAAGTTAAGCTAAATTAATCTTGACGGGTTGCCATGTATATATGATATGATTATAGTTTTTCTCAATTAAATTATAAAATGCTCATGAAGTGAGTCTCGGAGCGGTTTTGTAGCTAGCAGTTTTCAACCTTTTAGGACATGCGTCCTCCCCTTAAATTTATTTGATTTCACTAGTTTACTTATTAAAAAAATCTTCTGATCCAGTTCTGTGTAAGGTATGCTGGGAGAGTCCGGCATTGGCTGTCTTAATTCTCTCTTTTACAAATAAAGGCCTCGAGCCAGCGGCCTCCAATGACCCGGGGAAATCCAATGACTGCCGTGACAGCCGGTTGTTGAACCACCCTCAGCTGAGAGCTGCCCAGTTGTGTTAGAGGTTGTCGCTGTTTGAGTGGTCGGCACCGCAGTACAAAGGGGACGAGGGGCCCGGGGACACCGCAGCCATTGAAACACTGCCACGTTTACTTATTAAGCCTCACAGAAGGTTATACTTCCCCTGGTCTATTAATAATTTGGAAGTACGACCCAACAGCGCCCCTCTCCCCTCTCTCTCGCTCAGTTTAGATTTGTTTGTTAGTTTTGTTTTACATTTTATTCTCTTTTGTTTTGTGATCCATCGTGCTAATATGACTCATTGTTACTTCTTAGATATTTACATCTATTGAACATATTTACAAGTTTCCTTCACTTTATTCTAAAAAAATTCTTTAAATTTAAAAAAAAAAAATTAAAGCAATAACTGAGCTACTCTACTGTAACAAATCTCTTTGTTTGCTCATTACAGTTAATTGGAGCCAAAACTAGACATTTTTTAACTAATTTGTGTGTATATATATACATCTTGATGTTTAGTTATATAAATGGTATTTTTCTCATTTGTAAAATATTTTTTAAATATATAAAAAAAAAAAAAAAAATATATATATATATATATATATATATATATATATATATATATATATATATATATATATATATATATATATATATATATATATAACAAATATCCTGTCTGTTTGATCATTTAAAACCTATATCCTGTCTGTACATCACTTTTGGCCACTACTGTACATCAGAAAAGCCAACACTCAATCCTCCAGCAGATCCACCTTCCTTCATTCATCATTTTCAGTCTTTTCCTGATGATCTCACTTTCTCAGCTTGTTTTTCTGCTTGCCTTTCAGACTTCTCTGCCTGGATGGAGGATCGTGAAGTCAGAGATGCTTGTGATCCCTGCAGACCTGTCAGTCGACCAAACATCATTGTGTAATTGGGATCCACAACAGTAACAGCAGCAAGGAGCCTTGGGATTGGTGTTTGACCAACTGAGCTTTACCATCCACAGTTAAACAATGGCCCGGTCTTGTATTCTTGTGCTTGACAGCATGAGGAAGATCAGAGCATTGGCAATGAATTTTAGGATTTGGTGTTTGTTTTTGTGGCTGCCACTGAGGAGTTCACTCCTACACTCCCTACAGTCTACACTAGGGATGCATCGATCCTATACTCGGATCGGTATCGGCTCCGATACTGGCATTTTCTGAGTGAGACTAGACCGATCCAAATCCGATATTGTGTTGGGGTGTGCGATATGACGATTTTTGATCCTGGACGATAAAATTGCAGCTGACACAGAACAGCAATCGCAATTTGCGTTCAGCGGACATTCTCACAAATGGTGCTACGGTGATGAAGATGAGATGAATTGTTGAATAAAGTTGTTTTTATTTTCTTTGCGTACAAGAAGTATTCTCGTCGCTTCATAAAGTTCAGATTGAACCACTGATGGCAGATGGACTATTCTGACGATGTCTTTCATACTTTTCTGGGCCTTGACAATGTCTTTTACTTGGCAGTCAATGGGAGAGTCACAAGCCTACCGGTTTTCATCCAAAATATCTTAAATTGTGTTCCGAAGACAAACGAAGCTTTTGCGGGTTTGGAACGACATGGGGGTAAGTGATTAATGACAAAATTGTCATATTGGGGTGGAGTAACCCTTTGAGACAAATTTTGAGTGAGTAAATGATGGTATACATATAAAACACTATGACAGAATCGACAGACAGATGACAGAATTTAATTATTTAATGTTAAAACAACAAAACAAAGAGAAAAAAATAACACTCTACTCTTGACTGAAAAAAAAATAATACAGTTGATTTAATAGGAATCAATCTATATAGTGTTTTATTTTTATATTTGTTCGTTTAGTTTCTTGAATGCTCTTGCTAAATATGCCTATTGTACCTGAAAATAAAGCACTGTTTGTTTTATTTGTATATGTGTATTTGTAATGTGTATCTTTGTAATTCTTTTTTAATAACACTGCATTTTAATCACGAATCGATCCAAAAAAAAGTGCAATGTTTGATTTATATTAGACTGTATAATTTCAAAATCTGAAGCAAAAACGGAATGGTCTGACTTTAGCTTTGTGAAATTATGCTGCTTAAAGCCGGGCATACACTGCGATTTTCGTCCGATTTCAGCAAGGTATCAACTCACACTGTACGAGAAGATCGCATGCGATGTAAAGCCAAAGCTCACGATTTATGTGCTCTCACTATACGGTCTGATTGTCGAGCACGATTTATGTGCTCACACTATACGTGTGAAATACTCGGGTTGCGCTTGCGCAGACGATGACACCGTATATGGACGATAGCCAGAGATAACTTAAAAAATAAAAATAAAAATATCGGTGATATCTTGAGGATTTGGCATTTCCAATTAATGAATTCAATTACTACTATTATTATTATGGTAGTTTTATTATTAAATGTATAGGTCTACTACAATTCATTTGGCCCGAAATAATTGTGCTGAGGCGCAGATAATAGATTAATTTAGATTACTCCTCGCTGAAAATTATTTAATACATTTAGATATATTCTACAATTAATAGGCCTATAATTAAAATTCCCAACTGTCTATAGCTTGCCTATGTCCGGACTCTGAACACTGAATGAACAGCTTAATTAATATATTCAGTCAATGAAAATAAAACCTTTATTAAAGACATGGAAATTCCAAAAACAGCTCGTTTAACACAAAACACTTAAATTCTGTTGTTGTTTTTCACTACGTATAGCCTATCAACCATAAGGGATTTTTTTATTTTTTTTTGAAAATAAATTAAGACAAAACCCAATACTACCCATATCTTTCGTCTCCTCTGAGAGAATATGTGCCATTATGCAGCAACAGATGCTGAAAGCTCGGTCAGTTTTTACTTTCACTTTCTGTAGCTTAATGAATTGACTGGAGTTTAAAACGTCTTCACGGGCATTACGCTCATGAAGTTTGCAAATTGTTTGTGTGGTATGCACTGGCTCGCCTTCATGGTTTAAAACTGAAATATTTATAACTTGGCGACTTGTTTGTCTTTATCACTAATTGCAAAATGATGGACAATGGTTCACATTTCCCGTGATAATAACATTATTTTATCAAAAATCTCCCTCTTGTCGTTTTTTTTCTTGCTGCAATAAAGATTAAATGGTTAAAGTTCTATTTTCGCGCAGGCGCAGTGAGGGAAAAAGCACTGAGTTTAGGGCAGTCTGTTCGTAGCTCTGCTTCAGCTGTGCGATACCCTCACGAGGAGCGACCAAAATTTCTGACATGCCAGAAATTCATCCAACCGTCCGATTGCCTGTTGGGACTTATCGCTTCTCGTTTCCCCCTGTACACTGCACGACAAACGACGCACGACAAAGCTGAAAATCGGCCCAACTCAAAAAAGTCGCACGAGTCAGAACTCGGCTAAAAATCGGACGAAAATCGCACAGTGTATGCCCGGCTTTAAACATAGCATGAAACAGAAAAGAGCAGACGGGCTGAGTGAGACGCAATTTCACTCTCTGACAGCAGGTGGTGCTTATATAACAACAGTGATAGTGGTTTCTTGGTTTCCACTGTAAACACAGCAGGGCTGTGGGTATGAACACTAATTTAAATGCATTATATGGAGTCAAGATGAAAAGAAAACGTCAGGTAAACATTTCTGAAAACAGCCAGTTTCCCCTCAGAGACACATTCATATCAAATTAAATATTTGGATTTTCTTCCTATATTTCACGCATCGTGAACTGTGATCTTGCTCTGTCTGCTGTAGTATGTTCTTCTCTTTTTGAAGACTGTATTCAGCATCTCTGGCCTCTGTTAACGGCCGTTTACAGACTAATAATAACGTAATTTTTCCACACAAATGGCATTTTGGAAAATGATTGCAGTGCAGTTTGTGTGCAAGCAAGGAACAGAAGATGGTCTGAAATAAAACAAAAAAAAATGTCCGGTCGATCGGTGCATCTGTACACCACTGTATAAATTAAATATAGATGAATCATTGTTAAAGCTACAAAGTTACTTACCAAGACAGGTATTTTGACATAGGCTACTTTTGTATGCATTTGCCTGCGAGTACTGAATGTACTTGTCTTTCGCACCCGAATGGTTTTAAATCGCTCTAATTTTTAAATGAACAAGGCTTAAAAACACATGCACATGATGAACTTTTGTGATGACGCTTTAGTGGCCTGATCGGGCAAGTGACAAATCCCTCAACTGTCCCGAGCGTCTTTCTCACTGACCCCGGGCCATCAGGCAGTCCTTGTTGTCGAGCTCTGTTTTGTTACTTTCACTGTTTATTTTTTTTGCTCTATGGTATTTCATCTTTTAATTTAATAGTACATTAGAGCTGCTCCATTGCAATAATGGAGTAATTGTAATAATGCAGGGAACCACACACATACATAAAGCTATGTGCTGTGACTCATATAATGCAATTAACGGCAAGCAAGTTTAATGTGCAACGTGCAAACATTTGTATTGGTGGAGAATGAGACGCATATTTCACTTTCGCTTTAAATAAAGTTGTGTATGCTTGACGTTAAAATAAATGTTTTTAGTGACTCCCCCTATGATTTCTGTAATGTATGTATGATATAGTTTTAATCCAAATGATGCGTGTCCATAGTGAGTGTACATCAATCAAGATCATGCAGAAGTCTCTCGCTTGCGCTCTCTCTCTCTCTCTCTCTCTCTCTCTCTCTCTCTCTCTTTACAATCAAGTAATCTAAGTAACTTGTGCATTGTTTTACTTATTGCATTGACCCGAATATAAGACAGTTTTTTTTTTTTTTTTTTTTTTTTTTTTTTTCTTGGAAATGCATCTGAAAAACACGGTCGTCTTATATTCAGGGTCTAGACTTTGACATGCCAATAATACACCCACAACAATAGGTGGCGTCAAATATGGGTAAAACGAGTGTGCCTACTTAAAGGGATGGTTCACCCAAAAATTAAAATTCTGTCATTTACTCACCCTCAAGTGGTTTCAAACCTGTATGAATTTCTTTGTTCTGCTGAACACAAAGGAAGATATTTTGAAGAAAGTTTTAACCAGGCTGTTTTGGGGCACCATTGACTTCCATAGTAGGAAACAAATACTATGGAAGTCAATGGTGCCCCAGAACTGCTTTGTTTCCACATTCTTCAGAATATCTTCCTTTGTGTTCAGCAGAACAAAGACATTCATACAGGTTTGAAACCACTTGAGGGTGAGTAAATGATGACAATTTTCATTTTTGGGTGAACTGTCCCTTTATTGTAATATGTGTTGTAATGTAAGCAGATCGTGAGTGAAAACAAAAGAAAAGCTTACAGTGGCATGAGTCGTGACTGTCATGTTAGTCTGATGGGACCAAACTTCCTCTGTAAGTGATTTTAAAACATAAGACAGAACCCAGATTTAAAGACTACAATATGATTTCACTTCTACTGTTAATGAAATTTTGGTAGGCTAATATGAGATCGATAGCCTAATTGTTATATAATTCAGATGGGCTACCTGTTATTTTTATGGTATATCAAAAAGTGTATATTTTTAAATGATTGTTGGTACATTTCTAGTTGTGTCCTCTTTTGGAAGCCCAAACAAAGTAGTTTCTCTTTCACAATGAAACACAGCGTCTCCAGGACATGGCGCCGGCAGCAGCAACAATACTACAGCGAGAATAATAGTTCCGCCTTCTTTCATTGCGTATACATTTGGGCGATTGTTATGCAAATCTTCCCACACCATGACATAGACATGAGGGGGCGTGTTTAAATGAGCCGTTTTAGGAGGGCGTGGCAGAGTCTTAACTTTGATAAAGAATATCTCTTTGGTTTTGAGACTTTAGTCTTTGTAACTTCAGGAATCTTATCTATGCACAAACAGCTTGTAACACTCCAAAGAGAAAGAGAAACTTGAAATTACATCATATGACCACTTTAACATCATATTAATGACATGCATGTACTTCATAGACATCCTTAATCTCTAATAACTCCATTCTGCTCCCTGTTGTTAGGGTTTATTTGTCTGGACACAGCACTGTATTGATTTTTGATATTGGGACGTTTTATTAAGCACAAGTACAGAATCACAGTATCGGGCCGATACTGGTTTCAGTGCATCACTATTTGCTATATCGCTTGTCCTTCGTAGTTTAATTATATAGCGACTTAATAGCTGTCAGTGTGTTCATGACAAATATCATCACCTACAGACTTAATTTTTAGCTGATTACAAGAAAGTGTTTTTAATCAAGACCAAATGCACCATTAATTAAAGATTAAATAACGTTGACAGACACTAGCTGTTTTCCAGGCTATGGGTGCTGCCACAGTGAAAAAACATTAGAAGTAGTTAATGGTTTGTTCATGTTAGTATTAGTCCTCACTGTGTCTGGAATTGAGTCGTCAGTGACTGATGTAGTAACAAACAACATTTATTCATTTAGCAGAAAATGTTATCCAAAAAAGATCTACAGTGTATACAAGAATAATACAAACATATGATTCCAAAACAGAGTTGTGTTTTTTGTTTTTGTCTTTTGAGGATTGCAATTGACACGTTACAATGTAATTAGTTACTTTTCTAATTTAAAATTATTTACACTTTTAAATATCCGATACTGCAATTTAAGTGCATAAACTTTTTTTTTACAATTATAAAATACATTTAAAACCTAGCGAGTCATTATCTGCATGATATGTACATCACATTTAAAAACAAACTGACATGCATGACATAACTTGCAATTATAATGATAAACTATCATTACAAATATTTACCTGCACTCATCACAGATTGGCTTAATGTTCATAACCTAATTATTCTCTTCTGGAAAACTGATGCTTACAAAGATTAAAGACACTTTTATGAAAGAAAAAAAGTTTTGTCTTCAGTTCACATTTCACTTCAACATTTGAAATAGAAATCAATATTTCTTTCTGTCACAGAGACAGATTTCAGCTTCTTTCCCAACAGTGACCTGTAGGTGTCGCTGACTGCTCATTAACTTGTTCAATGAAACTGAATGATTGTTACAAGCAGCTCGGTCATTATTCTCAGTGACAGTTTCTAGTTATGTATAAAAACAGAAATCCAGTGCTAATATTTTTTTGGTGTGATACTGTGATTGACAGATGCGTAATCACAGTGAATGTCCTCTTCTCTGAATTTGACTGTAGCATCACTGAGAGACTCTTCACGCTTCTGGAAACTGACAGCAGAGTACAGGAGCCCATCAGAGGGGATTGTGGGTAACTGGACTGTTGAATAGAGTTGAGTTGATTCAGGATCTGAGACTTGAATCTCTTCTTGAGCCTGCAATAAGTAAAATCCCACAAACATGAACTCTTATTCAAAGGTACAGCATTCATACCAACTTCTCACATATTTAAGCACAGATCAGTGAAACTCACAGTTTCATGATCTCCTGTCTCTCTTCTGTCTGATGAGATGACATCTGTGTGCGAACAAGAGAAAGAAAATGGGAGATAATTTTACAGCAAAGAGCAACAAACTCAGATTTATTAAATGTCCTAGTAGCATGTTTTTGTCTCACCGTGTTTGCGGCTGTGTTTTATTTTGAACAACACGAGTGCTAAACACACAGCCAGCAGACTCAACCCCACAGAAACCACAACTGTCACAGAAAAGCCTGAAATCACACGAACGAATCACAAACATTGATATATTTTTTTATTTTATTTTATTTTTTGTCTAAAGCATTGTGTAGTGCGACTGCAATTACTTTTACTAAATTATTAGTAAACATAATTACTATCGTCTCTGTTATATTTAACAATGTTATATTATTTTTCACACTTAATAGATTTATATAATCCATTATTATAACGGATTTCTAGAACTATTGTTACAATTGCATCCAAAAATAAAAATCTCAGTGCTTCAGCTAAAAGAAAATGACACTAAAACCACCAGTAGGTGTTGGGCAAATCATTGTCTTAGTGAGTCATTGAATCGTTTAGTCCAATGATTTGTTCAAAATGGCTGATTCATTGAGGGACAAAGCAAGTGACAGCGGGCCTGTCCAAATACCCACACTAGCCAGGACGTAAGTGCACTAGACTGTAATGGGTATTTGAGGCTAAGTGTATCCCATCATGTTCTGGAAAGAAATTTAGACTTTTTGCCGAGATCTTGAGAGATGTTTCAAGTTTTATTTGTCACATACACGACTATACAGAGATTGTATAACCAGCAGTGAAATGAGAGAAATTGCAATTGCAAATAAGATGCAATTTCAACTGACTGTCCGGAGCCAGTCAATACATTCAAGAGACTTTAAAGGGGTCATCAGATGCCCATTTTCCACAAGTTGATATGATTCTTTATGGTCTTAATGAAAAGTCTATAACATAATTTTGCAATGGTAGTGTAAAACAACACCCTTTTTACCCTGTCAAAAACGGCTTCGGTTCATGTCCCTTTAAATGATAATGAGCTCTGCTGACCCCACCCCTCTCTTGCGTGGGGTGACGAGCCATTCTCATGAGACTGTAAACTTCAGCTGCGGAACTTACTAACTAGCACGTTATTAGGAAAGGTGATTTGCAAAGATTCATAAAAAAAAAAAAAAAAAAACTTATACTCACTACTTCTGTAGGTGAAGCTGGATAACAAATGATCTGCGCAAACATTGACACAATTATTTAGATCGGGGGCGCATTCCCTACAAAAACCAAGGTAATCATCTGCGTCTTCAGCGGCTCAGATGTCGGGAGTAAATTAATTCTATGTTCATTATTACATCCAACAGAAAACACCTCAATCGCTTAGGAGCCATTCTTGTCTAAATCTGTGTATTTAAACAAGCCCGCTCTTTATGAGTGAGTTGTCGAGTCATTCATAGACAGTTTCATTCAAAAACGTGGATTCATTCAGTAATGAAACCAAAACTTGTTCAGAGAAGCGCAATGGCTCTACTGTTTGGACTATTTTCATTGCCAAAATAGAGCAAAAACAGTCAATATTGATATTATTGTGTCTAAAATATAAGCCACCTAATATTAACTGCTTGTTTATTGAAATGTATCAAAATCAATATTACATTTGCAAACGTACCACTGATAATCAGGAAAACAACACTCTTGCTGTGTGGAATTGCTTATAAATTTCAAAGGAGACATATTATTCCCCTTTTTACAATATGTAATATAATTCTCAGGTGTCCCCAGAATGTGTCTGTGAAGTTTCAGCACAAAATATACCCCACAGATCATTTATTATATCATTTTGAAAAAGCCTATTTTGAGTGTAAGCAGAAACGGGCTGTTTTCGTGCATGTCTCTTTAAATTCAAATGAGCTGCTGCTCCCCACCCCCATCTGTCTTGGCTCTGATTATGATGTTTATCGCACTGAAATCATGCGTTTTAAACCATATTAGTAAACTTCTGATGTACGGTTTTCTGAGTGCACACATCTGAAGCACAAAGCCAGTGTTACAGCATGCGAGTATTAAACTAAGTTCTCATTCATACGTTAAGTTTACGTTAAAAACACATGAGTGACAAAAACAGTCGGTTATGTCTGTGAAGGTAAACAGCTGGGAAATAAATCACATGTTTATATTAGATCTGTATGGCAGCAGCAATATACAGTAAATAAATCAATAAATCCACCGCTCTGTTGTCTCCTCTGAGACAACAAAAAATAATGTTCTGTGCAGCCAAAGACAGAACAGTTAGCATGTTTTGTGCAAACTTTCACCATGGCATTAGAACTGTTACACCGTTGTCATTTGTGAAATCAAAATAACAGCGCCGTGGGTGGAAGCTTACAGATTAAGGGGCGGCAATATTATAATGAGATCCCTTTGCAACGTCACTTGGGGAGCGAGATCAGACGCGCTCATTTTTTCAGACGCTTGTAGAAAAAGGCTTACTAAAACAAAGTTACTGGGTTAATCTTTTTCACGTTTTCTTAGATGCACCGCGGACCTGATTATGGCACGTAACACCTGGAAAAGTCAGATTTTCATGATGTGTCACCTTTAAAAACAAGACCCTATACAGAGGCTTTTTTTTTTTTTCACCGTATCATGGATTTTTGCAGCTTTTTTCATTTTGTTGCCATTTTTGCCTTAAACTCCTGTTAATTTCTGACCCTGGGGAGGGGATCTGAGTACCCCTTCTGTTGCAAGGCCTATTTCAAGTTAAACAGGTGAAACATTGCAAAGACAGCTACTGGTTGGTTGCTTCCTGTTTGTGGTTTAAAGTTGGTGTGAAAATGATCAGACTGAAGCTGCAGACTTTACCACAGCATGCTGCTTTAAAGGGACAGCACACCAAAAAATGACCACAATTAAATATTTTTTTGGACATTTTCTGGTGTTCTGTTCATCATTAATTGAGCCTCATGTTGCTTGAAATTTGTACTGTATGAGCTTATTTTCCAGTGGAGCACAAAATATATTTTGACGAATGTTGGTAATCAAACAGCATTGGACCCCATTGACTTTCACTATGTTGCATTAAAACACACACACACGTAATTATTAACGAGGTTTAATTTTTTTTTTTTTTTTTAAAGTATTTTTATTACATTTACAGATTAATTACATTTATGGTCACAGTATCCCTTTAATGAAAGTATTTTACCTTTGGTCACATGTAGCTGAACTTCAGTGAGTATGAAGGACCCAGAACTCTCCTCTGCACACCAGTATTTCCCAGAATCCTCTGCTCTCAGATTGCTGATCTTCACAGTAAAGACTCCAGCAGAGGTTTCTTCAGTCAGAGAGAATCTGCTGATTGTGCTGTTACCCGATGAAACACGAAATCCATCTCTGACACAGATATTGATCTGATCTCCTCTGCAGAAAAACCTCTGATTGTGATTTCTGATGTGTTTACAGCTGATGGACGCTGATCCTCCGACAGACGCTTCATGAGTGATCACTGAAGAGCACAACATTAAATATGATGAGTTTGATAACAGAATGATCAGAAACATTGAGACTTCTCCCAAATAAACAGCCTCACCGTCCTTCATGATGATCATGAGCTCAAAGGGAAGATTAAACACGTCTTTCACTGCACACCAGTATTTCCCAGCATCCTCTGCTCTCAGGTCAGTCATGGTCACAGTGAAGAGATTGAGTTTAGTGTCGTCCTTTACTGAAATCTTTGTTTTTTTTAACATGATCTTCATCTGATTGAATTATATTTTGAGCATCTCGAGTGAAACTCTTTCCTTTGCTCAGAAGCTTTATTTCTGTTGAATATTTTTCATCATTTGCTCAGAAGCTTTATTTCTGTTGAATATTTTTCATCATAAGAGCATCTGATCTCGACTGAATCTCCTTCACGTCTGATCACTGGAGGCACTGATAGTCAAAGAGAATAGAGACATATTTATACACTGTAAAATACGTGCGTATATTATTGAAGTGCATGGTTTATGGTGACTGTACATACTGGATAAAGTCAGTTCATGTTTATTGATGAGAGAAACAGAAGTCAGATGCTTGTGTCTGGTTTCTGCTCCACACCAGTAAACTCCAGCATCTCTCAGCCTCACATTACTGATGCTCGCTGTATAAACTCCTGCTGTACTGTCAGAAAACTCAAAGCGCTGCTTCTTTGATGAACTGATGCTCTCACAGATCTTCTCCTCGTTCTCTTTGCAGATGTGTTTGATGGTCTCATTGTGTTTCTCAGGGTAATTACAGGCGAGTTTCACACTTTCACCAATAATAGCTGCTGATTTACTTGATTCACGAAAATGATCACCTATACACAAAAACAATTAAAAATAAGAGATCAATAACTTGAAATATTTTCCCCTCATTTTAACTGCTAGAAAGTGTCCAAAAACAAAAACAATCACAAATAGAGCATTTTACTGGCCAACATGGGGAAATTAAGTGTCGTTCACTGAATCCCATGATGTTTTTAAAGGGGACCTATTATGCAAAAAACACTTTTATAATGTGTTTGAACACAGTTGTGTGGCTGCAGTGTGTGAAAACATCCAGCCTATAATGGTAAAAATCCACCCACTCATTTATGTATAATCTAAAAAAATCACAGTCTCTCAGAAGGAGCTGTTTCAGATTCTCCCTCTGTTCACATCACTGAGGGGAAAAAGTCCCGCCCATTTGTGACGCTGCCCTATAAGCATAGACACAGCCCTGAGTGAGAAGCTGTGGTCTGCCTCCATCATTACTGATTACTTGCTGTAGCTGCTGGAGATATACAATGTCAGCGCCAAAGAGGCTTTTCAAGTGTTGTGTTTTGGGATGCACTAACGAACATAGAAGTCGTCATAATCTCCCCTCATCTGAGCCGCTGAGGACACTGTGGTCAAGTTTAATTGTCTAAGGAAATGTCCCGGAAAAAATCTGTAAAGTCCCCAAAACGTGTAGAGATCAATACCAACACTTTGTGCACGAACGTCAGCTCCAGACAAAGTAAGTATCACGTGTTTGTTTTTCAAAATGCCCTTCTGAATAAGCTTCTTAGCACTCTGTAAGGCTAATGATGCTAAAGCTACCATCGTCTCTGTCTGTTTTCACTGGTGCTGTCTTCATGAATGATCGTGAATATGAATGTGGTGGTTAAAAGTTGCATATGAAAGCAATGAGTCGATCGTTTGAGTTTGTTGAGCTCATAATCACGAGTGGGACTTATAAAGTTTGTGATAGCATGCCATGCACCATGAGACCAGCTATGTTGTTATTTTCATCGCGCTGTGCTCCATTGTCTGTGCAATTCATAAACGCAAATTTATTATGCACAGTACATTCAGATGACTGACTTTGAAACGGAGTACGTTTTCTGTAAAGATAACAGGCTTGTATTAATAGTGGAATGTTTATTTGCAAAGTCTAGCACTGCTAATGTGGAGCTTAAGCTCTTGAAGCTCCGCCCTCTTCTCCGGGAGCAACAGCTCTCTCGCATTTAAAGCAACATACTCAAATACAGGGCGTTTTGGTTAACACCCTAAAAGTGGCAATTTTAACAAGCTATAAAAAATTATCTGTCGGGTATTTTGAGCTAAAACTTCACATACACACTCTGGGAACATCAGAGACATATTTTACATCTTGTAAAAAGGAGCATAATAGGTCCCCTTTAAAGCAAAAATATCCATATTCTATTTTTCAGACACTAGGTGGAGCTGTGCTGAAATTCTACACAACTTTCAGGTCATGCCTCGGTAGAAATCGTGATCAATTCCCATAGATTGATTCCCATTGGAAGAAATCATGTTCTGGGGCACCTCCCAGTGTTATTTTGCCTTTCAGATGGAAAACATGAACAGATTCTTAAAGGGGTCATGATATGAATTTTTTTGTTTTGTTATTATTTTAATGTTTCTTGAGGTTTACTTATAATGTTAATAAAGTTTTTTGCACAAAAAAAAACAAATGTGGAAAAATGATCATTTGCAGCCCTCATTCTGAACCTCTCAGAAACGGGCTATTTTTAAGAGGTGTCTACTTTAAGGCTTCTCAGGAATCAGCCACTGTTATGATTGGCTTACATCATTACACAGGAAAGGTATCAACTTCACTTCGCTATTGCATCTTTTGAGTGTTTTGACAACACAATGAAAATATAATGGACATTTTCAAACAAAGCATTATGAAATCTTTTACTTATTATATTGTGATTCAGCTGCAGTCAGATCTAGCACTGCTTCATCTTTCAACAAACGTTTCTTTATGAACTCTCCAGTCAAATACAGCCCAGCAATGTAGTGTAATGACCATATCCTAAATATAAAAACTCAAAATATGTTGTTCCCATACCCAAAATACTTATTTTATAGTAAGCCTGGTGATATAGCTAAAAAATATATCAACCATATAATGTTTCATATCGTTCAGTATTGATAATTATTGACATTTTTATAGCCGTTTTTAAAACAAATATCAATTTAAAAAAGTTTAAATTGAACCACTGTATTTTTAATTTACCCAATTTATTAAGACAAACAACAAATGGCTTGGTTTCGGTTTTAACCTAATCAAGATCTACTCCGCGTTGAGCTTCTATATTTGTCTAATATTTTGTATAAATAAGGCAGCAGTGGCGCGTCTCATTGGTTCAACTGGATAGACGCACACCCAACATTCAATTGCACCGTTTTTGCATTCAAATACATATTTTTAATTCGAGTAATATAAATGTTTTTATTCATGTGTGCTTTCTGTGCCTATATCGTGCGCTATATCAAACATTTTTTCTCTCGTTATCGATGAAGGTGTACTGTTGATAAATACAGATACCGTTTTATCGCCCAGGCCTATTTTATAGTCACTGTTATGCACACTGGTCATAAACACAGCTCAGAGGCTTCTTACCAGTGGCCCACCTTAACGAAAATCTAGCGCAGTTCTATCATAGGTAGAATGCAATATTTTTCAATACAAGCATTTCAAATATTGCATGTAAATTGTATTTCATGCATTATTTGAAACCTTCAACCCACGGGGTAAAACAAATCAACCCACGGCAACAGTTTAAAAGTAGCCCAATTCTGTGAAACAAAACAAAAAAAACAAAACAAAACGTGCATCCAACAGGAGCTGCAGGAGTCAGATTTGACTGATCACGGTTCGAGAGTAAGCAAAGATGACTGACAAGACCATGCTGGAGAATTTGTTGCTCAACAGATCCTGAGCTCATTGATAAATATCTTGTAAAATGTGCGCTCTCCTCACAGAGTGTGTGTGACCACTAAATCAAACTTGAAAGTGAACAGCGAGTGCTCATTCAAAAGCCATTTCAATACCCTGTATATTGATAGCAGCTCCCTGATGCGTGAAAATTATATATAATATCATAATGTTTGCAGGAGTGGACACAAAATTCGTGGGAGCGGGCAGTAATGGTCAGAAATTCAGTGGGAGCGGGATCAAGAAAACAGTCCCTCGCAGGGCTCTAGTTGGGTCTGTCAGAAAGCTTATAATTAGATTTTGTCAGCATGGTCTCACAATGATCTGAGCCAATATTGGTGAAAATCAGACAAACCAATGAAGGGTTTGAAAAATAGGTTTTGGTAAATTAAATATGACAGAGTTTCCCTCCTCTTGATGCAATCAGACAGTTCGTGGTGCTAGATGGATTGAGTTACAGACTCCAAATTTATTGTGGTTAATGTTGAGACTGTCCTTTATCTTTGTGACAAATTTCACAACTTCTCCGCAGGCAGCTCTGCCAGAGTCTCATAAGCGAAAGAAGATTAAGAACAATAACAATAACAATAGGTGCCTACACCCCTTGAAATAATAATAAAAATACCTTGATTGATCTTCAGTTTGATCTCAGTGAACAGATGATCATCAGCTGTATTCACTCCACATCTGTACGTTCCTTCATCAGATGCAGTTAAATCACTGATAAAAACCTTCAAGAGTCCTTCACTGGTATCATCATACATGTGCACTTTAACATGACGGATCCATCGCTTCTGTTCATCAACAGGGATCTTCTGTGATGAATCTTTCTGGATGAATTTCTTGTTTCCTTTGAATTCTTGTGGAAATTTACACGTGATGAAGACTGATTTACTGATGTAGGCCTGAACCTGGACAGAAGTTATTTGACCTGCAACACAAGATTTGATTTATTACATTATTAACAGTCAGGTGCAATTTACATTTCTTATTTAGAGCTGTAAGAATTGTATCATCAAAATGAATGTAAACTCACTAGAAACATTCAGCTCAATCTCTTTAATGAAGGTGATGTGAGTAATTGATGTTTCTGAAGGTTGTTTATCTGATCTGTCTCTCTCCACTCCACATAAATAAACTCCATAATCATCTGCAGAAATGTTTCTGATGGTCACATTAAAGTGATCTTTCTGTCTGTCAGTCAGGATGAACTTCTCCTCAGATGATTGTGATGATTGAGATGATTGAGAGCTGTTCAGCACATGCTCAGGACCCACGTTCACTCTGTACAAGACTTTGGTGTGTGTTTTAAACTTATAATCATATTCACAGCGGAAAGTGATCGTTTGACCAATATATGCAGTCTGGATAACAGACGTCCCACAAGAAGAAGAGTCTGAAAATTGTTTCAACGAAACCATCGTGACATGCACTTAAATCTTAAATTATTATTATTATTATTAAAGGTGCACTACAGGGAACTTCGTCATCTGTTTGACACAAAGTGTCACGTTCCTTGCAGTTAATTTTTAACATTCTTGTTTTTAGGTATATTTATTGTCTGTGATCAGAGCAGATCTGTCATTTTTCATTAAGATATATTGACAGACAAATGTACATCCTGCAAGGCATATATCCAGAAAAAAAAAAAAAAATAAATACAAATAAAAAAATCATCTGAACATGTTTGTAGGAATGGCATGAAGGATGTAAAGCTGATCTTTTCCCTGTATAATCTGACTGCTCAAATTATGAATCATTGTAAGCTTACTGTTGTGAATAATGATGTAGGTCACCAATTTTTGTTCATTTTTATTAACACAGTCTTTCGTAGTATACTTTTAAAATGTGCTATAATTAAAAATAATCACTGTAGTAAGTTAAAGAATCACACGTACCGCTGTTCACCTTTAACTCAACATTATGACTCCATTTCTGATTGTCTCCACATGTGTATTTCCCATCATCCTCTCTGCTGAGGCTCCTGATGAACACTGTGAAGAATCTGCTGTTTTCATGATCATAGAGATTGAATCTCCCGTTATAATCCCAGCGGCGCTGAAGCTCAGTACTGATTCCTGTTTTACAGTCTCTGTTTCTGCAGAAATACTTTCCTTTATGCTGATCATCAGACTTTCTCTAGTTTGAGTTCATGCACTTGAACATTACACTCCCTCCAGTACAGCCAATCACACTGAAACAAAGTCCTTGACCTGCCAAACACAAGTTTATTTGCTCTGAGTTTTTATATGTAGACTCAGCCTGGGCCATATAAAATAAAATATTATTTGACCAGTAAAGAACTGACCTGAGATTAGACAGAGAGTGATGAAGATGGTGATGTTGATGATAGCGGCCGTCATTCTAGATTGGCTTCAGTCTCGCAGATTCAGAGAAAAACCAGATCAGATCACAATCCAGGGAAGACGAGAGCTGATGAGCAGTGAAATTGAATTCAATGTAAGTTGCTTTAGATCAAAACATCTGCCAAATGCATCAAAGTAAATGTAAATGATCATTACAAGCACACACATCCTCCGTCGGTCTCTCTCACATTTCTGCTTCCTTATTCTCTATAAGGTTTCCACCCAGCTGCACTGCAGACAGAGTCGATATGTGTTGAGATATGTGTGAAAGATATACAGAGAAACATTCTGTATAAACACACACGACGCAGATAACACATCAGTGTTTTAATATCAAAACATGATGTTTCAAACGGTTTCAAGGGTTTTAAAACTTCATCCTGCATTCATCACAGAAATCACAGAGGAGCTGACACAAGGGACAATATTTTCAGTAAGAGCATGCAGTAGATGCACTTTGGGAATATTATGTTCATTGAATATTGTGAAAGGCCCTGGAATTGATAGAGAATCACCCTGTGATCTAAGAGATCAGCAGGCTCCTCTTGTATATCATATTTGTATCTATTACAATCTATGTGTGGATCCCACATCCTTTCACTTCTGCTTTCAGACAAAATCACCCACAACCTCTCACAACTTTGTGTGTTAGTGGATTGCAAAAGCATTTCTGATGTTTATGATCGTGTTTGGATGTAATCTCATTGGTATCTGTTCAAGACAAATGTCCAAAATGGTCACCATAAAACACCTGTTCACCTTATTATGCATTTTTATTTTTATTTTTGTTGAATATGCGAGACTTCAGATTCATTAGCTGTTATTGATAAATGAGTGAAGAAACAACAAAGTAGAGTAAATGGTAAAACTGTTTGTGGTACAAATCAGCGTGTTTATGATTCTGATAATAAGATCAACATCAGGGCCGTGCAGAGACCTTTGGAGGGGCAGGTGCTCAAAGTATAAAAGGGGCACATGGAACAGCTTTTAATAGGGCTGTGCTGCTTGCTGATATGTGTATCGAAATGGATGCTTCTGTATTGATACAGCAGCAAATGCCATGACGCAGGTTTGAAAAAGTAACTGAACAGAAAAGACCATTTTAAGTTTAAATGTTCAAAACATATTTTGCACCTCTTAACTACTCTGGAATTATATTATTATTATTATTATTGTTGTTGTTATTGTGTTTACAGGGTATGGTGGTTTTGCTGTTGTAAACACTACTGTTGTTGTTGTAGAAAAAAATATTCCTGTCTTATTTAAAATAGAATTCTATTCTAATCCTGTTCTGAATGTATTCATTTTTTTTAATGATAATGATTATAAAAACAGGATTGATAAGTATAATTCGGAGGACAAATCAAAAAAAATATTTTTATACTGAGAAAATCAGTATAAGCTTGTTTTACCAGTGTTGTGATAAGGCACTCTACGTTTTTTATATAAATACTGTAATAATAATAGTTCAAAGTATGAATAGTTTTTAGTCAGATAACATTAAAAAAAACAAGGCACCTCGAAGCGCTTTAAACTTTTCCCAATTAAACAGCAAGAACGAAAGAGAACAAGCACCTTTGTTTGAATTGCTGTGTGTAGAACTACGTTAGCTGCATTTTTAATATTAATTTTAATAAATGTAAATTTGTCCCCGACACTTTATTCAAGCTCGAGCAGGTGTTTTCACATAGAGGTTTCTAGATTTAAATCTAGATTTAAATTAAAGAGACATGACCTGACGTATTATTCGTATCCAAAATGAGGAGATATGAATATCAGGAGAGCTGAACACTCTCGTGCAGTGCATGTTTCATTCATACTCGAAGCCAGAGGGAGCTCTCGCACAGAAACTTTTGACGTGCATATGGACAAACTCACAAGGCTATCGCTGTAGCTGAGCTGAAAAGCAGAAACGTTTTTACTGATGAAACGTGAAGACAATAAAATATTGCGAAAATATATGGTTTATGTGTGTTTTTCCAAGTTATCTTCAGGTAATAAATAAATAAACTATATGAAAAATGCAGTACTGATTGACATATCATTTAGTACAGAAACTATAAAATATATTTCCTGAATTATTCTGTGATAAAATGGGAAAAGGGTGTTCGTAGTAGCCTTTATAAACCAATCATAAAATTATCATTAGGAAAACATTGAACAAAAATATTGTAGCCCCTTGCTGCAGAGCTGACCTTGCTTCCACAGGCTACACACAGCAATATAACAGCTGTGCATGATCTGTTCACGCCGTTCTCGTAAAATAATAATAATTCAATAATATAAGTTTACAAGCACACCGCTCCGCTGAGAACTCCACTTACCGGCAGCCGCGGACGTTATTGAAGGCATCCTAAACGCATGTCTGAACTTCAGGGATCTTCCCGATGAGATCGTCAGGTGAAAGGTCATCATGTGGATCATTTAATTTACCGCTAAACTATTATTAATTAATTTTACTAATAGTTAGACTGGGCAGGCCTTCACAAAAGGGCGTTTAATCACAATAAATAAATAAATAAATAAATCGCCTTGACAAAAGGGCACTTTGGGCATCAAGGGGAAAATGGGCAGGTGCTCAAGCACCCACAGCCCCCCCCTCTGCACGTGCATGATCAACATAAAGCAGCATAATGAACTGTTTTTGTACAGGTATAATAACTGGAAGCGACTGATACCATAAGTCTCAAACACAAGGTTCAAGTGGACAAGATGGATAGAGCAGTGTAATGGTGATTTGCTGTCCTCTGCTGTAATTCAGCACTCACTACAACAGGTTTCTACTGACAGCACTTCAAACTCTTTGTTTTATAAGATATCATTAACGTTTAATTAATCATCCAACCTAATTTCTGACCCTTCAATAGTTACTGTCAGCCACTGCAGAATCTCAGCTAACATCCCCAAATTGGTTAAAGTCTTAACCAGTTTTCTTTATATAGTCATCTCAAGAAGAGTTAAAAAGAGACGAGACGAGGAGAAACACAAGAAATCCAACTGACTTCAGCCACAGCCTTAGATTAAATCAACTAAAATAAAAGAAGGCATCCAATCTCTGAAGATATCAGCAGAGAATGATTAAACAACTCCACAAACAGCATCACCAGCTTCACTTATTACTAACCAGATGACATTCAGATGATCAGGTTTTATTGAAAATGTGTTTCATTTGATTTGATTTGTGTTTCTGCTCGTCTCTCAGCTGAAAGGTTTGTTTGAGCTGCGTCTTCTACTGTACAGACGTGAATTTACATTTCCTTCAGCCTGAGGCTTATTTATTTCATTTTTAGTGTGGAAGGGCTTTTACGTTTGCCAAAACGTGAATTTTTTATATTAAAACAAAAAAGTAAGCCCAGCCCAGATGAGAAAAAGTAACAGAAAATAACACAAAACATTACTTTCCATAAAAATCAGCTAAGCTAAGCATCAAAATTTGTTATTTTTTTAAGGGAGCAACACAATATTGTAATGTGTTACTTTTAAAAGTAACTTTCCCCAACATTGTATATAATATATACAGATATTGTGACTCAGAAAAGGTCTGGTTCTGGTTTATTTGCTTTGCTTTTGGATGACATATGGCATTGGATCTGGCAAACAGGATCAGAGCACCCAAGTGTCATCATACCATACATTCAGGAGCGCGTCAGATCTGGCCCCTAACGCCAGAAACCATAGCGGCACCCCTGATTGCAACACAATATATTGGAGCTTATTTACTGTAAAACTTGTTGGTCCATGAGTTACTCCATTCAAATAGTAATATAACCAGTTCTAATTAAATTCTGAGATAAACTGGCATTGTTCATGGTCCTGGCCAATGGGCAGCATCATGCTGACATTCAATGGGCAAAGTTCAGTTTAGACACTTTCAGTTTATTTAGTTAGTCAAGCAGAGAGACTGAATGACAGCTGCGTGAGACATAATGGCATCACATATGAAGGTGAGGGTAAAGTAAATAACCTAGTATGTTATTATGTAGACAAAATACTTCCAAGGCACTCACGTGGTGAGATAAAAAGCCTTTAATGTACTGGGCTTAAATTTAAAATAATTTAAATTGCCTTGCCCTGCCTTGTCAACATTAAAGACTATTATTTGAGTTTACTCCTCGTCTCCGTATTCCTCGTTTCTCCCTGCTGTGTGCACCGTGACAGAAGACCAGACACAACCTTATAGCGGCGCCCATTCACCCCATTTTGTTTTTCGTTTTCAAAAGTCTTTTGTTTTGTTCTTGTGTTCTGTCTGTCTCGCGGCAAGGAAGTCGCCGCTCGTCATCCCGCTCTAGCCCGCGGATGATGCGTGGGAGTTCGGCAGGATCGCCACGAGTACCGCGAGTCCTCTGGTCGCAAGCTCTGTTTGGTCCGCCGGCTGGTTGTCTGGTTCCCGGGTTGCCGCTCCCCCAGGCGCGCCGTTCGTGGGAGATCACGCCACCGGATCGCCGCTGACTCAATGCCCGCCGGCCCGCCTCTGACTCAATGCCCGCCGGCCCACCTCTGACTCAATGCCCGCCGGATCTCCGCTGACTCAAGCCCGCCGGATCGCTGCTGACTCAAGCCCACCGGATTGGCGCTGATTCATGCCCGCTGGCCGCCTATATCCCTAGCCCCGTGGATCTAGTCCACCTGTTACGGCCAGGAGTGCCGTTTTTAAGTCGTGTTGTGCCCACAGGAATATTTTAATCTTGTCTTGTCATGTCGTGTCCACGGAGACTCGTCTGGGGCAGGCGGCTCCTCTTGTTGTGGCCATGGAGGCCATTCTAGCTGCCTGCCCCCTTGTCGTGGAGGTGGAAGCGGTTGCTGAGGGACCCTGTGAGGCCCCTGATGTCATGTCATGCCCAGAGGAAGCCTGAGCTTCCAAGCCAGCCCAGGAGGGCTTCTGGTTCCTGTGGGCTGTCCTGTCCTGTCTGTCTGGCCTTGGAGGGTGTTCCTGTCTTGTTTTGTACTGTCTTGTCTGTTTAGCCCCGGAGGGCTCCTGATACCCCCTCACTTCCCCAGGGAATTTTTTTGGGGTGGTAGTAAGAGTTCCGGCTGTATGGGCCGGGCCGAGGGGACCGAGGCCAAGGCCCCCGAAGACCATCTGCCATGGCCTCCAGAGCTCCCTACACCGCCATGGCCTCCAGAGCTCCAAGCTCCACCATGGCCTCCAGAGCTCCCTACACCGCCATGGCTTCCAGAGCTCCCAGCTCCACCATGGTCCCTGTCTGTCTGTTCCACTCTGGAGGTCCCCGTCCTGTGTTATTGTCCGTATTTGTCCTGAGCAGCCTCCAGCTTTCGGGAGGAGGGAGTTATGTTCTGTTGTGTGTGTCATGTGTTCCCACCTCTTGTGTCCATATACGGTTTGTTTCCTGTCCTTGTTTCATGTCATTATTAGTTAAGTATGTTCCAGCTGTGTTTGTCTCGTTATGTGTTAATTACCCTGTGTATATTAGTCCTGTCTTTTGAGTTTGATTTCGTCTGGTCTACTCATTACTTGTGACTCCCCGGTGAATCTTGTCTGTCAGCCTTGCCTTGTCAACATTAAAGACTATTATTTGAGTTTACTCCTCGTCTCCGTATTCCTCGTTTCTCCCTGCTGTGTGCACCGTGACAGTATGTTTACAAGCTGTTTCATTAAATTTAATAAAATGTAAGTAAACTGAATTAAAACAAACTTAAAAATAAATCGATAAAAATATTCTATATAGACTCTTTCTTCTAAGAGTATATTCTCAGGATTAATTTAAGAAAAAAACAAGGTAAAGCAGGAGTCATTAAATAAGTAGGTACAAGTGAGTGTACTATACAATTTTATTAGATTAAATTAATGTGTCTATTAATGTGGATTAATGTGCATTTGCCTTTAAAATTATAGTGATTATCCAAATGAATTTGGCATATGATGTCTGAACTTATATAGCTTGTATTGTCACAGGATGCTTTAGCTAAGACAAGCGCACGACAAAGAGTTTCCAAAGAACAGTCTTTAATCAATCCACAGAATAATCAGAGAAGGAATCCAGGAACAGGACCAACAACATCCAACATAACATTAATAACCGGCGAGGGTAGGAACTGAGAGGGGAGACTTTATACACAGGTGAATGAGGGACTAAAGACAGGTGAACAGACTAATGTAAATCAAGGGAAACAGAAACTAGGTCAAAGGATCACGAGGGATGAAAAAACAAAGGTACACTGAACATAACTGTGACATGTACTGTATATAAGCTTCTAGTTGTAAATGTAATTGAGAATACAACTATTTTTGATTGTCTGACCTTCAGCTGGGGTCATACTGGGTTGATTACTTTGTAAATACATTTGTATGTTATTTCTTGTGAGAAAATTCCAATATAGTAATTACATATTTGCTTAGTTATGATCGAAGCTCACTCCATTTTGTTTTAGATCCGTAAACGATCAGAAGTTTCGTGAGGTAAATTTGTATACAAATGCTGTTTTCCAAAGTCATTGCCTGATACGATAGCCCAGCATCAATCCAGCTGTGTAAGATTATATAGCTCATATGGAGCGAGATTAGTCTCAGTAATAAATCATGCAAAAGACATGATGCAGACATGCACAGCCAATTGTACATTCATCAAACCTAACTCACATGCACCAAAAAACAATTCACATACGAAGAAAAAAAATTATAAATTCACAAAAAGCACTTCACATGCACAAAATAAAATTATATATTCATAAAATACGTTTCATAAATGCAAACACAATTCACTGATTATTATTAAATCAGAAGTTTATTACACAGCGAGCACCTTGATGTTGAAAAGACATAAATTGACATCAAACATTGGTGTAAAAAATGCAGCTCAAACTGACGTCAAATTTTTTTACGGCCATTTGATATCCATACACTGATGTTCTTTCGACCACCAAAATAATGGCACGAAAACTTCAGAAATGTGCCACAGGTGCAGCTGGTATAAACACAAGCTTTGACAAGAGTGGCCACGATCTGCTCCTGTGGCCGTGATGGAGCCGTAATGCACCCCAGACGTGTGCAGTGTAAATACCCCTTATTTACACTGCATACGTCTGCAATGTGTTATGGCTCCGTCATGGCCACAGGAGCCGAAGCATCCCAGAAGCGGCTCTCCATGCTGCTTCGCTAAAGATAGCCGCCTAGTCTATTTTTGACAGATACCGCGTCCAAGCCGCACAGTTCAAATACAAAATAAACATCCTGTGCAGACTAGAAATCTTTCATCCTTGTCAAGCATAACTGAACTTTTAAGTGTATTAACTTTGTATGTAGGCTACAGCACAACAAAGCAGGACATAGCAATAAACAGAGCAATAAACACAGTTAAACCGGACAAAACAACCATTTAGCCAACCATGGTAGAACCCCAAAAATCAAGAAAACACATGAAAAATCAAGAAAAACAATGTCGGACAGGCAAATCACATGGTCTCGCGAATCCAGTTGTATCGCTTCTGAAATGCTCCTGGTGTGAGTCGACACCGTGTGGAGAACGAAACTAAACCTTGTTGGAGCCGTAACGCACCGCAGACATGTGCAGTGTAAACAAGGGGTAAGAGGTGATGTTTTCTTCAGTCACAGAGAAACATTTCAGATTCTTTCCCAACACTGACCTGTAGGTGCCTGCTGACTGCTCAATAATTTGTTCAATGAAACTGAATGATTGTCATTCAGGCATTTTTTCTCAGTGACTGATTCCATTCAAATTGCATATAAAAACAAAAATCCAGTGGTAATATTAATTTGGTGAGATGCTGTGATTGACAGATGCATAATCACAGTGAATCTCCTCTTTTCTGAATCTGACCGTATCATCACTGAGAGACTCTTCACGCTTCTGGAAACTGACAGCAGCATACAAGAGCCCATCAGAGGGGTTTGTGGGTAACTGTACTGTGGCGTATAGTGGATTCTGTGAATCAGAGGGGTTTGTGGGTAACTGTACTGTCGAATAGAGAGGATTTGATTCAGGATCTGAATTGCGCCTGACGTCTTGAATGTCTTCTTGAGTCTGTAAGAAGTGAAATCTCCAAAACATGAAGTACAGAATATCAGCTTAGATATTTCACATATTGAGATGTAGATTGAGTTGTGAAACTCACCGTTTCATGATCTCCTATCTGTCTTCTGTCTGTTGATGAAATAATGCCTGTGTGAACAAGAGAAACATCTGAGATTCAGAAAATGTGAGATGATTTTAACTGTGTTTATTTCTGACCAGCAGAGGGAGACAAGCTCAGATTTACTAAACATGCAGTAGTGCGTGTGTTTGTGTCTCACCATGTTTGTTGTGTTTCAGTTTGAATAAGATGAACACTATAATCAGAGCCAGCAGGATCAAACCCACAGAAACAGCAGCGGCCACAGAAACTGAAATCACACAAAGAGATTGTGACTGAGAAACAAAGTGAGCCCATAACATCTATCAACAAATATTCAATAAAATACATATATCTGACGATAATGTTTGAGTGGAAAGATCACTTTCAGCTCAAACTGAGAAACTGAGTTTTTGGATATTACCAGAGTTTTTGCTGGTCTTTTCCACTTTTGCTGTCAGACTGAACAACCTGATCTCACAGAATTCCGTGTAATGACCACAGACCCTTAACTCCGAATCTGTGGTAGCATCACGGAATCGCCGAAAATTCCGTGATGGGCTCACAGAAGTGATACCAATGCAAGTCAGTGACAGGCATCAGCCGTGGTCCATGCATGGATCCACTGGTTCAACACCAGCGCTGCCTCAATTGATGTGTGTGGACCACGTAAAAAGAGTGACTCCGGTGCAGTTATATTTGTATATAAATTTATACTTTCACTGGAGCACCAAACTCTAAACCTGCCCACCTCTGAACAATATAAAACACGTAACAGGCAAAGATAAGTGCAGTCACAGGTATTTATTGCAAAAACTGACCATAAACAAGCAGTATAAAAGCATTACAAACAAGTTGTGTTGCATTCCAAGTCTTATGAAGCCATACGAAGTGTTTATGCGAAGAAGAGAGTAAAACACAAGGTTTTAATCGCTGAAAATGATCCCGCTCCGTTAACGCGCTCACATTTCATTCAAAAAGATACTCCTGTCCCGTAGCATGACGCAATCGGTCACGAGACATACAAGAGCCAAAATAGCCTGTCACAACAGCATGACGCAATCGATCAGGAGACACGCAAGAGCCAATGGCATTTCACAACCAAAGCTGACGTAAGGCTTCTTCTGGCGGCATTTTTTTAATTTACGCACAGAGACTGCAGCATATAGAGACGGCGATCACGTCTATTCCTCTCACAAATCAATCGTTTTGCCTTGGAAGGCTTGGAACCAGGGGCGCCGTAAGGGGGGGGGGAAGTTAGGACGATTCTAAGGGCCCACGATGGGAGGGGGCCCCCCCGAGGGAGAAACGTGATTTCTACCGAGGGGAACGCTAGAGCCCTGCATTTCAGCACGACCCCGACCGGGCTTCCATCGGGCCAATTTTCACGTCATAGTTCAGACTTTTAGGCTTCTCCTTATGTTTATATTTTAGACATCCACCAATTAATGAAGAAAAAAATTTCTGTGCTGGTGGAAACAACACGAGACCGTGCTGCCGCTGCTGTCAAGAGCGGCTCGACAGTTTTTAGTGTCCAGCAGCAGCAGAGAGCCGTCAGCGCAGCTGAAGAGTTCTGCTTCAAATACACACAATAAAGCTTGCCGTAAACCCCAGCAAAAGTAATTACCATGAGTGTGTCAGGGGGAAATAGTAAGGAGATATTTGAATTATTTACTAATAAACTAGTGTTTTCTGAGTCAGTGTACAAAGATGAAGAATCAGATGATGATCCTGACTCTCCATCTCCTCATTAGACGCGCCTTTAGAGAGAAGTGCATCTTCACGGATTATAATGAAAGAGTTTTTGTTTTCGATTTGATTTATTTCGTTAAATAGTAATTTAAAGCTTTCTATAGATATATTTATCATGTCTGTGAGTCATGTATTCGCTGATTTTCGGTTCATTTTTGTGAATGTTTTTTTTAATATTATTATTATTTGATTCCTCAGTGTTTGTTAAACATTCTGTTATGTATTAGTCGGTATAATACAGCATGTGATGTGTCCTATGCCTCGTCTTATTCGTTTTTGTTAATAAATGTTATGCTAGTTTGTCATTGTAACATACTGTTTTATTGTTGTTGTGCTTTTTAATTAAGAATAACAATGAATCCATCTTTTGTTTTAGTCTTAAAAAGTGAAAGGTGTATAGATATAAGCAAAACAGACCATTATCTTTTCTTGTAAAGCTAACACCTAAATCTTTTAAGTGAAAGCAAAAAGAGGAATTCCTGTCACAAAATATAAATCACAAATAATACTGATGAAAAAGAACGGGTTGAATGTTGAACACTTCCGTTACCATATAACTATAAACTATGATAAAAGTTCATCAGCATGCATTGATTAATCAAATGTTGTATAAAAAAAAAAAAAACTCCAATTTGCTACCAAATGATGTGCTTGTGCGACCAACTGAGAAAGTGGGAAGAATGAGTCTAGAGCCCTGATATTTTATAAAAAGCTTTGTAAAGTAGACCCTTTACAGTTCCGAATGATGTATTACTCTTACTTTTATGAGCAAAAATTACTGCAAGTTGTTTCAATTGAAAAAAATGCAATTGATTGCACTGGTGCCTCCATGTCACTCTCCGCACAAACTACTGATGCAGCGCACATTTATCTAGGTTTAACGTTTAAACATTGTTTTTTAAACCCTTTTTTTAAACTGAGCAAACTTCTTATTTACTTAACTGTTGTATAAAATCACATTTGCACTCGTGTGACACTGCACTCGCTGCTCGTGTGATCGCTTATCACATGATATAAATATGAGAAAAAAATAACTCATACAGGAGCATTTTTACCCCAATATCTTGATTTTTATGACATAACTACATTTATGGAGTTGTTGCCCTGCATCATATTTGTCAACAGTCAACTGTATGAAATGCAAGATGATGTACAGGTCTGGAGGCGGGGCCAGTGCGTTAACTGCATTAAAATGTTAATCGTGTTTTTTTTTCATAACTAATTATTTAAGTTAACGCGTTAAACTGACAGATAACATTCTGGTACAACCACTACATATCTCTGACCATTTCTTCATTACATTTACCTTACATTTTACTACCCAGGTGCCACCAGGTCCCTTACCGGTTACTTTCAGACGTAACCTACGCTCCCTTTCCCCCACCCTTCTTTCCTCTGTAGTATCCTCCTCTCTTCCCTCACCTATCCATTTCACATCTCTGGATGTGAATGCAGCTACTGACACTTTATGCTCTACCTTAACCTCTTGTCTAGACGACATTTGTCCTCTCTCCTCCAGGCCAGCACGGGCTGCCCCTTCTAACCCCTGGTTATCCGATGTTCTTCGTGAGCATCGGACCAAACTCAGAGCGGCAGAGAGAAAATGGCGCAAATCAAACGATCCATCGGACCTGACTAGGTATCAGTCTTTGCTTTCGTCTTTCTCTACTGAAGTCCACACTGCCAAATCCTCACACTTCCACAACAAGATCAACAGTGCTCCAGACATGCGTGATCTCTTCAGAACATTTAATTCTCTCCTCTGTCCCCCTCCACCACCGCCCACCACTTCTATAACAGCTGACGACTTTGCCACTTTTTTCACCGACAAAACTAGAACAATCGGTAACCACTTCTCAACTCCACACACACAGGACCTCCAACCAACCACATCCACTGTTCAAACTCCCATCTTCTCCTTCTGTCCCCTCACCGAGGCGGAAGTTTCCAAATTTCTCCTCTCCTGCCATCCTACAACATGTCCTCTTGACCCAATCCCCTCTCACCTTCTCCAAGCAATCTCTCCCACACTCTTACCGGCACTCACACGCATTATCAACACATCTCTCCGCACTGGCATCTTCCCCACAGCGTACAAGCAGGCCCGGGTAACCCCACTGCTCAAAAAAACCTACATTAAACACTTCTCTTTTAGAAAACTACAGACCTGTCTCTATCCTTCCATTCGTAGCGAAAACACTCGAACGAGTTGTCTTCAACCAGCTCTCACTGTTTCTTTCACAGTACAACAAACTGGATGCTAAACAGTCAGGTTTCAGGAGTGGCCATTCAACAGAGACTGCGCTACTCTCAGTCACTGAAGCCCTGCGAGTCGCAAAGGCCGATTCCAAATCATCAGTCCTCATTCTGCTCGATCTTTCTGCTGCTTTTGACACTGTCAATCATCAGATCCTCCTGTCCACCCTCTCATCACTGGGCATCACTGGGATTCCACTTCGCTGGTTTGAATCCTATCTCACCGGTAGGTTCTTCAGGGTGGCCTGGGGTGAGGAGGTATCCAAAGCACATCAACTGGTCACTGGGGTTCCTCAGGGATCGGTTCTTGGACCCCTCCTCTTCTCAACATACACTACATCACTGGGACCCATCATACAGGCACATGGCTTCTCCTACCATTGCTACGCCGATGACACACAGCTCTATCTCTCTTTTCAACCAGATGATCCAACGGTAGCTGCACGGATCTCAGGCTGCCTGGCGGACATCTCGGCATGGATGAAAGAACATCACCTACAGCTCAACCTGGCAAAGACTGAGCTTCTTGTCGTCCCTGCCACTCCGACTCTACAGCATGACTTCTCGATTCAATTAGGCACATCAATAATTACCCCATCAACTTCGGTCAGAAATCTTGGTGTAATCTTTGATGACCAGCTGACCTTCAAAGAGCACATTGCAAAGACTGCTCGATCTTGCAGGTTTGCGCTACACAACATCAGAAAAATCAGGCCCTTCCTGACAGAGCATGCTGCGCAACTTCTTGTCCAGGCCCTTGTCGTTTCTAGGCTGGACTACTGCAATGCCCTTCTGGCTGGTCTTCCATCAAACACAATCAAACCTCTACAAATGATTCAGAATGCAGCGGCACGACTGGTCTTCAATGAGCCCAAAAGAACCCATGTTACACCTCTCTTAATCTCACTGCACTGGCTACCAGTGGCAGCTCGCATCAAGTTCAAGACACTGATGCTTGCATACAGAACGACCACAGGCTCAGCACCCTCCTACTTCCACTCACTATTACGAATCTACATCCCCTCCAGAAGTCTAAGATCTGCTAGTGAGCGACGCCTTGTGGTACCATCACAGAGAGGCTCAAAATCACTCTCCAGAACATTCTCATTCACCATTCCTGGCTGGTGGAATAATCTTCCCACCCCTATCCGGAATGCTGGATCCCTGTCAATCTTCAAGCAACAACTGAAGACTCATCTCTTTCGGTACTACTTGACTTCATCCTAAACTTGTTCTTAAAAAAAAAAAAAAAAAAAAAACCTTTCCCTTTATCTTTCTCTCCCTCCCTTGCTAGCTTGTACTTATTTGAACAATGACTGAGACTTGGTGTTACGAGCACTTCCTCTGTCTGATTGCCTCTTCAAGATGAATCGCTTTATGTACTCCCCAATAGTCAGTCGCTTTGGATAAAAGCGTCTGCCAAATGACTAAATGTAAATGTAAATGTATTTAAGTTAACGCGTTAAACTGACAGCCCTAATATGTACATATTTTCATTGGTGGCTCACCCATAGCACCCATAAAAAGTCAGAATTGCAAGATGCAGATTTAAACTTCCAAGAAAAAAAAATGATATAAATTCACATATAAACTCAGAAATCATGAGGATAAAATGTCTGAATATTGAGATTAAAAAATTGAAATTACCTTTTTTATTTCATGACGGAAATAAGCTTCCATATATGGAATAATTTTTCACTCATTATTTAAATAATTTCTGGTACTCTTCATAACAGAATATATATATATATATATATATCTAAAATAGCTCATGTTACTCATTTGAAGTCTTCATAAACTATATGACACTGTGTGAGAAACCAGCAGACACAAATTGATTATCATGTAAAGAAAATTACTTCATACTTCATACTTGATATCATTGGTTATAAAACAGAGAAACAGGGATGTTTCACTTCAGCAGAGTCAAACCTGTCTGAATATGTGCAAGAACAGAAGAGCTTCAGAGCATAACCAGAAAAAGAGTTGGTGGATCTCACCAGGCTGTTCTGTTTCCTGGACTGTTTCCTTTTTGGTGTCAGACGAGGTCATTTCTAAAATAAAATAAAAAATAACACAAAAATTCTTATACATATTGCACATGTTGCACATCCAATGCTCATATTTTTCTAAATATCACAGAGAAGCAGACTTACCAGGCTTTTCTTTATCCTGGGATGTTTCTCTTTTGGTGTCAGATGTCGTCATTTCTGAAAATACACAATCATAGAGCACTGATGGTTAACAAATTAATTAGAAAACAAATTGTCAATATTGACTCCTGTCAAATGTGATTGTTTGAAGATATTTTCTGAAAGCAGACAGAAACTGTCAAGCTCCAAAAAGGACAAAAACACCATAAAGATGCTGTAAAATATCCCACATTACTCATTTGAAGTCTTCTTAAGCTGTGTGATACTGTGTGAGGAGCAGACACATATTGATCAATATTTTAAGAAAATAACTAGCGCATATTCTTATTTTACGTATACGTGATATTAGAGATTAGAGATGCACCGATTGCAATTTTCTTGGCTGATTCTGACTTTTTGTAAATGTGATGATACCGATTTTTGCTGATTCTGATTTTATTTTTAAAAACTATCATTGACAGCATATACAAAGATCTATACATTTTGTAATGCAAAAAAAAAAAAACATCATAAAGATTATTAAATATTACAATTCCTCCAATCTGGACAAAGTTACAGATGTTCTCTGACTTGAACAACTCTCAAAATAAAGTGCTCTGTGACTAGAAAAGAGGTAGAAATAACAAAAGGTGTTGCTGTACTATTTAACAAAACAGACGTCATTCCCCAGTGTTTCTTAAATTTAAATTTTTCCATTTACCTTATTAAATGTGTCATCTTCCACATCAAATTCTTACATTGTTTTTAATTAATTCAGTTAGAATAATAAGACACTGTAGAGCTGTTCCCATTCAAATGAAATCAGTATCAATAAACTCCATCTTTCCACAGGAAACACAGAAGTTGCGTCTGAAGTGGCATTAGATGTATTTACACACTGTTTGATGAAGCTGAGATGCCATACATGTATTTACACATTTTTTTATTTTTTTACATACAAATAAGAAATGTTGAGGAAAATGCAATGATAGATTTAAATATGAAACCAAACCAGTAGGTGGCGTCAAATGACCGTTTGAATGAGTGAGTCATTTAGTCCTTCATCCAACAGATTCATTCAAACGGCTGATTCATTCAGAAACCAGGCGAGTGACTACTGTCTTTATGGGTGCTTCTCAAACGAAAGGCTGCATATCTCGGCTGCCACGTCATCAAGCGTCGCTGAAGGTCATCTCAATCAGAAAGATCCTTGGAAGGCAGCCTTCGTTTTGCGTCCTTCATTCAGCTGAATTGTATCCTTTGCGACCTTCAATCACCCACAATCCTTTGTACCCATTCCATTTCATGGAAATAAACTGACGAAAAATGAGTCATCAATGAGCTTGTCTGAATTCATTATGAAATGTTAGACAAAAGAATGTTTTCGGACATGAAAGCATAGATGTTATTTTTTGTTTTGGTGTAAATTACTCAATAAATGCTAAACTCCCAATAACTTAAGCCACGTGGAGACTGTAGACATCTGTGATTCATTGTATTGCATTAATAGAAAGCCAAATAATATAAAGATTTGTAATACAAAGTATTTTTCCAAAACTAAGTTTTATTAGTATTTTCGTGCCGTGACGGTGAGGGCGGGAACATATGTGATGTAGCCACGCGCACTTACTAGAGCGTCATATGCCTTGTCCAAATACCCATACTTGCGGTCTTGGCCACTTGAGAGAGTAAGTGCGCAAGACTGTCCCAGGTCTTAAAAACGGCAAAGTGCAGTGCCCTTAACGCACACTAAATCCACTCCGGAGCACTATTCGAGGCTAAGTGTATCTCATCATGCATCATGTTCTGGAAATAAATCGTGAGACTCGGTCACGGAAACATTTCCAATGTAAGTTAAATATTAATATAATAATTAGATATTACACATAATTTGGTAGAAAAACAGTGTTTTTACGTTTTATTGGTGCAAAGATGAGTAGTGGTGATATTTATTTTGTACAACATTTGCAACTGCTTTTTATAATTTAATTAATGAAGTTGATTTTAAAATGCAAAGTATTTCAAATTAAAATTTAAATAAAGCTATGTAAACACTTGCATTTTTACAACACTATAAGTGTGTGTCCCATCAGGTAATGAAAAGTTCGACACACACTTTTGGTCTTCATCCTCACTTGAACACTTGGGCCAAAAACAGGAAATACGTCATATAAGTGGTCAAGTGCAAACACTGCAAGTGTGGGTATTTGGACAAGGCATTATTCTAGCGTTTATATGCTGAGGAGGACTCTAGCCTACAAGACTCTGAAGGACTGAACTAGGAAGGACACAGCCTCTGTAGGATGCAGCCTTCTGTTTGAGAAACACCCAACGAATGTGTTACTGAATCATTGACTCACTTGATTCGTTCAAAAACGTGGATTCGTTCAGGAACGAAACACCGCTGTGTTGCTCGGAGACACAAAACAGTTCTGCTTTGGCTTTGATCGGAACGATTTTCATCAGCGAAATTAAGCAAAAACAGTCAATATTGTATCTAAAATATAAGTGACTTAATTTTAACTTCTTGTTTATTGAACCACTATTGTATAAAATCACATTGCAATCATGTTGAAACATTTTGGTAGTGCAATGTTGCATATTATTATTATTATTATTATATATTTTTTTTTTACTACAGCTGTATGCATTGATAACTTTCTGTGTGTGCTGTGCTGTTGCGCTCATCTGTCTTGATTTCTGCAGGAGTCTCTCACACACTCATTTAGGCTGTGATATCATTGGTTATAAAACAGAGAAACGGTGATGAAACGGTTTGGCTTCAGCAGTGTCAAACCTGTCTGAATATGTGCAAGAACAGAAGAGCTTCACAGCACAACGAGAAAAAGAGTTGTTGAATCTCACCAGGTTTTTCTGTGACTCTTTCCTTTTTGGTGTCAGACGAGGTCATTTCTTAAAACACACACACAATAAATAAATAATTCGTACACATGTTGTGTCGATTTACGTGTTTACATGTGACTTTTTTATTCCGATTGTGCTTCTAGTCCTATTACGATCGGATTATTAGGGTCCATATAAACGCAGCTAGTGTCAAACCTGTCTGAATATGTGCAAGAACAGAAGGGCTTCACAGCATAACGAGAAAAAGAGTTGTTGGATCTCACCAGGCTTTTTTGTTTGGCAGCGGCTATTTACACTAAGTGAAAATAGCTATACATTCTATTTACAATAGCAAGATTTTCTGCTATTTATACTACTTATTGCAAATAGTGGCATTTATCTGCACCTCAGTATTGTAGTACATTATAAAACAGTATGCAATAATAACGTATTGAGTGTAAATTATAGTTTTAATTCAAATTATTAAATGGATGCCACCTTATTGGGACACTAAAGCCCTCCCCACACCTACCCTAACCCTACACGTTACTTTATTTTCAACTTTTTGATTATTTCCTTCATTTTTATTGAAAATAAATGCGTTTCCGAAGCGAAAAAACAACAACAACACACACACACACACACACACAAAACAATAATAATAATAATAATAATAATAATAATACAATTTAAAAATAAAAAAAATACATAAATAAATAAATAATTTGTACACGTTGTACATCCGACACTCACATTTATCATAACATCACTTTCAGTTCAAACTGTGAAGCAGACTTTGTCAGGGTTCTGTCACTTCGGTCTAGTGTTATTCATGGTTTTGTGACAGAGCCTTGACACTCCCTTCATGTCCTGTTTTTATGTGAGTGCGCGGCTTCGAGTGTGCTCGAGCCGCGCGCTCCCTTGTCTGCGTGCCTTGTTTTGTGTTGGAGCATGATGTTCGGATCCCGGCACTCATGTCTTGAGTTTCGGTTTCGTGTCGGGGTTCGGACACTCGCGCTCCATGTTCTGTCTCACTGTGTGAGCGTGCGGCTCGAGTTCGCTCGGCCGCGCGCTCTCTTGTCCACGTGTGTTGTGTGTGTGTGTGTGTGGTGTTGCACGCAGTCCGTGTTTTTATCGGCTGCGTGCATTCATGTTATGTCTTGTGCTGTGTGGCACGCAGCTCGTGTTTTTCATTGGCTGCGTGCTTTTATGTTGTCATGTCTTGTGTGAACACGCAGCGTATGAGTGTTCTCATTAGCTGCGTGTTCATGTCCTGTTTTGCACATGGCTGGTGATTTGTTTTGCTGGCCATGTGCTTGTGTTTTCGTTTTGTGTGAGCACATGGCTTTTGTCTTAGTTTTCTGTGTGCCATGTGCTCTCATGTCAATTGTCTTGACCCCACCCATCTTGTTACCTGATTATTGGTTAATTTGCCCCACCTGTGTTTACCTCATTACCCTCCTCATTTGCTCCCTTTATAATCTCCTTGTGTTTGCAGTCCCGTGCCAGTTCGTCATTGATGTTACCCTGAATGTATCCTGTTCCTGTTCCTGCCTTGCCCTGCCCTGCCCTGCCTTGCCAGCTGTCCTGTTTTTCCCCTACGGGGTAGTTTTTGTTGTCTGTTTTATTTTTTTTTTGTTCAATAAAAAGCCCATACTCTGCAGCATTGAGTCCTCGCCTCATCCCTTTACCCGACCCTGACAGTACGAACTGGCCAACAGAGGACTCAGCAGAGATGGGCATCTTCCTTTTTCCATCTCCCACCACCGGATTGTCCACCCGCCAAGTAATGGCCCAGCAGGTAAACGCTCGCTATTTCCGTTAGCAGGGGGCTGACGTGAGGGACTTCGCCTGCGACTTCCTTATTGAGGTGGACAATCTGGACTACAATGAGGCTGATATTAAGGAGGTATTTAACACCTGCCTCGATCAGCCTCTCAGCCTGTGGGAGATGGAGAAGCTGGGGAATCTGGGCTTCTGGGACTTCGTCTATCACATCTACCATCGTGGGGAGCCGGAACCCCCACCCCAAGCGAAGTCCCACTCCACTGACTGTCCCCCCCATTCCACCTGCAGTCAGTGGAAGCCCCAGCCCTCCAATGACCCTGAAACGGAGAAGGAGGAGGAAGAATGGGCCCGCCTCAGTACCCCCAGAAGCTGCCGTAGACGCTGCAGCTCCCCCAGAAGCGGCCGAAGTCGCTGCAGCTCCCCCAGAAGCTGCCGTAGACGCCGCAGCTCCCCCAGAGGCGGCCGAAGTCGCCGCAGCTCCCCCAGAGGCGGCCGAAGTCGCCGCAGCTCCCCCAGAGGCGGCCGAAGTCGCCGCAGCTCCCCCAGAGGCGGCCGAAGACGCCGCAGCTCCCCCAGAGGCGGCCGAAGACGCCGCAGCTCCCCCAGAGGCGGCCGAAGACGCTGCAGCTCCCCCAGAGGCGGCCGAAGTCGCTGCAGCTCCCCCAGAGGCGGCCGAAGAGGCCGCAGCTTCCCGTTCCCAGAAACGGAGGAGGAGGCGGAAGAAGGCTTCCTCCTTCCCTCAAGGCCGGGATGCCATCCAGGAGCTCACTGCTGGCCAGGAGGCCGTTCCAGAGCCGCCCAAGCTCCTCGCCCTGCCGGCGCCACCCAAGCTCCTCGCCCTGCCGGCGCCACCCAAGCTCCTCGCCCTGCCGGCGCCACCCAAGCTCCTCGCCCTGCCGGCGCCACCCAAGCTCCTCGCCTTGCCGGCGCCACCCAAGCTCCTCGCCTTGCCGGCACCACCCAAGCTCCTCGCCTTGCCGGCGCCACCCAAGCTCCTCGCCCTGCCGGCGCCACCCAAGCTCCTCGCCCTGCCGGCGCCACCCAAGCTCCTCGCCCTGCCGGCGCCGCCCAAGCTCAAGCTCCTCGCCCTGCCGGCTCCGCCCAAGCTCAAGCTCCTCGCCCTGCCGGCTCCGCCCAAGCTCAAGCTCCTCGCCCTGCCGGCTCCGCCCAAGCTCAAGCTCCTCGCCCTGCCGGCTCCGCCCAAGCTCAAGCTCCTCGCCCTGCCGGCTCCGCCCAAGCTCAAGCTCCTCGCCCTGCCGGCTCCGCTCAAGCTCCCTGCCCTGCCGGCACCGCCCAAGCTTCCTGCTTGGCTGGAGCCTCCCTGGTCCGTCCCTCCGGCCCCGCCCTGGCCATCCTCCAGGGTTTCTGTATGGCTGGAGCCTCCCTGGTCCATCCCTCCGGTCCCACCCTGGCACCCTGCCTGGACTCCTGGACTGCCTGAGCCTCCCTGGCTCAACCCTCCCGCCCCTCCCTGGTCCCTTTAATGTCTGTCTGGGCTGTTCTGTTGGCTGGCTTGGCTCCCCTCCCTCCCCCCCTCCCCTCTTTGTCTTTGTATTTTGATTTCTTGTCTTGTCTGTCTGGTATAGTCATGTTTGTCATGTTCTTGTGCTGTCATGTTCTTGTCTTGTTTTTGGTGTTCCTCGTTAGGGACGCCAGGTGGCGTCCCTTTTGAGGGGGGGTAGTGTCAGGGTTCTGTCACTTCGGTCTAGTGTTATTCATGGTTTTGTGACAGAGCCTTGACACTCCCTTCATGTCCTGTTTTTATGTGAGTGCGCGGCTTCGAGTGTGCTCGAGCCGCGCGCTCCCTTGTCTGCGTGCCTTGTTTTGTGTTGGAGCATGATGTTCGGATCCCGGCACTCATGTCTTGAGTTTCGGTTTCGTGTCGGGGTTCGGACACTCGCGCTCCATGTTCTGTCTCACTGTGTGAGCGTGCGGCTCGAGTTCGCTCGGCCGCGCGCTCTCTTGTCCACGTGTGTTGTGTGTGTGTGTGTGTGTTGCACGCAGTCCGTGTTTTTATCGGCTGCGTGCATTCATGTTATGTCTTGTGCTGTGTGGCACGCAGCTCGTGTTTTTCATTGGCTGCGTGCTTTTATGTTGTCATGTCTTGTGTGAACACGCAGCGTATGAGTGTTCTCATTAGCTGCGTGTTCATGTCCTGTTTTGCACATGGCTGGTGATTTGTTTTGCTGGCCATGTGCTTGTGTTTTCGTTTTGTGTGAGCACATGGCTTTTGTCTTAGTTTTCTGTGTGCCATGTGCTCTCATGTCAATTGTCTTGACCCCACCCATCTTGTTACCTGATTATTGGTTAATTTGCCCCACCTGTGTTTACCTCATTACCCTCCTCATTTGCTCCCTTTATAATCTCCTTGTGTTTGCAGTCCCGTGCCAGTTCGTCATTGATGTTACCCTGAATGTATCCTGTTCCTGTTCCTGCCTTGCCCTGCCCTGCCTTGCCAGCTGTCCTGTTTTTCCCCTACGGGGTAGTTTTTGTTGTCTGTTTTATTTATTTTTTGTTCAATAAAAAGCCCATACTCTGCAGCATTGAGTCCTCGCCTCATCCCTTTACCCAACCCTGACAGACTTACCAGGCTTTTCCTGGGATGTTTCTCTTTTGGTGTCAGATGTCGTCATTTCTGAAAATACACAATCATGGTTAAATAATAAATTAGAGGAACAGATTTCTATCTAATATAAGAGTCACTATCTAATCAGATCTTCTGTGAAACACAAAATGTGATTGAAGAAAATCTTCTGTACAATGAAAGCAGACAGTAACTAGATGTCAAGCTCCAATTTCATGTCCAAGACTCATTCAAGTCGTATTTGTTTCTATAGTGATTTTTACAAAAGGCCTATAGATTGATCAAAGCAGCTTCACCGTAATAAAGAGGAAAATAACCGTGCTGATGCTATAAAATTCATCAATTATGAAATAAATTGAAGTTCAGCTGTAAATCAGCTCTACAGAAGACAATAGTGTCATTATTCAGATCAGTTCAGGTCAATAACAGTGTTAATGTTGCAAAGTACATTAGTCAGTTCTGTAAGCTCTTATGAAGATGTGTGATGCTGTGTGAGGAAAATAAAAATAAAATAAAAAATAAGACAACATTTAAAAAATGAAATAATCTTTAGTGCTCCACAAAAAAAAGAAAATAAGGCAGCGAAAACAGTGTGAAAACACGAAAGAAGCAGCCAGTTTAACGCAAACACAAGAGTTTTTGTTGCTTGCTGTTGTCTGTGGTTTAACGGGACAGTTCACCCAAAAAATTATCACACTGTTAGAAAACAAAAACAAAAAACAAACAAACTGTCAAAACCCAGAAAAGGTCTTGTCATTTTCTTCACTTTCTGCTGATTACAGACATTTTCTTTAAGCTTGAAACATCACATAATGCAAAATACAGGTAAACACCTGTTAAAAAATCAACATGTAAAATACACACTCACACACACAAAAATATTAAAGTGCATTCTTAAAGTCATCTTTTCCTCATGCTCAAGATGTTCAAACCTGTATGACTGTCCCTAATCAAACACACCTGAACAAGCTAATCAATGTCTTCAGGAATACTAAGGTTACAGGCAGGTGATTTTTTATTTTTTTATTTTTTCAGGATTTGAGCTAAACTCTGCTGGACAGCTGCTCTCTAGGACCAAACTTTTTTGTTCTCATCTGAAGGAAGATCATTTTGAATTCTCTGTGAATGATCCCTTTAATGAAAGAGTGTTTTACCTCTGGTCACATGTAGCTGAACTTCAGTGAGTATGAAGGACCCAGAACTCTCCTCTGCACACCAGTATTTCCCAGAATCCTCTGCTCTCAGATTGCTGATGTTCACAGTAAAGACTCCAGCAGAGGTTTCTTCAGTCAGAGAGAATCTGCTGTTTGTGCTGTTACCCGATGAAACATGAACTCCGTCTCTGACACAGATATTGAGCTGATCTCCTCTGCAGAAAAACCTCCGATTGTGATTTCTGATGTGTTTACAGCTGATGGACGCTGATCCTCCGACAGACGCTTCATAAGAGATCACTGAAGAGCACAACATTAAATATGATGAGTTTGATAACAAAATGATCAGAAACATTGAGACTTCTCCCAAATAAACAGCCTCACCGTCCTTCATGATGATCATGAGCTCAAAGGGAAGGTTAAACCCGTCTTTCACTGAACACCAGTATTTCCCAGAATCCTCTGCTCTCAGGTCAGTTATGGTCACAGTGAAGAGATTAAGTTTAGTGTCGTCCTTTACTGAAATCTTTGTTTTTTTTAATATGATCTTCCAGCCTGGTCTCATGTTCATACGTAGGTATTAATACGTAACATTTACAAGCACAAAACGTACATTTATGTACGTATTTATTGATGCTAAAATGTACAATTTAGACGTATTTCAACGTTTAAAACGTACAAATCGATAGGTATTTTTAGCTAAAAAACGTAAAAATATTTACGTATCTTTTATATCATTAAGATATTCATATCAATGCATTTTTATCATTTTATCAAGAAGGGATTTAGACTTTTAGACCCCTTAACCTACCCCCAAACCTAAACCTACCCATTTTACAGCGAATATAAAACGCAACTGACCGAAGCATGCAGGAAAATAACAATTTTAGTAAGAATAATAGCATTAAAAATGTTTTTATAGTCGCTAATCCCACTCCTACCTCTAAACCTAAACATAGCTATTTCTGTACAGTATAAGAAAAACATGACAGACAGATAAATGCAATTACAATCATTTATTTATTGCAAAAATTTCAAAAGCACTACCAAAAGTAATCAAAATGAAGATGCGTTGCAGCCGCAGTCCTCTCTGGCGGAATACAGTAGGTTTGTGTGAGGTGCAGAGCAGAATTTATGTTATTAATCGCTGAAAATATTATCCAGATTATTTTCCTGATCCTCTCGTCTCCTGAAGGCGCGCGCATGCTCGCATCTTTCAAACACACACCTCACCAGAAACAGGGCATGTCGCAATCTGTGACGAATTCAGGCGAGAGCCAATGAGCGTTCGATTATCATGCCGTAAAACCTGTCGTTTGAAGCGGCAACATTTGAATTCGTAACGGACGCGTCAGTGTGGGCTTTACTGTTTACGGTCGCTGGACTTGCTGCTCGGGATGGAGATGAAGATCGCCGAATAAAGGCTTGGATTTGGGTCTGTTCCTCGCAGTCGTATGGATTCTGAAGATCTGGATTACAGCGCACGAATAAAATGGTTTCATTTCGTAATTATGTTGCGGTTTTGGTGTTTTATATAGTTCTATTGTCGGTCACAGCATGTCCGAGGGCCTGTTCCATAACAGACGCTAAGAAAAGCGGGGATTAAAGTCCAAAACCTGACTTGAATTAGCCGATCTAAACATCCGCGCTGAAATTGGTTCCATAACAGTAAATTGAAGATCATGTGATCTTACTAATTTGAATCAGGTTTACATAGTCTAGATAATTGCGCGTGCACGCTACTGTTTAAAAGCCCTGAGGGTCGAGCATGGATCCATCGATTTACTGTGGGCTTCCATGGCAACGAAAGGTAAAGAAAGAGCAGCGATGTTCACGGCGACTGAACAACGTTTGCTATTGGAGACATATGAAGAATTTAAAGATGTAATCACCAAAAAAGGAAATACAGCGGCAATAAACAAAGCAAGAGAGAAAGGTTGACAGGAAATTGCTGATCGTCTCAATGCGTAAGTAGCGGTGTACAGTATTTAAAATACTTTATTTATCAACGTTAAATGTGTCACAATACATTGCAAAGTTTGTGTGTGAATAACAGTAATTGCTATAACATTTACACAACAGCAACTTAAGTGAAGAAAAAAGAACCTGGCAGCAGGTGAAAATAAAATATAAAAATATTCTTCAGAATGGTAAGTAAATCTAATGGTATGTAAATATGTAATCATAGCCAGCTTGAAGTTACAACTGTTCAGTCTCATAAGGTTTTTTTATTTGCAGCTGCCAAAAAGAAGACTGAGGTTGCTGGCACTGGGGGAGGGCCACCACCAGCCAACTTCACTCCTGCAGAGGAGCTGGCATTGGAAATTAACAAAGGGAGGCCAGTCCTTGAGGGAATAGAGGGGGGGACGTCATCTGAAATTATACCACCTAGTATAAGGAGTGACTATATAAAAGGTGTGTGTGTGTTTTATTATTATCATTTTTCCTTCCTTCCATAGGCATTGTAAGCCTAAGTAGATCATAGCAGTAATGTCATGTAGAGGTACTTGTGCTAATGATGCTTTTTGGCAAAAAATCATGTTTGGTTTCATAGTGACGAAAGATTCTGTGTGCTTGATGGATCCACCAGACATCATGCTGCCTGTGAGTATGACAGCTTTTAAAACAGTCATGTAAAATAATGAGTTTAACTGAGTTTAATTAGTGGTTACAGGGTGAAGGCCCATCCACAGTTGAGGAGGATGAGGAGACGGTGTCTGTACGTTCAAGGATGCCTGAGGTAGTCACAGGTTCCATGTGATACTGTATTATATATTTAAAAATGTACTTGAGTGATAAGGTGTTCATAATATGTGTTTTCAAATATTATTGGCTGCAGGATGCTGACACAGTTCTAGAGCCCTCTCAGTCTGGGACCACATGTGACAAAGTGAGTATTAAGAAATGAAAACAATGTGCCATGAGCATTCAATGAAATAACTTAAATGTATGTTGCTACAGAACCCAGAAAACATAAAAGGAGTATATAAACGCTACCTCCTTAAACAAATGGAAGCAATTGATACTGACATCCAGTATAAAAAAAACTGAAGATGAGAAAGTTGGAGCTGGAAATTCAACAACTACAGAAAAATGCACGTAGAAATGCCATTAAAAAAACAAACAAAAAAAACACATGACCTTTTTGATCATTTTCCACAACATTTATTTGTATGTTTTCACCCCTAACAGGCAGCTTCACTCTGAATAAAGGAAAATGACAGATTAAAGATTTTGACTTCTGTGTGTCTGTTAAATTAAGGGGAAAGTTGAGTGGCCAGTGAAAAATTTTAAAGGCTACACATGGTTTGGACCATATTAAGCAAAATAATTATTGGCATATGTGTCTCGTATAATTCTGCCTGTTTCATTTTCTTCAAATACTGCTTCAATGCCCCAGTCTTCCTCTGCAACAATCCTTGGTTGCTTCTCTTTCCTCAGACAGGCAATGTTATGGAGCACTACACAAGCAACTACAATGTCACATGCCCTAGGTGGAGTCACTCTGAGGTGCTTCAGGCACTGGAACCTTGACTTTATGAGCCCAAATGCCATCTCTATACGACCTCTTGTGCGTGCATGGGCAGTGTTGTAGCTGTGCTGTGCCTCTGTCTGGGGCTCCTGATAGGGAGTCAAGAGGTAAGGCAGGCATGCGTATCCCTTGTCTCCCAGCAAAACTCCTGAGAATTCACCTGCATAGAAAGATATATATATATATATATATTTATATTTATATTTATTTTAGTAGAAATTAAATTGAAGACTTTTTGCCATTTGTTAAGTGACTAGCATACCTCTTGCCAGTTGCTGGTAGACAGATGAGGCTCGAAAGATTCTGGAGTCATGCACAGAGCCTGGCCATTTGGCCTCTACATTTGTGATGATGCAATCTGCATCACAGATCATCTAAAAAAATTAAACATGTAGATCACTACACTGTAATTATATAATAAATATAAAACATTGTATTGTAACTATTTAATTGCAATGAACCGAACACTGGTGCCCAGCTTAGTACAGAACAATCAGTGTTACAGAATAGCCTTCAATATCATCTCAGTGGGACCGTACCTGTACATTGATGCTGTGTACTGATTTCCTATTTACAAAGTCTGCTTCATGTGGACCAGACGGACACTTAATACGCACATGGGTGCAGTCCAGTGCACCGATAACATTTGGGAAACCTAGGAAAATTATTTGTTTGGTTTAAAATGTGTCCTGTGTAACATCAACAGTCAAGAAATGTTTCCACGTTTTATACAGTTATTTTAACTTACCAGCTATTCCATAAAAGGCATGTTTAATGGTACGAATTGCTCTGTGGCCAGGGAATGTGATGAACACATTGAGGAGTCTTTTTAAAGAAAGGTACACAGTTCGTACAGAGCGGCAAACCGATGCTTTGCTGATATTCTCTGCATCTCCAACTGTGTACAAAAATGTTCCACTGGCAAAAAAGCGAAGTGCAATGCACACCGTCTGCGGGACTGAGCGCTGTCTTGCGGCATGTGTTATTTGCAATGTGTGGGCTCAGCAATCTACAAATATACGCAATCCCATCTCTTGAGAACCTATATCGCTCATACAGGTAGCTGTAATGAAAAGCCAATGGGTCTGACCTGTCCCTGAAAGTTCGCTCTCTTTGAAATGCCCTTCGCACGATAATAGCTCCCTCATCCACCACCTCATCAATGAAAGGACACGCCATGGTTAAGTTTGGAAACGAGTTCAGCTCCCTATTTATACACTTTTAATTAATTCATTACCAAACTCATCAACCAAACTCACCAACTAAACACGTAACTTCTTTACATTTCTTAATGTTTTTGTACCTTATAATTTCTTACATTTATTAGTAAAGTAAATTTCCTTATTTATTTATTTTATTAATAGTGGTTAAGTGAAATAAAATGGCATGAAATTACCAGCAGGTGAGTATTAATGGTATTCTGGTTAAGCATGAACTAAGACTTAGCCTGAGAGTTAGCCTGCTCCGGACCAGGTTAGTTTCCCAGCATAAGTTGCCAGAGTAACTGAGTTTGAACTGTTTTAAGTTTCATTTGTGAAACCGAATCCACCAAAAATAAGCCTGACTAACCAAAATAAGCCTGGCTTGTACTCTAATCTTGTGTTATGGAACAGGCCCCGAGAAAACGCTTTTTGTGGCCCATGGCAAACAAAGTAAACATTACATGACTAGTAAATGTTAAACGATTGCAGAAATGTTATTTATTTTGAGGTTTTAAAGTGAAGTCTTGTTTAACATTATGTAGGCCTATTCTTGGAAACGAGCTGGAAGAAATCACACAGAACAGAACGAAATGTTATCATTTCATATTAGGTAAACGGGTAAACAACTGAAAACAAGGTAATTGATATGACAACTAATAATAAAATGAATGCCGCAATTTCAATATTCATAAGGATTAATTTTTAGATGTAGTAATATGTCAGTTTTCAATGTTTAAATGCAGAAAATACGTAAGTATTTATACGTTTAGATGCTGAAAATACGTCAGTATTGTACGTTTTAGTGCCTGTAAAAAAAGTAAATGTACGTTTTATAGAACCACATTTTACGTAAAATACATACGAATTATCATGAGATCACATTGAAATATCATACTAAAATAACAGAAAAGAAAACAAGACTGCGTTTGTCAGATTTACTGAAGATGCAGGATTTTTTTATTGTTGTTCTGATCATTAGATTTCAAATACTTGCCACCACTGTTTAAAATGTGTAATTGACAGACAGCCATTATTAGTTCATTCCACACAGGAAAGTGACTAATAACAGAATATATTGAGAAACTTTGACAGTTTTCAGCTAGTCATGTGACCTCAATATATTTAGACCCACATTTTTGCAAAAATAATCAATTTTTCATTAACGATAAGACAAATGAGCTAAAAAAGTGTGAAGACAAGTGTTAAAGATGTCGATGGTGTTTAGTCGTGTTTCATTCACAATCTAATGTAGAGAGAGTTACTGCCCACATAGCAAATGTTTTCTGGCCCAGCTCCGGGCCAGACAATCACTTTTCCCTCGGCCCAAGTACCGCAAAGATTGACGGCCCTGAAGTGGCCCAGAACTGGATTAAAGACAAGGGCCACACGTGGGCCATAACCGGCCCGAATCTCAGCCAGTATTCACCCTTAACTGGCCCTGAACTGGGCCAAAACAGGTTTTATTATTGGTACCAATTCTCAGCCTTAAGTAAACGAGAATCCCCAAATCTGAGCCACACCTGAGCCTTATATAGCCCAGACCCAATACAGAATATTATATTTGATATTATTGCATTTACTTTAATCACCATTATTCATTTTGTGAAATGTTTTGGTAATGTACACACAAATTATGCCAATAAAGTACATTAAACTGAATATAAAATCAGCCTTAAAATTCACAGGTTATGTAACTGTGCAATAAAAAACATATTGCATTGAAAATGTTTTGAAGAACAAATCAACCAAAATAGAGTGAGTGTATAAAATATACAGTCTATAAGAGAAATGTAACAGCCAGACAGGTGTAATCACAAGAAATTATTGCAGAAATGTCAAAGAGCAGTACCACAGTAGTCCAAATGACGATGCGTTGCAGTCGCAGTCCACTCTGGCGGAATATAATAGTTTAGTGTGAGGAGCAGGGCATGATTTAAGTTGTTAAACGCTGAAAATACTATCCCGATCAACTCCGTGAACGCGTGATGTTTCTTATTCAAAACACACATCACCAGAAACACGACATGTCGCAATCTATGACGAAACCGGTGAGAGCCAATGAGTGTTTGATATCGCTGCCGTAAAACTGCTTAACGGCACATTTTTAAACTGTTACTATAGCTACAGAGAAAAGAGATACATATTGCCGATGAATGGTTTGAATTTGGATCTGTTCCTCACACAAATCATCACATAGATACAGAGTTAGATTCTAAAATCTAAATTGCTTATTAATAAAATGATAAAAATGCATATTCGCTGTAAAATGGGTTTAGGTTTGGGGGTAGGTTAAGGGGTCTAAAAGTTTAAATCGCTTATTGATAAAATTATAAAAATGCATTGATACGAATATCTTAATGATATAAAAAAAAAAAAAATGTATGATCATTTTATTTAATGCTTGCGCATGACAGCATATTAATAAAATGATGTGCCCCATGGTAAACCAAATACATATTACATGATAATGATTAAGTGATCTCTACCTCTCTCTTTATGTAAATATTCTAAGATTATTTGTACTGAGAATAATAATATATAATCAAATTACAATTAAGTGCAGTTTAATGCAGTTGACTGATTTACTGATTTGCTTTATTTTGAAATGATAATGTTGACAGCAAGCAGTGTTGGCCCTGGGCCAGCACTATGTTGCTGTTTTGACTTGCTATTTCAAAGATTCAATTTAAACAATACTATACTTAATTCAAATTTACGTGATCATTTTATCATAATTTATTTATCTTGTTTTTCATGGGTCTCATAATATGCTGTCAGGTCACTACCTGATCTGGCCCACATGATCACCGGACTGATCTGGGCCACACTCCTCCCACCAACAATCGGCCCTCATATTGTTTGCCGTGATCCACGCCGTGCCATCATTGCCATACATGGCCCAGCTCTGGCTGAATGGGTACATGTCATTGCCGACAGGAGGCCAGCAGTGCCAGCTTGAGGCCACATTTGGGCCAAGTCCGTTTGCTATGTGGGATGTAAGACTGTATTGTCCGTTTGCTCAAATATTTTCCATCCGCAATCCAGCATAATTAAGATCAGAAGGCGGCTGAAGATAAAGGGAATGACTCACGGCCACATAATGACTCACAGAGGACACATAGATTTCTAAGAAATGACATGTACAGACTGTAAGTTTTAGAGAATCTGCCTAAATATCCTTTCACATGTGTGTACAAAAAAAGCAGTCAGATTAAGATGAGCTGATTCTCTTTGGCTGTGTTTGTACACATTTGAGTCTGTTGCCTAAAATTTGTAAAGCTTGTTTTGTGATACATTATGCTGCTTCATTTACTCTTTATCAGTTTAATATATATTTGTTTTGAGCTATGAATGAAACTTAAAAATGTTTCCTGTGTGATAAAGTAAGATAAGTTAGGGAAGAGAAGTTTCGTTTGTAAAGAAACAGCCCTCACAGGCGTGGCGTCATCAGAGGGAAAGCCTTTAAAAACCAGCAGAGGAAAGATCTCACAGTCGTCACAAGACACAGCAGAAGAACATCACACTTTTCTCGAGAACATAAACATCGAACAATGGCAGTAAGTAGGCAAATCTTTACATTCAACATCAAACTCCTGATGAACAAAAAAAATCAAGATTATATATGAGAACCAAGATGTGCTGAATATATTGCTTTTAATGCACTTAGCTGTCATCTTTAATAATACTGCAGCTTTTTGATCAAATGTGAATATGAAAATTGCTCATGTTCATTTAACAACAGTTTACAACAAAATATTTCAAAACATGGTTTGTACTATTTTGTACATGCTCTGTACAAAAATGACAGTTTGCAGCTTGTTTAGACCTCATTTATATTTACAGAATTCACCTTAACATTTTACTTAGAAATATCAAACATACAAAAATGGATGTAATGTTTGTAAATGATTAACCATTGTGTTTACTGTACTGTATGACAGTCTCAAGTCCGCTCTGCATGACACTTTATTACATAATTCATTACTTGATTGCTTGACAATCACCATTATTGCTGATACTATCGCTATAATTCTACTTAAATGTGCTTTACTTTGTGTCTCCTGTACTACAGTGTTTGTTTTCCATACAGGATGTGTGTATTTGTGAAGTTAGAAGTAAACTGTCATTTAATTTCACTGTATATGTGAATATGACTAAAACAAAACATACCTCATCTAACTGTACTTTGTCTTCCCAGGCAAACTTCAACCCCCAAAAAAATTCTCGAAAAGCAAAACCATTCGTCTTTACAGGAGAACACATTGCAATAAAGGATCTGGAAAAAAAAGATGATATAAAACATCGACATATGTATAAAACATATCTTTTGAAAGACATCCCTGAGTATCCTTCTCCCGTTGAGTTTCACATCACAGAAGTGGCTCACGTCACTAACAAGACAAGCCTTGAGAAAATCTGGGAGTCAGAGGGATTCAAGGGTCTTGATACAGATTCATTTTCATGGTGGAGCCTAAAGATTAATGAAGCAGATATAAGAGGAGCTGAGGAGCGTTACCTCGAGAAATTGTTCCCAGACATGACCAAAGAAGAAAAAACAGCTCATCCACCATTCCTGAGTGAATTCACCACATCACCCTTGTTCCTGAACGAATTCTCCCGCTACGGCAACTTCCGCTTCACGTTTCCTCTGACTGAACTGATGGAAGCCTACAAGAAGCAGAAATGTGAGGGTCAAGAGCCAGTTCTCCGGATCTATGAGACCAAACTTTTCAGTCAGGAGATTGAGTATGTTGTTCTTGTTCATAGCCCTCAGTTTAATGGGGAGTTCAGTCAGTTTCCACTGCTCAAGTCCAGCCCATGGGTTGCTTATGATGGACATCAAATCATCTGGAAAGCCCAAGCCATTTGTGAAACTCACAACTTCCAACTGGTAATCCGTGAAAACACAGCAGTGACAGAACGCATGTATTCACATGAGTGGTATGTGTGGGATCATGTTAGCCTTGTCTTTCACACCAAAGACGTCCTGACCTTTCCTGAAAGAAAGCTGAAGGCAAGCCTCAGTTGCTGTAAACTGGATGAAGATGTAGACCTTTCAAATGGGGAAAACTTCTCTTCAATTGATGAAGCTGAGAAATTCATTAAAAGTTTGCCAGATGATGAATCTGCAAATGAAGATGAAAGAGAAGAATCTAAATCAGTGGAGGTGAAGGTGAAAACGGAAATAGACTAAAGGTGTGCAAATTCTGTAAGAACTTTTAGTTTTGTGGCTTTGTATGGTTTTGCCCTTTGTGACAAATAGCTTGAGGATAAATAAGTAAATATGATAAACAAATAAATAAAAGGTGGGGGTGATTTTTAACTTATATTTGTTACTTGTCATTGAGAGGCTATAATGAGATAAAAAAAATAAAAAAAAACACTTTGAAACTGTCTGAATATTGCATGATGTGGTTGAATATTATTATTTTTTTCCCAAACTTAAAATGCTCTCTGTCGTTCTTTCACTGATCTGGGCTGCATTTCCCAAAAGCTTCATAAGCCTAAATAGATTGTAGGCCCATTGCCACTTACCTTACGATGCTTTTGAGAAACGCACCCCTGGTCATTGTTTTAGAGTCTCACAAAGATTACAATTAAGCTTTTACTTTGTATTGTTGTGTAGTGATGGCCAGATTAAGCTTCATGAAGCCTCATTAAGTTTTTCAGCTTTTCAGCCAAGTGGTTCACAAAAGGGTTAATTTCTGGAGGCTTCATTTGCTCACAATACCACCTGGTGTCCAAAGAGTGTAAAACAAGCAGATATATTACAGACAGAGGTGTAAAGTCCAGGGTCAGAAAGTAAAAGTCCTGCCATATGTTTATTCCACCCATGAACTCGAGACTCGAGACTCATTTGTGACTTGAAAGGAATGACTTGGTTCCTCCTCTGGTGAAATCAGCTGCTGAGTTCATGGGTGGAACAAAAATAATGCAGGACTTTTACTTTCTGACCCCTGGACTTTACACCTCTGTCTGTAATATATCTGCTTGTTTTACAATATTTGGCCACCAGGTAGTATTGTGAGCAAATGAAGCCTCCAGAAATGAACCCTTTTGTGAACCACTTGGCTGAAAAGCTTAAAGCTTCATGAGGCTTCATTCATCTACCCATCACTATTGTTGAGCTGCCAATTACCCAGCATGCCTTGCGACTTCTGCCTGTGTATTGACAGTTGTGTCAATAAAGCATATCGTGCAATACAGAATGTGAACCCGACTCACTTGGTAGTGATCAGCAGCAGTTTCACAGGGTTGACTGATGAGGTCACGTTAAAGTCATTTAAATTTCAGTTTTTAAAAGAAATGTTTAATTGTTCATCTTGGCCCCTTTTTCTGCCAAAGAAGAATAGTTTCTTTTTAAAAAAAATTTGGATATACATAAAAAAAGACAGGAAAAATGGTCTGTGGTACCTTTATAGTCTTTATTCTAAAAGATTAAATCCACTTTACAGTCTAAACAAATTAAATCATAAGATTAAATGGCTCTTAAGGAAAGACATTTCATATACATTTTGAACACCACAGACTTTATATTGCAAGTTACTATAGAGTCTGTGTTGTTACAAGGAAAGACAGTAACACCACAGAGAAATCAGCCTAAATCCAGACTTTTCTAAAATGGAGGATGCCATCATGTTGATTTAAAGATCAGGGGACATTTTGGAAATATTAATATATTACTAAGTATGTATTTATCAAAATTGGATTAAAATATGTCAGATCTGTAAGTTATCAACATAACACCACAGACACTAATAAAGTGCGACACATGAAATTGTCAGAAATTTAGCTAACTTTAAGAAAATTAAAAAGAAAGAATGTACTCCCCATGCACCCCTCAGATCAACCAGCACCTGCAGTGACCTTTACACACAGGAAGTAGTCCAAATAGCATTTCCCCTTTTCTTAAAGAGGCGACATCCATTGACTTGGTCGGCATTGCTGGGAACTCCCACAAAAACGTCATATCCGTTGAGTCCGTGGGGGAAAACAAACCATTCGAATTAATGCATGGAGACCGTGTTAGGCGCTTGATCTTTACTTTTTGTTATGATTTCGATTCATTTTTGCTTGGCACAATGCCGAAAAGTTGCTGTGTGGCATTCTGTACCTCTAATATGTAAAAAAACAAACAAAAAAAAAACACTCGATCTGAAAATATATACTGCCGAATAAACAGACAGAGGTATCACAATCTGAGGGGGTAGTACACAATATCAGAACTCCGATAGCAGTTGTTATGGATATACAACGTATGAAACATATCAAGCTTATTATTTATATTTATTTGCACTCCAGATAGGCTCGACTACTGACTAATGACCTGTCATTAGTCCCATCCTGCAACCCAGTTCTGATGGGGCTTTACAGATCACATCAAATAAATGTCACTCCCTGATATTTTGTGATTTAAATGTCATAATCTATAAAAAAATGTATTTCATATTATGCACAATCCCTTACGAAAATTAACAATGGTATTTCTATAGTAATAGTAGGCTATAGTAGGCTAACCGTGTTTTTTTGGGGCATTTTTATTACCAGTTGTAGCCTATAACCTCAGTTTACTACAAATACCATGGTTAAACTATGGTTAGTGTAGCAAAACATGTTTAATTTATTATTTTTTTTTAAACCATGGTTTACCTATAGTTACCAAGTTTTTTGGTTGTAACCACGGTTAATTTTCATAAGGGATATTTTCATGTTATTTTATATCTTTTTATTTTGCGGCATGTATTTGTAAAAATGATTAGGCTATACGTTTAACACACACCACATAATGCTGTGCATTTCAAGGCACTTCAGTAGACCTTTAATTTTACCTGTTTTGTCGATGTTAAAATTATTTTTAATATATCGATAAAAAAGTATGGCAGGCTTTGACTCTAGTCTTTATCACTTTATTAAAATTAACTAAAACAGAACTACAAATGTTTACTTTCAAAAGCCGTCACGTATACACTGTAAAACCCAACAAGTTAAGTTAACTCAAACCGTTTGAGGAAACTGATTACCTTAAATATTTAAGTTTTTAAAACTAACAGTTATGAGTGCTCTGAACTTATTTCAGTTGAGTTCACTAAAATAAGATAAACATTGCAGTTAAGTAATTAAGTGATTAATTAAGTGCTGATTGAGCATTAGTGATGAACACCTGCTGTTAACACACAGAATCACTGAAGAAAAGAGAAACACAAGAACTACTACAACTGACTTCAGACACAGCCTTAGATGAAATCAACTGAAATAAAATACATTAAATCTCTCAAGATCTGATTAAACAACCCCACAAACAGCATCACCAGCTCCACTTATTAATAACCAGACTGACTTTATTACTGTCAGACATCTACAGAAGATCTTATTGAGAATTTACAGAGGTTTAGATGTTGATTTAGTTTCATTTGAAGTAACCATGTTAGAGATCAGTGTCTGCTTTAGTTGAGCTCTTGACCCTTGAGTTCTATGATCTTGTTTTTTTCTGGTTGTTGTAACCATGTGTTCCTCGAATATATTTGCTACAACTCAAAAGCCCAGAGAAAATGATCAGTAGTTGGTGTTGTCATGTATTTATAATGACAATCATCTATTAGTGAACTGATCTCATTGAGAGTGAACATAGACTCATTGTGTGTCTAATCTCTGATTAAATAGATGTTGTATTGATTATAGTAAAAGTGATTCTAAGAGCCAGTGATTCTGTGACAGACAGTTAATATAAAGGACTTTTCAAACAGTTTGTCCACAATTTTTTTTTTATCTATGGTAGTACATCAAGAATCAGCTTATGAACCTCAACAATGGTGACCATTAAAAAAATTAAAAAAAATAAAAATAAATCATGCAGCAATGCATGCTGGGAGCCATGGATGAGTTTTGTACTATGCTAGTACCCAGCATGCATTGCAACATGATTATTATTTTATTTTTTAATGGTCACCATTGTTGAGGTTCATAAGCTGATTCTTGATGTCTATGTGAGTCTAATTTCTACCATAGATACAAAAAAATTGTGGACAAACTGTTTGAAAAGTCCTTTATATTAACTGTCTGTCACAGAATCACTGGCTCTTAGAATCACTTTTACTATAATCAATACAACATCTATTTAACCAGAGATTAGACACACAATGAATCTGTGTTCACTCTCAATGAGATCAGTTCAATAATAGTATGATTGTTATTATAAATATATAACAACCAACTACTGATCATTTTCTCTGGGCTTTTGAGTTAAAACAAATATATTCGAGGAACACATGGTTACAACAACCAGAAAAAAACAAGATCATAGAAGTCAAGGGTCAAGAGCTCAACTAAAGCAGACACTGATCTCTAACATGGTTACTTCAAATGAAACTAAATCAACATCTAAACCTTAGTTAATTCTCAATAAGATCTTCTGTAGATGTCTGGCAGAAATAAAGTCAGTCTGGTTATTAATAAGTGGAGCTGGTGATGCTGTTTGTGGGGTTGTTTAATCAGATTTTGAGAGATTTAATGTATTTTATTTCAGTTGATTTCATCTAAGACTGTGTCTGAAGTCAGTTGTTGTTCTTGTTTCTCTTTTCTTCAGTGATTCTGTTTGTTAACAGCAGGTGTTCATCACTAATGCTCAATCAGCACTTAATTAATCACATAATTACTTAACTGCAAGTTTTAATACTTACATGGTTTAAGCCAAGGGAAATTTGTTTACTCAAACGGTTTGAGTTACCCTAACTTGTTGGGTTTTACAGTGTGCATTAAACAGTGTGTAAATGCATCTAAATGCCTCTTCAGACGCAGATTCTGTATTTCCTGTGCATTGCAAAGATTAATTTTGTTTAGAATTATTTTTATTGGTTTGGTAACAGCCCCAAATGTCTTATTATTCTAATTCGTTTTATTGATTAAATATAAGAATTAATGCACACTTCTAGAAAAAAAGGCTTTATAAAAGTAAAAATGCCCATAAAGGGGCAAATAAAAATAACTTTTGTTTGAAAATATTAATTTCTATCACTGCTGCATGTGAACTGACCACGCAGAACATGAAGAACATGAAGAATATCAAAAACTTTAGGAGTCAGCTGTCCACGGCAGTCCTGCAGCACAATACACTCAGAAAAAAATAGTCTGTTTATCGTTATGGATAAAATCAGAGATATATCGCGCGCCCCTATATGTTTAATTTTTCTTTGCTTGTTTGGTACACATAACATGAGGTGTATGGCTGGGGATACCGAGGGATATCCCCCTCGGTACAAATCGCGATTGCTTCCCGAGCCCGTCTTTTTTCCCCTTCTCCCAAATCAGATTATACTGTTTCAGCTATTAAAATTGTTCAGTTTTGTATGTAATGGCAAAGTGATAATATTTCGTTTTGGTTTTTTATAAAGTTAATTTAGAAAAACGTTTGGAGCATTTTTTTTGTTAGTTAAATAAGTTTTTTCTTTCTTAAAGTAACGACCAAGCGGCCAGCCCAGACAGGTGCAAATTATTTTTATTTTTTTTATACAACATTTGATTAATCAATGCATGCTGGTGAAGTTTTATCATTTTATAGTTATATGGTAACGAAAGTGTTCAACATTCAACCCGTTCTTTTTCATCAGTATTATTTGTGATTTATATTTTGTGACAGCAATTCCTCTTTTTGCTTCACTTTCACGATCTTGGTGTTAGCTTTACAAGAAAAGATAATGGTCTGTTTTGCTTATATCTATACACCTTTCACTTTTTAAGACTAAAACAAAAGATGGATTCATTGTTATTCTTAATTAAAAAGCACAACAACAATAAAACAGTATGTTACAATGACAAACTAGCTTACATAACATTTATTAACAAAAACGAATAAGACGAGGCATAGGACACATCACATGCTGTATTATACCGACTAATACATAACAGAATGTTTAGCAAACACTGAGGAATCAAATAATAATAATATTAAAAAAATTAGGAAAGCCTCCATAGTGTAATGTGAGGTAAAGATAACAAGCTTTTCAAAACGAAAACAAAAAGTCAAACTAAACTGTCTGTCACTGACAGGACTTGCATGTTTTCTCTACAAGAATACCAACATGTTCACCTTCTCTGGTTTAACAAGCGGTCTTTTACTTTAGTTTGAAAATCAAATCCTCTGTTGCGCTCCGTCCGCTGCGCGCACCTTCGCGCTTGTGCTGATGCGGCGAGTGAAAGCACAATGGGCGCGCTGCTCCCGCTCTGCATACGCGCCGCTTCAGCGCTGCCTCTGCTCTGCACTCCTGCGGTGTGAAACCAGGCTCTACTGAAGCTCTCGCACCTGATCAGTGAAATCTTTCTTCTGCTACAATGTGCTGCGGCTGGCAGCATGCGTGCTTTGGAGCAGCGCAGACCATGCACTAGCACAAGTGCAACCACATCAAATTTTTACTCTCACACTCTCAAAAAATGGTCCAGTCTAGAGCCCTGAATATATAAAATAATTTTATAAAATAACGAAAACAATGATGTGCCGTCTCGTCTTGAACGGGAGCACTTCACAAAAATGAACCAAAAGTCAGCAAATACATGCCTCACAGACATGATAAATATATCTATAGAAAGCTTTAAATAACCTGTTAACCTGCACCAGGACGCGGGCGCACTGAGAGCTCTTTGTTTGCACACGTCATTGTTTTCAAACAGATAAAGTAAAACAGGACAAAATGAATCTTGACAAACTATATATCATTTTGAAGGTCTAAGCCTCTAGCATCGACGACAGATCGCTGTTTTTCGATAGAAAGCTTATACGGAATGTATTTGCTAAATTTGTGTAAGCAGTACACCAAAACATGTAGAAAAACCCGCAGTACATACCATATTCATCCTGATAACGACTCTCAAACGTATCCACTGCTGTAAATCCTGGTTTAGTTTGAGAGATAAGGGTCCAGTGAACAACATTCCATCGAGCACTTTTAGTCCAAAGAAACAACAACGTTGTAATTTAGATGTTAATCCTTTGTTTACGTCTCATCTCTTCAGGGAGAGTTATTGTTTGTGTCCGTTATGGAACAAATTACGCTCAAAAACAGCGTCTTGGTGGTAAAAAAAAACAGCACGATTTTGTAGCAGACAATGTCCCAAACAGAACGAGATCATCCAAAAAAAAAAAAGTCAAAGACACACGGAAGATTGATTATTTGAATTCTGGCGCTCCCTCGCGACGGCGCATGACGCACGCTGTGACGCACCTGTCATCTGATGGGGGCGTAACTTAGTGATCTTTTTAGCACAAAAAACATTTCTTTTTTTTCTTCTTCAGCAGTTTTCATATATGTTTGCGTGTTTTGTGTAGAATGTGCCTGTATCAGTATGATTAACATCTCTATGGCTGATAATCAGCGTGTAATTACTGACTGTTCACAGATATCAGTGTGAATGCAGTCTATATAAAAGGCCATTATAATGTGAATATTGACTATATTGGGCAGCCATCAGTGTGATTAGCATCTGTATGAATGATCGTCAGCATGTGATTACCTAATGTATGAGCAGGAAAGCATCTGAATGTCAGGAAATCAGTATGTAATTAAGTTATTTTTTTTTATTATTATTGTTTTTTTTTCATCACTCAAAAATTATTATTATGGTATTATTCTAGTGCTCAAATAAATCACTGATACGATGTCTAAGATTCTGTATACAGTTTTATAATTGAAAAACTGCAGTGGCATGTATAATGACTAAATAGTGTGTAGTAGAACCCTTCAATAATTTGGTAAATATTTTTCCTCAAACGGGGGGGGGGGGGACTAGAAAAATGTATGCATGAATCTCATTCTTCATGGTATCTTCTTCAGATTTGAAATATAAACTCATGAGACATGTGACTTTCAACCCATTACTTTTCTGGATTTCTTCAGGACTGATTTCATGTATTTTTATATGAAATAAAAAAAAATTCAGTGTGGTACAATTTTTATCAAGGCACTTCAGTGTCTATAACTTTTTATATTTTTGAGCATCATCAACTCTGGATGATGGATAGTAAAGGCCAAAGGGTCTTCTTTCCAAAGACACCACAATTGTGTGTGTGGCACACTGAAGTCAGGAGCTGTTACCATTTTAAGTTAGTTAGTCATTTTCAGCTGTGATTCCCAATATGGGGGGTGCAGGTTAACAGGATAACTACTTAACGAAATAAATCAAATCGAAAACAAAAACTCTTTCATTATAATCCGTGAAGATGCACTTCTCTCTAAAGGCGAGTCTAATGAGGAGATGGCGAATCAGGATCATCATCTGATTCTTCATCTTTGCGACACTGACACAGAAAACACTAGTTTATTAGTAAATAATTCAAATATCTCCTTACTATTTCCCCCTGACACACTCATGGTAATTACTTTTGCTGGGGCTTTATGGCAAGCTTTATTGGTGTATTTGAAGCAGAACTCTTCAGCTGCGCTGATGGCTCTCTGCTGCTGCTGGACACTAAACACTGTCGAGCCGCTCTTGACAGCCGCAGCACGGTCTCGTGGTGTTTCCACCACCGCGGCAATTTTTTTCATCACTAATTGATGGATGTCTAAAATATAAACATAAGGAGAAGCCTAAAACAGGCCCGTGGCCCGGCCCGCGTCTTAACTATGACGTGAAAATTGGCCCGAAGCCCAGTCGGGGTCGGGCTGAAATGCAGGGCTCTAGCGTTCCCCTCGGTAGAAATCACGTTTCTCCCTCGGGGCCCCCTCCCATCCTCGGGCCCTTAGAATCGTCCTAACTTCCCCCCCCCCTTACTGCGCCCCTGAGTATGCGTACTCTGCAGAGGTCAGATATTAATGTTTGGGTGTCTGGAGGATATATCTTTGATCGGTAGATATCTCTCTAAATGCAAACAAAAGTGATGTAATTTAATTACAGATTTTAAGCACAAATAAGCTTCTGCTTGATTCTTAAACAAATAAACATGATCCTTCAATGTATTGTCACCTTCGGAATAATTGTGCTGCTTAATATTTTTCTCTGATATTTTTACAGGATTAATTGATTGATTGAATCCTGGCAAATTATTATTCAAAATATAGAAATCTTATCAATTTAACATTATTGCTGAATAGGGTTCTGAAGGTGAGGAAATTTCCCCACCGGTTAATCGACGTGTAATAACACTGGTAGCACCGGTATCACTGCGGGGGGGGGGTTCCCCTCTTTTTCACGCTTTCCTTTGCTTTTAAATAGCTTGTAAAAGCGGGGTGCGCATTTTACTTTCACTTTCAAATTAGCGGCAATTCGGTGTAAAGCACTTGTTCTTGTTAGTTCGTTTGAGTTTTCCCTCTTTTCCTCACTTTTCTTCACTTCTAAACAGCTTAAAAGCGATGTGCACATTTTACTTTCACTTTCAAAATAGCGTAAATTCAAGCATCAACAAAATACAACTTCGAACTCAACTTAGTGTCACGGTGCACATACGAGGGAGGAACAAGGACACGCAGACCAGGACATAAACTCAAATAATAGTCTTTAATGGAGACATCAAGGCAGGACAAGGCAGGACAAGGCAGGACAAGGCAGGACAAGGCAGGACAAGGCAGGACAAGGCAGGACAAGGCAGGACTGACATGGACAGAAACACCGGGGAGTAACGAGTAGACCAGACCAAATCAAACTGAACAGACAGGACTATAAATACACAGGTAAATCATAGATAATTAGACAAACAGGGCTGGACAAGGATTAACTCATAATCACATCTGACAAGGACAGGAAACAAACCAAATAAGGAAACATGAGGCTGGAACACATGACACACACGACAGAGGACTGACACTTAGCCTATATATAAATCATAGAACTGTTATTAACAAAACAAAGTACACCATTCTATAGGCTATGCCTAATATAAAATAACAAATAACTTACACAAAGTTTAAATAGCCTTGGTAGGCCTATACAAAACTGAAAATCAGCAAACATGGTGGAACCAATTAAATAAGAAACAAATGTTTAAAAAACCCCTTCCAAAATCACCTTAGATAAACGGCAAAAGTCAACAGGCTTTTCAAAATGCAAAATATTGCCAAACATGCGCTTTTGTATTTTGTTTTGAAACTAAATCTTCCGCTATTATCTTGTCTGTCTCACCCCACTCTTCTTGTCAGTCAGCTCGACTCACTCTCATCATGTGAATGAAATCTAATCTATGCGTGACGTACCGGTGTTGCGGCTTAACACCAGTATCACCACCAACACAGTCTATCGCAGCAAGCCTATTGCTGAATAAAAGTTTTTTTTTTTGTTATTTTAAAGAAAGGAAAAAATAAATTAATAATAAAATAAGTGCTGTTCTTTTATTCTTCAAAAAACCTAATATTATGTTTTAAACGCAAAATAAAGCAAAGAAGAGAGGAGCTTGAAAAACTGAACATTAATCAGGCATAATGTATTTTTCTATTATTTTATTATTATTTTACAGCAACAGTCTCAGATCTAACAGACGACTGCGATCGACGGGTCGGCCATCACTGATGTGCTGTAGGCTACATTAAAAATGTAAAAGATAAAAACACAATAACCCCCAAATGTAAAAAAATTCAAAAAGGATTTCATAAAATTAAATGACATGATTATACCTATAAGCAACACAAACGTCACTAAAGGGTTCATTTCGGAGACATTTGTTATTTATTTGTTATAGACTTTTTATACTTTTTATGTTATCTTTATACTTTTACAAAGAGTGTAATGAAAAAAAAATATATAAAAAATATGTCTAAATTATTATATTTATATTTAATATGCACATAATGTATATTGTATAAGTTAGCTGGGAAAAAGACAGACCCACTAAAAACTGAAAAAAAAAAAAAAAAAAAGACAGACGCAGACGTCACGTTATAAGTCAGACGCAGCCCGCGACCGCTTGCGCCTCATGTTTGCGGCTGAATGCAGATGATCATAATTGATTGACAACTATACCCGTGAAAATACATCAGCAGTCCGGCGCCGAGAAAAAAAAAAGAAAATGAAAACGAAGCCCGCACGTCACTTTCAGGTAGGCTACATTCATAATCAAAGAAGAATTAAGCTAATATATATATATATATATATATACAGTGGGTACGGAAAGTATTCAGACCCCCTTAAATTTTTCACTCTTTGTTATATTGCAGCCATTTGCTAAAATCATTTAAGTTCATTTTTTTTCCTCATTAATGTACACACAGCACCCCATATTGACAGAAAAACACAGAATTGTTGACATTTTTGCAGATTTATTAAAAAAGAAAAACTGAAATATCACATGGTCCTAAGTATTCAGACCCTTTGCTCAGTATTTAGTAGAAGCACCCTTTTGATTTAATACAGCCATGAGTCTTTTTGGGAAAGATGCAACAAGTTTATTTGGGGATCCTCTGCCATTACTCCTTGCAGATCCTCTCCAGTTCTGTCAGGTTGGATGGTAAACGTTGGTGGACAGCCATTTTTGGTCTCTCCAGAGATGCTCAATTGGGTTTAAGTCAGGGCTCTGGCTGGGCCATTCAAGAACAGTCACGGAGTTGTTGTGAAGCCACTCCTTCGTTATTTTAGCTGTGTGCTTAGGGTCATTGTCTTGTTGGAAGGTAAACCTTCAGCCCAGTCTGAGGTCCTGAACACTCTGGAGAAGGTTTTCGTCCAGGATATCCCTGTACTTGGCCGCATTCATCTTTCCCTCGATTGCAACCAGTCGTCCTGTCCCTGCAGCTGAAAAACACCCCCACAGCATGTTGCTGCCACCACCATGCTTCACTGTTGGGACTGTTTTGGACAGGTGATGAGCAGTGCCTGGTTTTCTCCACACATACCGCTTAGAATTAAGGCCAAAAAGTTCTATCTTGGTCTCATCAGACCAGAGAATCTTATTTGTCACCATCTTGGAGTCCTTCAGGTGTTTTTTTAGCAAACTCCATGCGGGCTTTCATGTGTCTTGCACTGAGGAGAGGCTTCCTTCGGGCCACTCTGCCATAAAGCCCCGACTGGTGGAGGGCTGCAGTGATGGTTGACTTTCTACAACTTTCTCCCATCTCCCGAATGCATCTCTGGAGCTCAGCCACAGTGATCTTTGGGTTCTTCTTTACCTCTCTCACCAGGGCTCTTCTCCCCCGATAGCTCAGTTTGGCCGGACGGCCAGCTCTAGGAAGGGTTCTGGTCGTCCCAAACGTCTTCCATTTAAGGATTATGGAGGCCACTGTGCTCTTAGGAACCTTAAGTGCAGCAGAAATTTTTTTGTAACCTTGGCCAGATCTGTGCCTTGCCACAATTCTGTCTCTGAGCTCTTCAGGCAGTTCCTTTGACCTCATGATTCTCATTTGCTCTGACATGCACTGTGAGCTGTAAGGTCTTATATAGACAGGTGTGTGGCTTTCCTAATCAAGTCCAATCAGTATAATCAAACACAGCTGGACTCAAATGAAGGTGTAGAACCATCTCAAGGATGATCAGAAGAAATGGACAGCACCTGAGTTAAATATATGAGTGTCACAGCAAAGGGTCTGAATACTTAGGACCATGTGATATTTCAGTTTTTCTTTTTTAATAAATCTGCAAAAATGTCAACAATTCTGTATTTTTCTGTCAATATGGGGTGCTGTGTGTACATTAATGAGGAAAAAAAATGAACTTAAATGATTTTAGCAAATGGCTGCAATATAACAAAGAGTGAAAAATTTAAGGGGGTCTGAATACTTTCCGTACCCACTGTATATATATAATTATTATTAGAATTTTTTTTGTGTTTATAAATTTAACTTATGCGCAAAATTGGAATATCGCATAAAACATTTGCGAACAAACACCGCTTCAATCCAATGATTCATAGAGAACAAAATCGTCACTTCCTGGTAAACTGGCACTAAATAGCCTATAGAAAACTAGGATAAGCTACTGAATATAATAATTGTCCAGAGGCGGACAGTAACTAAGTACATTTACTTGAGTATTGTACTTAAAGGGATAGTTCACTTTGAAATTAAAATGTGGTATCTATCAGCTTACCCCAAGGGCATCCAAGATGTAGGTGTCTTTTTTTCTTCAGTAGATCCAATTTTGATGTTTTTAGGTCAAACCGTTCTAGTCTGTCAGTCATATAATGGCAGGTATAGGTCACTGTCTCTATAAGAGGGAAAACGAACATGCACAGAGAAATCCAAATTAAACAATTCCCCATCGTAACTACACATTGATGGCCTAAGACACGAAACGAGCGGTTTGTGTGAGAAAACGAACAGTATTTATATCGTTTTTTACCTCTTGTACACAACCATGTCCAAGTGATCTGAGTGCACACACATCCGGTGTGTGACGTGTGTGTGCGCGCGCTCTGGCTCACGCTGCATTCACACGGGGCGTCGGCGTCAACGCTTGACGGAGGGCGTGTCTGAAGCGTGGTGCTGACGCAACTTCGTGGTATTTTCTTGTTGGAGGACGCGCACTGTCATCGCTCGTGTCGTTTCTGAACTGTCTACTCTAGGATAATGATGACTTCTTTTAAGCAGACCCGCTTGCTGTCATGCATTGTATTTCTATACGAGCGCTCCATGTATCCGTTTCATTCATCTGTAACTAGCCAAACACACATGCCGCAACTCCACCCTCCTCACCCTGCGTCACTTCCACCTAACCATGTAAAAAATAACAGATCCAGGAACAGTTTATTGAGACATGACACCGGCGAGGAAAAAAAAAAGGAATCTTACTATGACGAAGGATTAGTCCATGAATAATATTTGTGCCATTCCGAAATTAAAGAGCCATCATTTTGTACCAAAAGGAATATACATAACCGTATATAATAATACTGTCAAACAATTCAAATAATTTTTTAAAGCACCACGCTTCAGACACGCCCTCCGTCAAGCGTTGACGCCGAGTTACAGATGAATGAAACGGATACATGGAGCGCTTGTATAGAAATACAATGCATGACAGCAAGCGGGTCTGCTTAAAAGAAGTCATCATTATCCTAGAGTAGACAGTTCAGAAACGACACGAGCGATGACAGTGCGCGTCTTCCAACAAGAAAATACCACGAAGTTGCGTCAGCACCACGCTTCAGACACGCCCTCCGTCAAGCGTGAGCCAGAGCGCGCGCACACACACGTCACACACTGGATGCGTGTGTGCACTCAGATCACTTGGACATGGTTGTGTACAAGAGGTAAAAAACAATATAAATACTGTTCGTTTTCTCACACAAACCGCTCGTTTCGTGTCTTAGGCCATCAATGTGTAGTTATGATGGGGAATTGTTTAATTTGAATTTCTCTGTGCATGTTCTTTTTCCCTCTTATAGAGACAGTGACCTATACCTGCCATTATATGACTGACAGACTAGAACGGTTTGACCTAAAAACATCAAAATTGGATCTACTGAAGAAAAAAAGACACCTACATCTTGGATGCCCTTGGGGTAAGCTGATAGATACCAAATTTTAATTTCAAAGTGAACTATCCCTTTAAGTACACTTTTTGAGTATCTGTACTTTACTTGAGTATTATTTTTTCTGGAAACTTATGACTTTAACTTCACTACATTTGAAAGACATATATTGTACTTTTCACTCCACTACATTTCTATCAAGGTCCTCGAAGTAGAAAGTTGTTACTACGTAGCAGCTTTGAAAGTCAGTGGGTGATTTTTTTCTTCTCTAAAACGTGACTTTCTTTATTGACAGTTTATCAGTAATCTTAGTCTTAGTCTTAGTCAAATTTATTATCCCCGAATGGCAATTTGTTTCACAGCCAGCAGTAAACCATATGAAACAATGACAAGCACCACACACACAAACAAAAACAATGACTTCTATTAATAATATACATACAATTATTTGCAATTTAAGAAACGGATGGCAGCTGGTATAAAATAGTTTTTAAATCTATTGGTCCTACATAAAGGCAAATAATATCTGCGAGTAGAAGGAAGCAACTTAAAAACATTCTGCAAGGGATGGCTGGGATCATTCATAATTAACTCAGCCTTCTTCAAAGTCCTGGCCTTATACAAGTCGTTCAAATCATTTAAAGTGGTGCCAACAATCTTACCACACACTTTAACAATACCTTGCTGTCTGTTTCTGTTTTTAACATTAAGTGACCCATACCAACACACAAATGAGAAAGTAATGACAGATTCAATACAACAAGAATAAAACATCTTCATGAAAGTTCTGTCCACTTTAAAACTACAAAGCTTCTGCAGATAGAACATATGCTGGTGGGCTTTCTTACACACAGCATCCACATGAGTCTCAAAGGTCATCTTTTCATCTATTACAGTACCAAGGTATTTCAATTGATGTACAACCTCAACAACGTGATCATTAATAACCACAGGAGAGATGACCATAGGATTCTTCCTAAAATCTATGATCATCTCTTTAGTTTTAAGTACATTAATGTCCAAAAAGGACAAATTACACCAATCGATAAAATCTGTCATTACAGGACCATGATCAATATCCACACTATTTAAAAGGGAAACAAACACTGAATCATCCTTGTAGGGCTACATTAAGTGATTTTCCAGCATTTGTTTTAACACTGACCAGTTGCAAATGTGATATTTATTTACAACAATTCAATAATAAGAAGTTAATATTGTGGTATATATTAGACACAATATTGTCTGATTTTGCTAAATTGTGTACGTGAAAATATTACCTACAGAAGAACTGTTGTGCATCTCCTAATAAAACACAGGTGTTGGACTCGAAGCATCACTGCACAGACCGTTCTGTGTGTGATATCAAAGTACTGTGAGAGCCATTAGACAGCATTTTTTTTTTTTTTTTGATGTCAAATAAGTCTTGCTGTTTTGCTTTTTTTGTTAAAGCAGTGTTGCTGTTGTAAAGTTATACAGCTACAGTTGTGTTGCTGGGTTTAAAAGCAGGTTTGATTTTTTTTTTCTTCCTTACTCTGTATTTACAGCAATTTCACTGTCCACTCTGTTCAAATGTGGATGAATGGCTACACATAGATGTGTGCACACACTGTCAGAGCTGTTTATTAAATATGTTTTTTTTTTCAGTAGGCTTTTAACATTCAAGCTAGTCAGTGTATTCAGTAGGTGTAATGTATGTTGCTTCAGAGATATTGCAAGTATTACATACAACAATAGTTTACATAAAAAAGGAAATTTACTTTTGGTACTTAAGTACCAAAAGTACTTCTGAACTTTTACTTAAATAAAAATCTGTCTTTACAACTTTCACTTGTAATGGAGTAATATTTGACCAGCAGGGTCTGTACTTTCACTCAAGTAATGGAGTTGTGTAATTTGTCCACCTCTGTAATTTTCATATATGAAAAATGACTTGCGCCTCAGTGCGAGCAGATGAAATACAATAAATACTATCATTGCTTTTAGAGGTGAATGCTGCTGTTTGGGAAAACAGTCATGTAAGACAATTATTCAGAAACACTTTGATGACAGACTTTGCTCAGGCATTTCAGAACGACCATAACAACATACAGATGCTGTGGAACGAGATCAGTCCACTGCTAGTCAAGATATCCCGTCTCATAGCGCAACGTCACATTACTTTTTTAATGAGCTTGGAGGAATTTATGCACAACATGCATTTCCATCTCCCATTATTCGCATTAACCCTTTTTCGCACTAGTCAAAAACCACCTCGAGTGAGCGTAAAAACTTTTTTTTTGCAAATTAAGGGATTTTTATTAGAAATTTGCCATTTCCATCACTCGTTTCTCATGCGATACTTCAAAATGCACATTAAAACAGGGTGCTGGAAACCCAGCTACTGTGCACAGCAACTGTTTGGTTTTCCACCTTCTTCAAAATAGCGTTTATGTTTAGCAGAAGAAGGAAACTCAGGTTTAAAACAACTTTTGAGTGAGTAAATGAAGGTATAAAAATAAAACACTAGCCTATTTTAATTCTTGGGTGAATTATTCCTTTAATGTTAATAAAACACCAAACACAAAGAGAAAAATCGCTCACTACTCTTGACTGAAAAACTTTAATACAGTTTCTTTAATAGGAATCAGTCTATATAGTGTTTTATTTTTATATTTGTTCATTCAGTTTCTTGAATGCTCCTGCTACACCTATTGTATCTGAAAATAAAACACTGTTTATTTTATTTGTATATTATGTGTATTTGTAATGTGTATCTTTGTTCTCATTTTTTAATAACAAAGATAAAATAATGACAAAGATTTTTATCTTCACCCACTTTGGCCTAAATATCTGCCATACTTTTTTTATATTTTGTTACCTTGAAAGGCTTTGTCTTTATAACAGGGAAATTAGTTTGGCTGTAATGCTCAAACAGCTTGCAAAATAGAAAAACCAACATGACAAAGAATCGTGATAAAATCGTGAATCGTGATACCCCTAGCCGAGGGGGAACACGAGGCGACACTTGCATTCAGCGTGATCAAGAGTCAGCCGAGTGAGTGAACGCCGGTGGGCGGGGCCTATGCTGAGAAGAAGACTATTCATCAATGTCTTGCTCTGGAGGTGTGTTTATGCAAATGTTTGTGCCCAGGTGATCATCTTGCACCTCAGATCCGAACTAGCTGTTTTTGGAGCTTGATTAAACAAACACTTTGCTTATAATGAGAAGGAAGTTTTAAGCTATGAAACTTGCAGGATGTTTTAATGGTACAAAGACCTCTTATATGCCAGGTTTGATGTCATGACCCCTTTAAATTAAATTCATAAGTCATCTATAGCCTAATATGTGATATTTTATTAATTAGCAGTGCTTTTTTATTTGTTTTATGAAGGTCTTGCTTAGTCAGGCCAATAAAAGACTATTACAACGTGTGTGTAATGAAATCGTTGTATTTGTGACTATATTTGCATATGTGACACAATGGTACATTGGTATATACAGTTGTGCTCAACATTATTCATGCCCTTGTAAATATGATCAAAGAAAGCTGTTAAAATAAATCTGTATCATTAATAATTTGTATCTTTTATTTAAAAAAAATTACAAAAATCTAAACTCGTTGGAGAATAAGAATTTAAAATGGGAGAGCAATCTCATTATGAAATAAATGTTTTTTTTCTCTAATGCACATTGGCCATGATTAATCATACCCTTTTATTCAATACTTCTTACGACCTCTATTTGCCAAGATAACAGCTCTGAGTCTTTACCTATAATTCCTGATAAGTTTAGAGAACATCTGACAAGAGATCTTCATCCAGAATCTCTCCAGATCCTCCAGATTCACAGCTCCATGACGGTGGTTCTTCTCTTCAGCTCACACTCATTTTTTACAGGGTTCAGGTCAGAGGACAGAGACAGCCACGGCAGAATATTTGTTTTGTGCTCAGTGACCTGTATTTGTTTAGATTTTGATGTTTGTTTGTGGATCAATGTCCTTTTACAAGCGGCCCGTTATAAGATTTCTAGCAGGGACAGTCAGGGATTTTATATCTATTAGTATTTCTCAGCCTTCTCTGGATAAGATATCCAGGATCTCCGGCAGAAGTATATGTAAGTATATATATCCCATATCTTTAAAGATACAGCAATATATTTCATTGCTGCACATCAGAAATGTATTATTTGATTTTAGTCATTGTGATATGACCCTTTGTGTTCCCTATATATATATTTATATTCCTGTGAAACAGGAAGCCAAGGCTGGATAATTTCATGTTCCTAGTCACCCTAGTGTGATGAAAATGCAAATATGAATGGGAATACACTTCACTGATATTTTAGGCAAAATAATTTCTAGGGGTACCATTAATTGTTACCATTGTACTAGAGAAAAATATTTATTTAAGAATGTGATTTTCCCCACCTTCACTTTATTTTTTTTTTTATTTTTTTTTATTTAGTTCAAATAAATATTAGATTTTTTTTGTTATGTTTAATTGAAAGATCAAATAGATAAACAATGCCAACTTATTTTCACAGCCCTCTTTGATCATATTTACCAAGGGTATGAATCATTTTGAGCACAACTATAAGCATAAAACAGACTTCTTCTTTTTTTTGTTGTTGCATGGAGGATGTTGTAATTGTACAATGAGTTGTCATGTCCTTTTAGTTTTTTTCTTTCTCAGGTAGAAAAGTCTCAATTTACATTAGTTAATTTACTCTAGCACAGTAGATATCAGTAAAGCAATATATACTGTATATATGAGCTAAAGAAAGATTAAAATGTGGGTACATCTAGAGATACATCTGCTTTAAAAATATTACGTTCAAACTCATACAAAAGAAACACATTCAAATCAATAATAAAAAAAAATAAATCAAATCTTTATTACGGTACAAATGTGATAAAAAATAAACCACTGCATAATCATGTTGATTGCAAAAATTCTGAGAGATATAAGCCCCTGTCACATCCAGATATGGTTTTAAAAACACAGAGGAACAATATAGTTAGAATCACTTTCATCACTTTTTCACTTTACAAATCACTTTTTCTTTTTTTTTCAGCTGATGGATTTGTCATGCTTTGAGGCCACTGAAAACACTGTATCTAAGTTATCATATGGATATTTTGTTTTCAAAATCATTAGCCTTTAACAGAATAACAAATTCATTAAGTCAGCATGAATATACGAAAAACAACGTCAACAGACAGGAAGTCAGGTGCATCTTGACAAACATTTAGCCAACTGAATCAAAGCTTTTATTTCCTTTTTTTCTCTCCAGTGTGATGCAGTTTGCACAGCGAATGCCCCACGAGAACACACACGGGACAACAGCATGAATAGTGACTGCCAATATTTAATGCACATGATTAATCTTAGTTATTGTGGCACATCTTCATGATTTAATGCCTTCCAGAATCCTGATAACATGCTGCAGTGGGCTGGACCTCTCAGTCTATAAAATCCCTCCACAGTTCTACAGATCCTCGTTACCATCATCATCATTTACAACCACACACAATAACATCAGATACTTGAGAAGAAGAGAAGATGTCTGGATCTGAAGGCACAAAAAATGGTGAGAAAATTCTATATGTAAAAAAAGATGAATCAGAAAAGTGAAGGTATGGCTTTTACTTGATAAATAAAAAATCTGTTTTTTTTAAATAATATTTTTAGAGAAATATCAAAATGTAATTAAAAGTATAAAAATTCAATGTTATGTTATTAATTTTCATGTAAATATTTTTACTGGTTATTAATTTTGTTTACACACACGCATATCTCAATATATATCTCTAACAGACATGAAAAGAATGACGAAAATCCCTGAGGATTTGCAGAAATACTCCTTACCGTATTCAAAGGTCATCATGAAGGCAAGTGGCACAGTAAACGGGAAGCAGAAAATCTCCAATATGGGAAATTAGAGCAAAAGTTGAAATGATGTCCTGCTCATGTCTTGTGTGAAGCTGTTATCAGGAGTGCCAGCGTTATTTACCACACATGAATGTATTTGATAATGGTACTATGTTACTATCTTAAACTTGCAGTTTACACTGTGACCTAATCAAACCTACAATGCAAATAATGTTCTCACATTCATTGTGGCACATCATTGCATTTATTTTTTATTTTATGTATGTATGTATTTATTTATTATGTTTGTTTGCAGACCTTTAGCTCCTAAACATTTGCATATTTATTAGAGAGCTAGTCTATTAAATTTATTTACATAGCACATATTACAATACCAAATTCCAAAGCAGTTTTACAGCCCCCAGTAAACAAATGGTGACACTATAAATTATGATCCATGTTTTCAATCAGTCGCTTTACAGCTAGGTTTATACCATAGTTCTAGCTATAAAATACAATGCATTCCATTATAATAAACTGTTTGTCCACTGGAAGTCTAACACAGTCTCAGAAATAAAAAAGGTACAAAAGTTGTCACTAGGGTGGTACCAATTCAAAAGGTACACTTTTGTACCATATTTACCCCTAAAGGGTTCATATTAATACTGTAGGATCCTGTTTGCGTAGGTTCTGCTGCATGCTGGCATTGCTGGTTCATTATTGCTGTTTGTATCTCTGTGTTTCTTATTTGCAGTTGTGGGACCAATTTGATGCATGTGTACTATTTAGATGAATATTTAGCGCTTTTACATTGAAATATGTAGTGTGTTCAAATTGAGTACTGCCCCTTTAAGGATACCGGGCGAGATCGGTTAGTGATTCTTTACCACATCTGTGATATTTTCGATTATATTTTTGTATCCATTTTGTTTGCTTTGATTTACTTACGAGCCAAGATTAAAGGAAGACGTTTTAATCAGCAAAATGGAATACGTGGATCGTTTCATTGGACACAGAGCGGGTCAAACCAAAACTAAAACTCACGTTGCCGTTACAAACATCTTAAAGGTACAGTAGGCTATATCGACAAAAGTATTGGGACACCTGACCATTACACCGAGAGGGACTTTAGTGATAATTTATTCTAAATACATAGACATTAATATTGATCTGGTCCCCAAATAACATCTTCCACTGTTCTGGGAAGGTTTTCCACAAGATTTTGGAGATTTTTGGAGCACATTCATCCAGTTCGATGGGTATGAGGTCAGTACTTTGTGTCAGCGATTATATTGGTCAACATCAAAAACAACATCTTTAGGTCTTAACCCAGAGGCCATCTTATCTCAGTTGGTTAAAGGGGTCATATAACAATGCTAAAAAGAACATTATTTTGTGTATTTGGTGTAATGCAATGTGTCTATGTGATTTAAGGTTCAAGAAACACGTTATTTTCCACATACTGTACATTATAGTTGCTCCTCTCTGCCCTGCATTTCTTTTTTTTTTTTTTTTTGGCCTGTCAGTAGCACAGATAACACATGACAGTACATATGCATGGCTATACTATCATCATTCACAGCCTTTTTTCTTTTTTTTAATTAAATATATTTATTTATTTTTTTATTTTATTTTTTTTATATTAATTAATTAATTTAAGTTTATATACCCTTTTACTTAACCACACTGTGACAGACAAGACCAGGAGACAGAGAAAACAAAAGAGAGAAAGAAGAAAGAAGAAAGGAAAAAAAAAAAAAAAAAAAAAAAAAAAAAAAAGGGTTGTGGGGAAAGTCAACAAAGAAGGGGAAGAGAGAGAGAGAAAAAAGGAGAATGGGGGATAGAGAGAGAGAGAGAGGGAGAAAAAAACAAAAACAAAAAAACAGACAATTTGCTTCAATACCTGCTGACAAAAAGAGAAAACAACCAAAGACACAACATCAAAGAGACTGCAGAAACAACCAACATCTGTATAAATCACAATAAATTCTAAATGTTAAATGTTATTGAGCAGCACACATAACTAATATTACAAAATAAGTTTTGAAGCAACAGCAGATCAAGACAATGTGTGTCTGTGAGCACCTGTTTTTACACCAATGTGAATGCTTGAGTGTACACCTGTGTGTGTGAGCGCGCTTGTGTTCATAAGGTTCCTCCATGTAAATGTTTAATAGTGTGTGTGGGGAACAACAGCCCCATCCCGCAAGGCATGAAGCAGGCACGGAAAAGACCCGGGCCCCAAACATCCGGAGGCCCCCCAGGGCACGGGACCCCCAGGAGAACCACCGCAGGGACAACCGCGGCCTCCACCCAAAAAAAAGGGCAGAGGAGAGCCCGAAGGCGGGACCTCCGACAGCCACAGTGTAGGCGCCCCAGGGTGCCGCGGCGGCAAGCCCGCAGGCTCCACCGGCAGCCGACCACACCAGGGCGGACCGGGCCCTGGGCCCGGAGACCCAAAGGCCCCCCACCCCACAATCGGGGCCCAGCAAGGCCAGTAGGGCCAGGCCCCGCCAATCGACCGCCGAGAGCGGGCCGGCGCTCGCCCGAGCATCCTGCCCCGGCGCGAGAAATCACCAACGCACCGGCGGCATCCTCCACCGGAAGGGCATGGTGGTGGGGGTCGACTAAGATGATGAGTGAGGCGGAGTCTAAGGCCCGATCTGACACATAGACGTAGACGACAAGCACACATATACACAAGCATATGTTCCCACCCTCATGCACGCAAACACATATTCACACCTTCGCCCCACATGTAGACACACAAAAATGGACACGGTACCCACACTCACACTCCCCATATGCACTCCATACTCCTAGGTCCAGGCACCACCACCCCCAGAGGGGTAGCCAGCGCCCGATCCCGGAGCTAAACCCCCTTCGCTCCGGCGTGGGGACAGGAAGACCACCCCGGTCCCCGCAGCAGCAGAGAAAATCAACAGCCCAGACCCCGACCGGGCGGCCAGCTCATCCTCACAGCCCCCGGCCCCAGACAGAGAACAGAGAACAGGGGTGTGAGAGAAAAAAAAAAAAAAAAAAAAAAAGACGACCCCATGCTTCACCCCACCCTGCCCTGCCCTGCCCTGCCCTGCCCTGCCCTGCCCTGCCCTGCCCTGCCCTGCCCTGCCCTGCATTTCTGAAACATATACATTTTTACAAAGCTCATCGTTCTGAAAAGCGTGGTGTGCTCTGATTGGCCAGCTATCCAGTGCGTTGTGATTGGCCGAATACCTCAAGCGTGTGATGGAAATGTTACGCCCCTTACCATATTTGGAAACACACAGCGACTCCACGGACATGGTGGCGGCAGCAACAATACTACAACAAGAATAAAAGTTACGCCTTCTTTCGTTGTGTAAACATTTGGGTGGTGTTTTGCAAATTGTCCCACACGGTGACGTAGACATGTGGGGGCGTGTTTAAATGAGGCATTTTAGGAAAGCGTAGATGAGTCTTAACTTTTCTAAAGAATATATCTTTGGGTTTGAGACTTTAGTCTCTGCGACTTTACGGTTCTTATCTATGCATGAACAGCTTGTAACACACCAAAGACAAAATCAATCTTGAAATCAGATCATATGACCCCTTTAAGTTATATAAGTTAAAACCTGTTAGCAAACTGATGTCTTTTGTCTTGTAGATCTTCAACGACCCAATTCATGGACACATGGAGCTGCACCCGCTGCTGGTGAAGATCATCGACACTCCTCAGTTCCAGAGACTGAGACACATTAAACAGCTGGGAGGAACATACCTGGTGTATCCTGGTGCTTCTCACAATCGCTTTGAACACTCTCTTGGGTGAGATATTATTATATTCAAAGGTTTATTACATTCTATTCATATGAGAGCTGAGCCTTCAGTTCTGTGAAACTGTAGAAAGCTGGTTAAACATCATACTAACTACTCTATATTTTTAAAATAATTTATTGAACATTTTAAAATTAGTATTGTACTGTATCAATCAGTCTGTTCAGTACAAATGCTAGATTCAGTAAACTAATATCTTGTTTGTGTGTTAGTGTGGCGTATTTAGCAGGATGTCTAGTGAAAGTTCTTCAGGACAATCAGCCAGAGCTCGAAATCACCAAACAGGATTCGCTGTGTGTTCAGATCGCTGGTCTGTGTCATGACTTGGGTGAGGAGCACTTATGCTTATGGAAAGTGAAAATCATCCAGCAAAAAACTGCAACTTTTATTAGTCCATACTGAAATCTTCATCTCATGTTTGTGTTGATTTTGGTCATGTAGATTAAAATCATAAGCAGGAATAACATCAAATGAAGAGTTTGTTTGAAAAAAATCTTGTTTTTTCATTGTGCATTACAATTAATCTCAATTAAACTGCAGTTGGGTTATTTTGATTAAGTAAATATAACTTAAAAATCAGCTAACTAACACAATAAAACACAATAAAAAACATGATAACATAATAAAAACATGATTTTTTATTTTTTCATTTTTTAGAAAAAACAGTTATCTGTTTTTGCAAGTAAACTCATCAAATATTTATAACATTTAATATATTTGATTTTCCCCTTTATTATTTTCACTTCTACACAAAATACTGTTTTTGTATTTCTTATGGGGTTAACTTTTTCTTTTCTTTTTTTGTTTTTTTTTAGGCCATGGTCCATTTTCTCATGTATTCGATGGCCTGGTTATTCCTGAAGCCAAAAAAATTAAAACATCCAAAGGTAAGTGCTTAATCAGAAAAATCTGTGCACATGCAACTTTCTTTCTTGTGTCATTTGACATGCAGAAGTCAAGCTGTTTGTTGGGACACTGCATATGTAATTATCAGAATCAGAATCAGCTTTATTCGCCAAGTGTGTGCAAACACACGAGGAATTTGTTGTGGTTTTTAAGAAGCTCTTGGTACATACATACATACATACATATACACATACATATCTGACATGAGAACAGAACATTTAAATAAGCCTTAATAATAATAATAATAATAATAATGTGTCTGAATCTGGAACAGAAAGATTTATGTACAGATTTGTGCCTTATTTACTCTATATATACAGCTGTATAGAAAATTATGCATACATATTTACATAGTTCTAGAGAGAGTAAATAATTAGAGATGGGGGATGAATTACAGGCAAGAATTAGGGTTAGAGAATTACAGAACACAGGTAATAATTCCTGTGTTAGTTGTTTAGGCTGGAGATGGCATAGGGGAAAAAAATGTTTTTATGCCTAGATGTTCTAGTGCACAGAGATCTGTAGTGTCTGCCTGAAGGGAGAAGCGCAAACAGGTCGTGTCCAGGGTGAGAGGGGTCTGTGATGATGTTACCTGCCCGTTTCTTCACTCTGGAGTAGTACAAATCCTGAAGGCTGGGCAGGTGCACTTAGTGAAGGTGCACTGGGCAGGTGTTATAGTGAACTTCAAATAGCTGGATAATGTAGCTATTGTTATAAATCACCTGAGAGCTTTTTTTTCTTCTTCTTAGGCTTGCCTGATGACATCCCTGAAAAGTGGAAGGTGAGCAATATTAGGGCTGCAACAACTGATTGATAAGATTGTAGAAATAAACTTTTTGATGATGAAAATAATCAAGACTTTCAAAATCGCTTACATTCACTCCTCTGGTCATAAATGTATTTATGATATCCTCTGTCTTTCTCTTCTTACCAACAGCATGAGCAGATGTCAGTTCTGATGTTCGATGACATTGTGAAGAGTTTACAGGCTGAGAATGAAGACGTGTTGAAAGAACATGGACTGGATGATAAAGACGTCACCTTCATTAAAGAGTTAATCGAAGGGGCAAAAACTTCAGAGGTACAGACTGATACTCCAGCTGTGCTTAAATAAACTGAATAACTTATAGTATTTAGTGGAAAATGTTGAGGTGATTCTTTTTCAGTGGACATATGAGGGCAGAGATGAAGACAAATCCTTCTTGTATGAGATTGTGGCAAATAAACAGAACGGCATCGATGTGGACAAATGGGACTATTTCGCACGGTAAATATTATTAGGTCTTTTGTAAAGATACTAATACTATGTTTATTTTTTTATGCATCTAAAAATGTATGTGTTTATATGTCTAACCTAATTTAATATTTACATTCCATTCCTCTAAATTAAGTGCTTTCTTGAGTATCATGACATGAAAAGTCAATGAACTGAATTTATCAACTATTACTTAACAGCTAAAACTTTTTAAATTAACATTTTATTTTATTTTTTCTAATTTCACAGAGGAGCTGAAATAAAACATTTATTAATATTATTAGTTTATATGCAACTTTAATTCAGCCTTATCTTGTTCATTTGTTAGTGTGACAAAGTCATCCATCAACAAGCTGGTTTAAAGATCATCCTATCATTTATGACCCATTTTTAATGTTTATTTGACAGAGACTGTCATCACCTGGGCATCCGAAACAGCTTTGATCATCAGCGCCTGCTGAAGTTTGCTCGAGTCTGTGAAGTGAACGGGAGAAATCACATCTGTTTCAGAGATAAGGTGACTTACTCAGTTATCACACACACACACACACACACACACACACACACACACACACACACACACACACACACACACACACACACACACACACACACACACACACACACACATCCAGAAAAAGTCACACCAGGTCAAAACTGCATTGTTTAAATTGCATGTTTTGCGTGCTTGACATTAAATGTTAAAATCTTATTAAATGTGAGATTTAATGTGAGCTCTGCATTATGGGATCTCTGACACACTGATGTTTGTGTGTCTAACAGGAGGCTGATAATGTTTATGACATGTTTCGCACCCGATACAATCTCCATCGCCAGGCCTATCAGCACAAGATCGGCTACATCATTGACACTATGTGAGTTTCTCTGAGCATGAAGAGGATGTGGATATAAAACATATACCTACAGACACCAAACAGCAGTGAATGTCATCTGTGCTGCCATGATATTAAAATGCAGCATGATCAATTCTTTTTTTAGAAAGATTATACAAATTCAGCTTTGTGGCTGTGTTCTTTATGCATGTTTAAACAAACACTAACTCCCATGATTTTCTGTGTGATAGGTTTGCAGAAGCGCTCGTACGAGCTGATCGTGATCTTCATGAAGGAAAACCTGAAGATATGCTGAAGATTTCTGAAGCCATAAAGACAGTAGACGACTACAGCAAACTTACAGGTCAGCTGAAAGATGCGCTGAAGGTAAAATATACCATATTGACATGATAATATGGTACATGCTGCCTTTAGTACATCTTCCATGTACTCAGTTAAACATTGTGTTTTTGGGGACTCACGGTGATGTGTCTCAAAACATAGTATATGTAAAATAATATATTTTTATTATTAAAATAATGATTTCTATTATTTACATATGAGATGATGTTGGAAACCTCTATTTAGTTCTAATAATGAATCTTTTGTTCTTCTGTCAGATGAGATCTTTGAGCAGATCTTGTCCTCCACTGCTGATAATCTGAAGAAATCCAGAGACATCTTGAACAACATCATCAGAAGAAAACTGCCAAAGTTTGTTGGAGAAGCTCGTCTGACTGAGAACAGCATGTCAAAGGTTGGACAGAAACTAAAAAACATTGGTCTGGTGTTTGACTGATATTACCAATATCCAAAACTGAAAGAACTTATGGATCAGAGAAGTGACATAAAAACACAAAGAGTCCAAATATCATTATAAACATGATCTTTTAAACTGTATCTTTTGCACTGAGACAAACACAATCCAGTAACTGACTAACTCTCTCAAATCAGGAAGAGCTGACAGAAACATGGAAAGCCGCAGTAGATAAGTACAAACCTACAGACCCGACTGTTTCTCTGAACGCTGAAGATTTCTCAGTTTATGTAAGTTATGTTGTATTTCAGTGCTGATTTGCAAACTTCAACTAGATTGCAGGTGTTTAGATGCAGGTTTTTGCACAGAAATAAGCTGTTTACTGAATTCACCTCTTCATCTCTGCCTTCATATCTTCATAAATCATTTCATCTCTTACTCAGGTGGTTGATCTGGATCACGGCATGAAGGACAAAAACCCCATTGATAACGTCTATTTCTACAGCAAGAGGAAACCCAATGAAGCTTCTAAAATTAAAGATTATCAGGTACCCGTCACATTTAAACCATTATATTTCAGATCATTCTTTCAGATTAGAAGTATGAGTCATAATTTAAGAAATTAGGTGTGATTAATTACTCACTAAAGTATTTTTTTGAGTATGATATGAGCTTAAATCTATGTGAATGCTGGACTGAAGTGTACAGTGTTGCTGATGTACTCCATGTTAAAGTTTCCTCACAATAGAAACTCATTTGTCTTGTTCTGTCAGCTCTCCAGTTTCCTGCCAGAGAGGTTTAATGAAGAGCTGGTCAGAGTTTACTACAAAAACACTGATGAGAATAAAGAGGAGGAGAAGAAGAAAGTGGAGGAGGCTGAGAAGTGCTTTCAGATGTGGTGTGAGTCCAAATTTGGACTCCATTAATGTGCGTATGGTATGGAATAGAAATTAAATGGGAATAGGGCTGATAGTACAGGAATTGTTAAATAATTGAATACACTTCTATTCAGAATCAGAATCAGAATGAGCTTTATTGGCCAGGTATGTTTACACATACGAGGAATTTGTTATAGTGACAGAAGCTCCACAGTGCAACAGAATGACAGCAACAGGACAGGACACAGATAATAAAGAATAATATACAAATAGGCAATGTACAAAATATCAAAAACACTATGCAATACAGACAATCCTGTGTGTACAGGTCTGACGTGCAAATTTGAAATGAAAAAAAAAAAAAAGAAAATAAATAAAAAATATATTTTATGTGTGGTGAATAAATAATTGTATAATAGTGTTGTGTGTTCCACGTTTAATGTCAAGTGTTCATGAGATGGATTGCTTGGGGGAAGAAACTGTTCCTGTGTCTGGTCGTTCTGGTGCTCAGAGCTCTGTAGCGTCGACCAGACAGCAACAGTTCAAAGAGGGAGTGTGCTGGATGTGAGGGGTCCAGAGTGATTTTGCCAGCCCTTTTGCTCACTCTGGATAAGTACAGTTCTTGGAGAGTGGGGAGGGTTGTACCAATGATTTGCTCAGCAGTCCGGACTACCCTCCATAGTCTTCTGCCCACTGCACAAACTTACGTCCACTGGACGCCTTTTTATGTCTTTGCAGACGTTGAAAAGACGTCCACTGAGGAGCCAGAATGAAAGTTTTTATGACGTCTTTTTTTGACGTGTTCTGCACGTCCGATATAGACGTTCAGTGAACCTCCGTACAAGGATAAAAACTAGTTCAAATGTGGTTAGTGGACATATTTTTAACATCATTTAAGGTTCATTTAGACTTAATTTATACTTTCTAGTTATAGTTTCTGGACCAAATAAACACTCTCAGGATGCATTAAATTTAAATGTTATTTCAATGTAATTTCCATTTGTAATGGCAAAGCAACTCACACACACTGTCCAAAAATCATGAAAATAAAAGCATCTTCACTGAAACAGTGTTTAACTGCAAATCAAAGACATTAAATCTCTGAAGATCTCAGCAGAGGATGATTAAACAACTCCACAAACAGCATCACCAGTTTCACTTTCACAAGAATTACTTTATTTATGACATCTAGAGAAGCTCTTATTGAGAATTAACAGATGTTGATATTGGTTTCATTTGAAGTCACCATTGTGGTGGGCAGTGTTTGCTTTAGTTGGGATCTTGGTCCTCGTACTTCTTGTGTTGGAATTTTTGGCTGTTGTAACTGTGTTTGTAAAATACAATTGTTGTGGCAAAGAACGCTGAAATCAAGTGCTACAATTTTTTTGTTAATGATGAAGTCATAACAAAATGAACATCTGATGTTGTGTTTTAATGGGTGTGTATATATTTACTGATAAAAAGCATCATGTAGTCACACACAGACATCAAGGTTTTGCACATTAATAACAACAACGGTGACAATCCAAACAAAAACACTTGGAAATTAAGGAAGAGTTTATACTATGAAGCCACCCATCATGCATTGCAGCATGAAGCTTTGATGGTTTTGATTGTCACCGTTGTTGTGATTCATGTGCAAAATCTTGATGTCTGTGTGTGACCACATGATGTGTTTGCTCAAAATATCTCATGCACATGCATTTTGGCCATCTTCAGTATAAGTGATCATTTCAATGCTCTTGGTATCTATACTGCAAGGTTGAGTGGCTATAAATACAAAATATAAAACAAAATATAAAACCTTAGATGCTCATTTTAGGATGATTTTATCATCAACAAGCAGCTGAAACCACCCGATCTCGCATTAACTTGGCTTCCTTTGCTGCAACAATAATGTTTCACAAACACAGTTACAGCAGCCAAAGAAAAGCTAACACAAGAAGTACAAGGACCAATATACCAACTAAAGCAAACACTGCCCACCACAATGGTGACTTCAAATGAAACAAATATCAACATCTGTTAATTCTCAATAAGAGCTTCTCTAGATGACAGAAATAAAGTCAATCTAATGAGTGAAGCTGGTGATGCTGTTTGTGGAGATGTTTGATCATCTTCTGCTGAGATCTTCAGAGATTTAATGTCTTTGATTTGCAGTTGATTTTACCAAATGCTCAATCATCAGTTATTTGATCATTTAATTTGATCATAAACTTCAACACTGTTTCAGTGAAGATTATTTTATCTTCATGATTTTTGGACAAACACAGTGTCTGTGAGTTGCTTTGCCATTACAAATGTAAATTACATTGAAATAACATGAGTTTAAATCTAATGCATCCTGAGAGTGTTTATTTGGTCCAGAAACAATATAAATTAAGTCTAAATTAACCTTAAATGATATTAAAAATATGACCACTGACCACATTTGTACTAGTTTTTATCCTTGTACGGAGGTTCACTGAACGTCTATATCAGACGTGCAGAACACGTCAAAAAAAGACGTCATAAAAACATTCATTCTGGCTTCTCAGTGGACGTCTGTTCAACGTCTGCAAAGACTTCAAAAATACATCTTTTAGACGTAACTTTGCCCAGTGGGTGAGGTCAGATTTGGTAGCTGAGCTGAACCAGACAGTTATTGATGTGCAGAGGACGGATTCGATGATGGCAGAGTAGAACTGTTTCAGGAGCTCCTGCGGATGCTCTCAGTTGATGTAGATGAAGAGTGACCAGCAGAGGTCTCTAGTTCTCATCTTCTGGACTTTTCTTTTGTAAATGTTTCCTGAGTCACTTTGCACAGGTCTGTGTTAGTTATAATGCTCCGTCTGATATTAATTGTTGAATTAATTATTGAGCATCGTCATCATCAGCCAATGTTTCAGATGAGTTTTCAGCTTAGTTTACTTTGCATTTGATAGTTTCTGTGTCTAAATGAATGCTGGAAGAAATAACCATAGATGCCTTTTAAACGCCCTTTACTGTGTTTATGTGCGATAAAAGTCATAATTATGCAATACAAAATTGTAATTATGAGACTGAAATTGGCATAGGCTGAAATTGTGATTAAAAAAATAAAAAAATAAAATTGTGAAATAATAAACCATAATGAGATAAAACGTTGAAACTATATCTATGTATGTTATAATTGGGGCATAAAATGTAAAATGACATAAACCATCATCTTCTAAACCTCTGTAATCCTCGGTGAGAACTTTTATGACAGAAATAAAGTCAGTCTGGTTAGTAATGAGTGAAGCCAGCCCGATCTCACGGCAATTCGTACATATTTTACGAGGTGGCTAATTCGTACGAATTCGTACGACCTCAGTCGTACAAATTCATACGTTTTTTGCTAAATCGTACGTATTTTACGAGTTGTGAAATCGTATGAATTTGTACGAATGACCTACACCTAACCCCGCCCCTAAACCTAACCGTCACTGGGGTTTAGACAAATCGTACTAAATCGTACGAGTGAGGTCGTACGAATTCGTACGAATTAGCCACCTCGTAAAATATGTACGAATTGCCGTGAGATTGCGTTGGTGAAGCTGGTGATGCTGTTTGTGGAGTTATTTAATCATTATCTGCTGAGATCCTCAGAGATTAATGTCTTCTTTTATTTCAGGTGATTTTAATATCTAAGGCTGTGGCTGGAAGTAGTTCTTCTTTCAGTCTAAACATGTTACTTCAGTTGATGGTCTTTCACTGTTGTTTCCATTAATGGTAAATGTTTTGCACCCTGTGCTGCCATGCATTTCACCCTGTTTTGAGATGGAGAACTCATTTTAGAGGCAGGGATTTCTTCCTTTGTTAAAAAGTGTTGAGAGATATATTGACCTTTTTTTGAGGAAATAAAAAAAGAGATTGCTAAAAAGTAAAGATTTGAAATAGATAGACATGCAAACAGAGAAGGATGTAGTTCCATGAGGGTGGTGAGCAAAAGATTAATTTTCATTTTTTGGGTGAACTATCAGTTTAAGTAGTACACTGCAGTACAGCTGCATTAAATGCAATCATATACTATATGCACACAATCTGCTGTAGAATAACTGCAGCACAGCTGAAGATAAGTGTCGTTTAATTACACACCCAATATTATAAATGCAAATATAGTGAACTGTTGTACTTTATGGTTTCATAGCTAAAGATCTTGACAGCAAGTAAAGGTCATCTCAATCCAGCACAACTGCAGATCAGGCCAGACAATACAACCTTTCAGACTGAACTGAACAGCAGCTGATAGCAGCTAGAATTACATTTGCAACTGCATTTTCTGGAATATTTGTCAGTTAATGTTAACGTTTAAACATAAACATGTCAAACAGAATGTTCAGATATGTTATATTTATTAGTCACTTATCTTACTCTACTTTCACTTTCGTTTTTAGCTCCGCTCATATGAAGGACTCTCACGCTCCTCTAGTGGGCAGCTGTGCTGTTGTTTTTTTTGTTTTTTTTCAACTGCTTACACACATTTTCAAAACGTTGTCTCTTTTTTATTTCAAAACTTTACACACAAATCCAAGACTTGCACAAACAAAATGTCTCGCATCTCTTGCACTGCATTCAAATTATCACAAACATTTGCAAAGACCTTTTTAATTTACAGTGAAATATTTGAGTTACTTTTTTCAAATTAGTAATGCAAGTTATTTTGTTTTCCCATTTATTGACTAACAGCTCAAATGAATACAAACTGAAATGCAAACTCAGCATATAACGCAAACCACACTGCTTTTAAAAGTAACTTTTCCCAACACTGCTGAAAACACAGTATGAATGATAATTACACTTAACATGGGAACTAGATATCAGAAACGTTTTATGTGGTTTAATAAGGGAAATAAAAAAATAATGCTGATATTCATCACTCTGTTTCATGACAAACATTATTTACTCTTTAATAACAGCCAATCAGCATTCATTTACTCATTTAATTCACATAAAGAATCAACTAACAATGACTCTGCATTGATGAACTCTCTGAACACATCCTTCCACAAACAGGGACGGTCTGTATTATGTATATATATATTTTCCACCCATAAAAACAAACATTGCTTCAATTAGTGGCTAGAAAACACATTGTGCTGTAAGGCTTAAAAAAGAGAAGCAAACCCATATAAACCTGAAAGGGCATATTTAAGAGTTACAGAAGACAAAGAGAACAAACTACAGCTGAGATAAGTCATTTACAAAGACATTATTAGACAAAACTATTTGCAAAATTACATCAGTGGACATAACAAAAACATAATTTGATCTTTGTATTGTATTGTATTGTATTGAATTGAATTGTATTTTTGTTTGAGACAAATAAAACTGCAGTGATTTCTGTTTCAGTGATTTCTCACCATTTTGTGGACAAATCCCCCGATCAGGAGCTGTATGTGGGATATGAAAAAAGAAAAAAAAATGAACAAAAATGTCTTAACATGTAAACACAAACATTCATAAAGTCATGTGAATCAAAATAAATTAAGAACATTCTAGTAATTAACTGATTGGGCCTTTTGCAGATCTCGTTCTTCTCCCTTTTCCCATCACGTATCAGATCAGAAAGATATTTATTATCAATAAAAATTAAGGAAATATTTAAAAAAGTGGAAATTAAGTTCCGATGTGTTTATTAGGTAGGGCTAGAGGCAGGAGTTGAGAAGCCTTTATTGTCACAATAAGGAGACATCCATTTACAGTATATGTAGGCTATATATATATATATGATAATTGATACATGATAATTTCATGATCATTTATTATGATATGATATTTTTTATATAATAAAAAGCAAAAATGCAATGACAGGAAACCCATTTAAAATGTGTTTGTTACTGTAAACGAATTATAACATGTTTGATTCGATCAAACACATTACGTGTCATTTTTATGCATATGGTATAACAAATTGCACAATTAATAATCATAATAATACATTTAATAATAATATAAACCAACATTTCATCTTAAGACATGTTTCTGAGGCCATCATTGAAGAGAGACTCAAGCGTGAGAGAAATTTATGGAGGTTAAAGCTGTCAAACAACATGTCCATTTATTTACATGTACACTGTAAAACCCGACAAGTTAAGTTAACTCAAACCACTTGAGTAAACTGATTACCTTAAATATTTAAGTTTTTAAAACTAACCGTTATGGGTGCTCTGAACTTATTTCAGATGAGTTCACTAAAATAAGATAAACATTGCAATTAAGTAATTAAGTGATTAATTGAGTGATCATTTGCATTAGTGATGAACACCTGCTGTTTACTCAAACGGTTTGAGTTACCGTGACTTGTCAAGTTTTACAGTGTAGTTACTAGTTACTTTTTAGCCGGCGATATTTTATGAATTATCAAAACATATTCATTCATATCAAAGATCTATGTGGATAATTCCTACTTTGAACAAAACCCTCTTTTATCTTATTGACAAAGTATGTGAATTAGTGGTCATGATACAGGAATTTTTAACTTTAATACCTTGAAAAATATCAATATCAAAGTACCTGTGAACCAGAAGCTGCAACTGACTTCAGTGTTGTGATGCATTTCTGAGTGAAACAGAATATTGAATAAATGGCGTTGTTTTATTGTTGTGCACCTCCACTCCACCTCTTGCTCTTAGCAGATTCATGGTTAAGTGGTTAAGAATATCTGTTTGCTACGTCACGCTTCACCGCTTCTGGGTCCTAACGCTCTGCCAGACGCCCCAAGAAAATGCCAAACTGTGCTAATATACACCCAGGTTGTCATGTAATACTCAAAAAATTATAACCCTAACCTTTATCTCCATACTGAAATCCCAGATGGCCAGACAGTGATTCAGCTAAAATATTAGTGTCTGAGACACTGTGAGCATGGAGACTGTAGTGTGCACAGCAAATTTTTAAATGCTTAGCTATGTAATATTAGTTAAATAGTGCTCATAAATGGCTGTTGAGATTCTCATGTGAAATTAGTAGAGGCATGGACCTGGAAACAGCATACGTCATACTTAACAACAGGATTCTCCCCAAGCTGTCAAACTGATGTCATCAGAGCGAGAACGCCATTCCAGAGCGGAAACAAATTTTCAGTTTTTGATTAAAGTGCATTGACTTGCATGGTTCAATTGTTCACCACAAGACTAGTAATGTGCACTAAAAAAGTAAGTAGGGTCATTTTTGATTTCATGACTACTAATCATTTTCAATACCATTGGCAAAACTACCACATACTGTATGAAGAGTTTATTTGCAAAAGCAGATAACAAAAATCATGTTTTTTTTTATTCTGCATTCCAATTAATATCAATCAAACTGCAGTTTGGTTGTTTTGATTAAATAATAGTAACTTAAACAGCTAACACAATAAAGCACAATAAAAACATGTTAACACAATAAAAACATGACAAGGCATAAACAAGGCAATCATTATTTCAAGCTTTGAAATTGTTTAATCTAAGTCTTCTAAAAAGACACATTCACTTTATATGATGAACAGATTTTAATATAGGCTTTTATTTACATACATATAAACATTGATCAATCAATTACATTACAACAATCTCAATCTTAAACATTTGCTCATTCTGTGTATTTGTGTCTTTAAAATAGGGTAACTTTGTTGCAAAAGTTTACAGCACAAGGAAGCTTGATTTCAAATTTGATTTCAAACTGAATTGAATTTACAAAAGATGACAAGTACACAGTCAGTAATAAAATTATAAAACAAATGACCTCAATTCAGTTGAGGTATTCGAAATATGACAACACTGAATTTTTATAAGCAAGTGCCATATATGTTAGGCCTGTTTGTTTAGATAAATGGAACATCAGATGGCTTTGACCTAATGTCTGTACAATGTAGTGATGCAGTTAGGCAGACTAGGATATTTATAAGTACAGACAAATATCCCATTCCGAAACATTTCTAGCATAAACTTACATTGTAAAGAAATTAATGTTCCATCGTTGACTGTTGAAAGACTTTCTGGTGCATTTCACTTACAGCCAATAACATTTCCAGAAGGATTTTCATCGGTCAGACATGGATCTATTCTGAATGGTTGATAACATTTGACAAAGTTTTATCCAGGAGCAAAGATAAATAATTTCTACTTTAAAAGCACGGAGAGATTGCGATTGCACACAATCTGTGCACAAGCAATATCGGAGTGAGAAGACAGGCAGTTCATTTGTGTAAGTTAGGCCAATTTGAGAGCTCACATCCAGTTTTCTGCGATTACAGGACTGTGTTCTCATGTTATAATCAGTGTTGGGCACGTTACTTTAAAAAAGTAATTAGTTATAGTTACTAGTTACTTCTCACAAATTGTAACTGAGTTAGTAACTGCGTTACATCATTATAAAAGTAACTAATTACCAGGGAAAGTAACTATTGCGTTACTTTTTTTTAAAAAAAATTCAAATGTCAAATAACTTGGATGCCCCAATATTAAATATGTTAAATGAATGAAATGGACACTAAATAGAATAAATTATTATTATAAAACATTGTACATGAATCAACACTATTTATCTACTGACACTTAGCATCAGTTAGTCAAGCATTATAATATGATATTATGATAATTTAGCATTATATGATGATAGAACTTTAGTAATTAGAATAACCAAGTATGAATTCATATTTGTCATGTTGACTGAACTTAGGACTGGTGCTTAAGATATTGTTTGTCATTTAGTGTTTCTATAAAAAAAGGGGGAAAAATTGATAAGTTAACAAAACTACTACGAATTATACCACTAATTACAATATAAAACGCACTAAGGATAAAGGTGCTGCTGGGTTCATGAATATTAATCACGTTGTATGGGTTCGCTCGAAATGATTTGCTGAAATCAAAACAGGGATGATAATAAGTGAGCACCGGCCAATGAGATTGTCGTTTGCGCATTAGCTCCGCCCACTACTGGAGAACCCGGCAGTTCTTAAAAGCTGAAGAATTCCAAAGGAACTCCGTTATTTTGACACGAAAACACAATAAAGAATATCGTTTACATGTAGAGCGTCAATTCTGCATGTTATGAAAGACTCTCTCGCTCTGTATCTCTGCATCTGTGTGTGTGTGTGTGAGTGAGTGAGAGCGCGACAAAGCTACGGCGAGCCGTGCGCTTCACACTAGAGTTTATGGTACGTCAAATACAGCTACACTGTGCATCCATTCATCTGAAAAATAAAATGATAATAATATTATAATAAATTATAGTAACGCCACATTTTATTATCAGTAATGGCGTTGTAACGGGGGAAACAGTAATTAGTTTGATTACTCGTTACTGAAAACAATAACGCCGTTAGTAACGCCGTTATTGTTACTAACGCCGTTATTCCCATCACTGGTTAAAATAAAGTGCTTGCAACATTTGCGTGGTAATGATTAAATTTATGCGGAATACCTGCAATCCCGCACGGATATTCAGACTCTGTGATTGACAGGAGGCGGGTGAGTCAAACACGCTGTAGGAGAGGAAAGAGCGAGATGCAGCTTGTATCGGTGTAGGCTATAGATACTGTGGACAGGGGCACCGTAAGGGAGGGAAAAGTTAGGACGATTCTAAGGGCCCGACGATGGGAGGGGGCCCCCTAGGGAGAAACGTGATTTCTACCGAGGGGAACACTAGAGCCCTGCATTTCAGCCCGACCCCGACCGGGCTTCGATCGGGCCAATTTTCACATCATAGTTCAGATGCGGGCCGGGCCACGGGCCTGTTTTAGGCTTCTCCTTATGTTTATATTTTAGACATCCATCAATTAGTGATGAAAAAAATTACCGCGCTGGTGGAAACACCACGAGACCGTGCTGCTGCGACTGTCAAGAGCGGCTCGACGGTGTTTAGTGTCCCGCAGCAGCAGAGAGCGGTCAGCGCAGCTGAAGAGTTCTGCTTCAAATACAGGCAATAAAGCTTGTCATAAAGCCCCAGCAAATGTAATTACCATGAATGTGTCCGGGGGAAATAGTAAGGAGATATTTTAATTATTTACTAATAAACTAGTGTTTTCTGTGTCAGTGTCGCAAAGATGAAGAATCAGATGAAGATCCTGACTCGCCATCTCCTCATTAGACGCGCCTTTAGAGAGAAGTGCATCTTCACGGATTATAATGAAAGAGTTTTTGTTTTCGATTTGATTTATTTTGTTAAGTAGTAATGTAAAGCTTTCTATAGATATATTTATCATGTCTGTGAGGCATGTATTTGCTGACTTTTGGTTCATTTTTGTGAAGTGCTCCCGTTCAAGACGAGACGGCACATCATTGTTTTCGTTATTTTATAAAATTATTTTATATATTCAGGGCTCTAGACTGGACCATTTTTTGAGAGTGTGAGAGTAAAAATTTGATGTGGTTGCACTTGTGCTAGTGCATGGTCTGCGCTGCTCCAAAGCACGCATGCTGCCAGCCGCAGCACATTGTAGCAGAAGAAAGATTTCACTGATCAGGTGCGAGAGCTTCAGTAGAGCCTGGTTTCACACCGCAGGAGTGCAGAGCAGAGGCAGCGCTGAAGCGGTGCGTATGCAGAGCGGGAGCAGCGCGCCCATTGTGCTTTCACTCGCCGCATCAGCACAAGCGCGAAGGTGCGCGCAGCGGACGGAGCGCAACAGAGGATTTGATTTTCAAACTAAAGTAAAAGACCGCTTGTTAAACCAGAGAAGGTGAACATGTTGGTATTCTTGTAGAGAAAACATGCAAGTCCTGTCCTATGCCTCGTCTTATTCGTTTTTGTTAATAAATGTTATGCTAGTTTGTCATTGTAAAGTACTGTTTTATTGTTGTTGTGCTTTTTAATTAAGAATAACAATGAATCCATCTTTTGTTTTAGTCTTAAAAAGTGAAAGGTGTATAGATATAAGCAAAACAGACCATTATCTTTTCTTGTAAAGCGTGACACCAAGATCATGAAAGTGAAAGTGAAAAAAGTTATTCCTGTCACAAAATTTAAATCACAAATAATACTGATGAAAAAGAACGGGTTGAATGTTGAACACTTTCGTTACCATATAACTATATGATAAAAGTTCACCAGCATGCATTGATTAATCAAATGTTGTATCAAAAAAAAAAAAAAAAAAAAATTGCGACCTGTCTGGGCTGGCCGCTTGGTCATTACTTTAAGAAAAAAAAAAAACTTATTTAACTAACAAAAAAAAATGCTCCAAACGTTTTTCTAAATTAGCTTTATAAAAAAACAAAACGAAATATTAACACTTTGCCATTACATACAAAACTGAACGATTTTAATAGCTGAAACAGTATAATCTGATTTGGGAGAAGGGGAAAAAAAGACGGGCTCAGGAACGCAATCGCGATTTCTTCTGAGGGGGATATCCCTCGGTATCCCCAGCCATATCCCCCAAACCCCCCCCCCCCCCCCCCCCCCCCCCCCCCCCCCCCCCCCCCCCCCGAAAGGCAGGAGGGCCCGAGTGAATATGCTGTCCAGGGGGCCCAGAATCCGTAGTGGCGCCCCTGATTGTGGAAAATGAGTTATGGAACCGTGTCAGATATTTAGATATATGTAAAGATATTTCTGTTAACACTACCATGTAGTTTGTTTCTCCAAACTTTGACTCCATAGTTACGCTGAGCTCCCTCACTGTCCGATCAGCTCTTCAACCCTGCTGCTGCAGCGGCGGCTTTTCCCGGTTCAGATATCAGGGCTTTTATTGGTCCGTTTACGATCGGATATCTTTATTGGCTACTGGAGTTTCGTTAAAGGTTTGAATATCAATTCAAATTGTGGGCGTACTCAGTAACGAACTATGATTTAAAAGTAACAAAGTAGATTATTTTGCTTAAATTGTACTTAAGTACAAGTAAAAATACAGCTTTAAAAAATATACTCAAAAAAGTACAAGTACCCGGAAAAACTACTTAATTACAGTAACGTGAGTAGTTGTAATTCTTTACCTCCACCACTGCTTAAAACCATGTTTTACTACATTTATACATGTGAAGACGAGCGTAGAGTATAGAATATTAGATAAGAAATGAGCTAGCTAGAGAATACCTGCATATTAACAGTGTAAACATGAACCATGTGACCATAATATGATTAAATATGTCCAAATTCCCTATAAAATCATAAATTATTCCCTTTGAGCTAAATTGACCTGTTTCCCTTACACATGTTATTTTCACTTTTTGTCATTTTGTATATGTTTAAATGACTGTGGTGGCTCATACCAACTTAATTGTATTAAAAAAAAATAGGGTTTTTTTTATGTGGGTCCCAAGGCCAAACCAATTGAGAACCACTGGCTTATAATGTCGTGCTCCAACTAGTAAAAAAAATATGAATAAATAAAAAAAATAAACATTATATCTGGTGTCTGATTCATTTTTGGTTTGACTGTATTATTGTAGACCAGTTTGTGCTGAATACAGTGTAATCAGACTTTAGCCATTAATATGTTTTTAAGATACTGAGAAAAAAAAAAAAACACACACACACATACAAATATCAGGGCATGTCAAAACTTCTCCAGGGCACCAAAACCCCCTCAGACCCCAGAGGGTTAATCCACAGACACATTTAAATGGGTTTACTCAGGTGAATGCCAGCCAGCAAACATCCAATCAGGGAAGACTAATAAAAACATTAAACATTTATATCTTTATATAACATTAAACATTATGAAATTGTGATGAAAAATGAAGCTTAAAATGCTTCCTGTATTTGTTCCTATTCCTTTTCATTTAATCCTACTATGCTCAGAGCTCCTGTTGCTATGGTTGCTCCATTTTTGCAGCAAAAAATAATGCAATTAGAGTTGCCCCTAGTAATCCCACACATGCTCCAATTTCCAATCTTCGAATGCGTTCCTGGATTGTATTAAATCTGTCTGCAGTGGGATGGTATGTCATATTTATCAGCATCATTCGCTCTATCCTCTCTAGAAGCATGGTGACTTGATTTTGGTTTTCCCTGTTTATATTGCTAAATGAATGATATCTGCCATCACAACTGTTAATCAGGAACTGGAGATCAGGACTGTCTCTGATAAAGTCATCCAAAGGTCTACCATTAAGTTTGTCATCATGAGTGAAGAGGATGAAGGTGTAGCGTGCAGCATCTTCTCCAAAGTTGCTTCTAATCCATCTCACAATATTCTTCTCTTCATCTGTGATTCTCACATCCAGTCTAATGACCAGCAAAAACACATGAAGACCAGGAAATGACAGGCGAGCACATTTCTCCATTTCAGAGTTCAGTAGCATTTCCCTCATCGATGAATTAAGCAGTCCTGGAGTGTCGATCACTGAGATGCTTCGTCTGCCCACCATTGCTGTTTCTCTGCTGCAAGTTTGAGTGACAGCTTGTGGAGAGAAACATTCTCTAAATGCATTTCTGCCCAAGATAGTGTTTCCTGTTGCACTCTTTCCTGATCCAACACTTCCCATCAGTGCCATCCTGATATCTACATGAGCCATTGAGAAAAATACAATAACAGTGAGAGCCGGAAGCAAGAAACATGAACAGAAGAGGAGGTGACAAAAGGAGTTCACTGAAGACGTGAGTTTAGAATGGAAAAGAGGATTGGACCAGGTGTAAAATTACATAATTTATGTAATATATAAAGTGGGACAGGGTAGTAGATTGTAAGTAATACTTGGAAGATATTCTTTTCATAATATATATATATATATATCAGGGGCGTTTCGGGAGGCAGTGTCTCATCTCCTCAAAATTGGATGAGAAAATAATCGATATTACAAAAATAAAACAGCGCAAATATGATTAAAAATATGACATTAACAGTCTAAAAAAAGTCTCATTAAAAGTCACTCATTTTTATAAAATAACACTGTCCAACAGCGACACCCGCAGGTAAAGTTACAGTGGAGGCTTGCCTCCCTTCGGTCCATTGACTTTCTACAGAGACCCCAAAGTGCCTTGACTTTTCTGGAGGCTCATTGAGATGAATGGGGAAAATCACGTGAGAGGAGGCAATAGGTGTGTTCGACTTGAAGCGGCGCTGCACAGAATGATCAGTGTATGACATCAAAGTACCACGAAAGCTATTCGAAAGCATAAGGATCCATCTGCTCTCTTATCGCTCTCGCAGTACTTTGATGTCATACACTGATCATTCTGTGTAGCGCCGCTTCAAGTCGAACACACCTATTGCCTCCACCGCGCTATAATTGGATATGATCGGTTATGATTGGATGTGATTGGTTCATGCGATAAATCCCGCCTCTTGTTTTCATGAGAGCTCTCTGAATGAGTAAAATTATGGCGTTAAGTAAACAACTCTCCCGCTTAGATATCACTGCTTTGTGTCATGTCAAAATGAAACATGAAATGGCTTGAAAACGTGATGACTTTGTCAGTCATTCAGCTTGATGAAATGAAAGATGTATCTTCGTGCCTGTGACTATGTGACAGGGCTTTTATGACGATGACCCGAAAATAAGTAAAAAAAAAAAAAGAGTATTAATAAAAACAGCTGAGCATCAGTTCACAAATAAAAAGAGTGTCTATTTACAAGTGCATATAGCCCTATGAGCCCGCCTTGTTGGCCGCTGCTATTTACACTAACTCTGCCCACTAATGTGTGATTACAAAGAACTCCAAAAGACCATTGTCGCGTAACAGCTCCAGTGGCGCACATTGTGAAGTACGTGTTGAAGTTTTCAATTTTCAAATCAGATATCATGTCGGAAAGGCATGTATTTTCAATAATAATGAAGGAAATAATCTAAAAGTTGAACTTAAAGTATCGGGTAGGGTTACGGAGGGATTTATTGTCCCAATAAGGTGACATCCATTTAATAATTGGAATTAAAATTATAATTTACACTCAACATGTTATTACTGCATACTGTTTTATAATGTATGTACTACAATACTGAGGTGCAGATAATTGTCACTGTTTGCAATAAGTAGTATAAATAGAAGAAAATCTAACTTTAAACAGAATCTATAGCTATTTGCACTTAGTGTAAACATTAAGTGTAACAGGGACATTAATTTTTTATATATATTTTAGATTTTATTTTATTATATATATATATATATATATATATATATATATATATATATATATATATATATATATATATATATATGTGTGTGTACAGTAAAATCCTGATTGTTAAATTAAATTAACACTTCTCGGAGCATATATGGTCCCACTCTAAGCTGTTGAAGTTTGTGGAGATGATTAATCATCTTCTGCTGAGATCTTGAGAGATTTAATGTCTTTTATTTCAGTTGATTTCATCTAAGGCTGTGGCTGAAATCAGTTGTAGTTCTTGTGTTTCTCTTTTCTTCAGTGATTCTGCTTGTTAACAGCAGGTGTTCATCACTAATGCTCAATCAGCACTTAATTAATCACATACTTATCTCATTAACTTTAACACTGCTTCAGTGTTACTTTAACACTCTTTTAGAGTGGGACCATATATGCTCCGAGAAGTGTTAATTTAACACAGGATTTTACTGTGTAGTAAGTAAATTCTGGAGCAAAAAAACAAAAAAACATTTAGTTGACTGGTGTTATCATATACTCATTGCATAAGGGAATACATACTGATGACAGAGAAGAGTTAGTTTTTATTAAGTAATTGGATGGCAAAAATAAAATTAGTTATGTGTGCAGTACTTTTATTTAGTTCGATTTCCTTCGATTTATTCAGCAACTGGTCACTACAATAAGTGACCAGGAACATCCAGTAGGTGGCAGAAATTCACACAAATAATGTTTATTTGTGTTTCTGTTTAAATCCACCAAAAAAAGTAACAAACCACAACCTAAAGGCATCCAATTCTAAATTCCAGTTCTAACCCTACATCATCTTCTTCTTCTTTTTTAATTTATTTATTATTCACAAAGCAAGTCACAAAAAAAGCCTTTTAATACAACATTGAGCTTAGGATTTATATTTCAAACTATTTCAGATATGATAACGTAGTCTTAAATGTGAAAACTGAAATTTTTAAAGCTTCTCAAAATCATTTAATTGATTTTTTGGTTTATTTATTTTTATTTTTATTTCATATTTTGTGTATTGTGATTGTCTTTAAAGTTAGTTTTTATTAAACACAGGTTTCTTATATTATTATTATTATTATTATTATTATCATTATTATTACAAACACTGTATGAAGAACATCACTACCCAGAATCCACTCTGTTCTGCACTGTCAAGAAAACTATTCATCAAGTTGTAGCTTAGATATATGATAAAGTATATATCAGAGAAGTTCTCCACTAGCATCTCCGCTCAATCAGATTATATTTGATAGTCATCTTGTCAAGAGGTTGCAAATACAAAAATATTAAGTAATATGTGTCATATATTTGCTTTAAAAATCCATTAATTGTCTTTGCAGATCATACCGATTAACTATTTTATGTTGTGTTATGGAGTTTGTTATCTGTACTCCAATATAAAAATACACAGCGGTTTGTGTAAATAGATTTTAACTGACCTGTATCAGCTCTTGCCATTTCTCTGTGACTCATTGCATTCAGTCTTGTGCCATACACACCCTCTGCTCCTGTCTCTCGCTGACGAAATGAGAGAAAGTGAAAGTGCTTGTTTTTAAAATAGAGGTGTCAAACTCCGTTCCTGGAGGACCACAGCCCTGCAGAGTTTAGAGCCAACCCTAATTAAACACACCTGATCCAGCTAATCAAGTCCTTCAGGATTATTTGAAAACTACATGGGTTGTGTGTTGGAGCAGGGTTGGAGCTAAACTCTGCAGGGCTCCCTCCAGGAACTGAGTTTGACACCCCTGTTTTAAAAGGTCAGTTTTGATCATGTGATTAATTTGTGTGTGGCCTTCAACTTTTAATATTTTCTGCTTTTATAAGATTAGAACAGTTTTGTTTTATGAGATACATATAAAAATGTGAAATTAATAACTACTTTCACTTTCATTATTCTCATTTTACCAGTCTATAAATAAATGATAATGTTTGCGCTGTTAAGGTTGTTTCAACTATACAGCTACTTTTAAAGGCATTAAACAATTTTGCTTACTAGTATTTGCATAGTTGACATTGTGATAGTTTGCTAGCATCCTATAGTGCTTTCTACGAGTGCTTAGTGTAAAATGCTGAATTTGTCTGAGAGATGTCACAACAGCATTTTGAGCTGCTAACGTGTTGAGTCACATACCTTGGCTGTTCAAACCTGACCTGAATCTTTAAACCAAAAGGAATTCATACAGGAATAAAATGTAGTATATTCATTTGTTTTTCCTTCTCACATCTTACATTACATTAGCATTTGCAAAGCCAGTTATATCCCTTACTGAGGTTGTGCAAATTGACACTTTTCAGATATTGTCTAACTTACTGCTGCTACAGTCAATTCAGTGTAATCAAAGTGTATGTTCTTATATTCTATATTCTATATATTCCTTAATATAAGATAATAAATCACATAATAAATCATCTGATTATGCTTTCACTGTTGTTGCTAGGGATTCATTCTTTTGATGGCAAGTGCCATCAAACTTTCAATTCTCATGAGTCATCATGATGACTCTTGTTTACTTGGTTTTACTGTCTAATCGTTGTCAACGCTTTGGTCAAAAGCTAGGTTACTGAAATGTAAAAACAGGTCAGTTCAGGACATTTGTCAGGCAAAGGGTGTGTCCTGGGTGACGAGGAGCTGCAGAGCAATCGGCTGGTTTCTAGGGAAGGGAGTTTCATACTTTCGTTCCTCTGAGCCCAAGTGGGCGTTTTAGAGGGTGTTGTGCACTACATATCCGCTATGGACTATAGCGAGGTTAAAGTGAAGAACAATATCAGACACATGCTGGAGCTCCACCTGGCATCTGGAGAAGACAGAACAAAGTGAAGGAGAAAATTAAACAATACTATCACTCAGCAGTGTTTAGTTTATTCCTGTGAGCTGCTGTTCTCATTCTCATGCAAGTACCCCAGAGTGCAGTCTGGACGATTGGGGCGGGGCGAAACATTGGGGTGGGGTGACACAGGCCACGGATCAGCAATAAGTTGGGATTTTATACGCAAATGATGATAATTTACTGTATTTTAGAAATGGACAAACACGAACATAAGCGGCTGATTTTACGTTTGAAAGCACAACCGTTTTTTGTTGTTGTTTAAAGAGATGAGTTATAGCCTACGTTGCTCAATGCGTCACAAACTTCTAGGTTATAAAGTGCTAATACAATGTTTTCATGGCAAGCTCAATGTTTCCTTGTTTATATCTTAATAAAATATTTGAGCCTATATTGATTCTCAGTTTTTAAAGGTTCCTATATTATAGTAAATAAGTGTCCGTGACATCAGATATTAAAAATCCAATTATTTATGTGTCCACACCCTCATTGTGTGTGCGTGTTATAATCTGTGTACGGGATGAATTTAGATTCAGTTATTAACACTCGATCATTGTAGCCATATAGACCTGCATAACTATCGAATATTAAATCACTCAGAGCTGTAAATCTGTGCAATATACCAATATACGTGAGCACTTTTAATGAGTAAAAGAGACCTTCTCTGTGATGAATATTTTTTTATTCATTAAAGACTATAATTGTCATGGTGCACACACGAGGGAGGAACAGGAACACACAGACGAGGATATAAACTCAAATAATAGTATTTAATCAGGACATCAAGGCAGGACAAAACAAGGCTGAGAGACAGGATACACCGGGAAGTAACGAGTAGACCAGACGAAATCAAACTCAAAAGACAGGAACTAAATACACAGGGTAATTAACACATAATCACATACACACAGCTGGACACAAATTAACTCATAATGACATGAAACAAGGACAGGAAACAAACCAAATATGGACACAAGAGGCAGGAACAGATGACACACACAACAGAACCCTGACATAACTCCCCCCTCCCGGAAGGCGTGTCCCATGCCATAACAGTTCCACCGAGGTGGGCGGGCGCTGGACAAGAACAAAGGACGGGGACCTCCAGAGCAGAACAGACAGACAGACAAAGGAGGCCATGGCGGAGCTGGGAGCTCAGGAGGCCATGGTGTAGCTAGGGGCTCAGGAGGTCCATGGCAGTGTGTGACGAGTTCGTTTCGCAACGAACCTCACCTCAATGAACTATTTTTCCAATCACGAAAAAGACAAAAGCTGACGTCACAGAATCGTAAGTGGAGCTCTGTGAATAAAAGAGGAAGAGGAAAGAGAAATGGAGGTTTTACGCAAAGAGGGAGTTTACGCAAAGAGGTGTGATTCAAACAGTGAGTTGTACGTGGCGGACTGGTTGAGTGTTGCTTACCGCTGCTGCCACTGAGTGAGACATGTTGTGAATCAAATGCACGAGAGGATTAATAACGCCAAACAAAGGAATGCTTGCCGCACTATCGAATTCATCCTGATACGGACTGCAGAGCGTGGCCTGGTCGTTGAACGGAGTATTGCCTGTTCCTGTTCCTGGTACGGACGAATGGTTTGTCTGCCGGGCTTGGTCTGACTCGCGTCTCCAACGCCGATGCCACCTGCAGCGCGTTGCCGGATCTCATGCGGGTTTCCCAACCCAAGGCGTGTTCCTCGTTCACTGGACAAAGATGGACTATCCACTGCACTTTCAGCTCTGCTCTCTCCACGTGCTGATTCTAAAAGCGATGACGACTCAGGTACTCTCTAAACCACGTACTCCTCTTCGACTTCCCACAAGTCTCCCTACGCAGCCGTCAGGCAGCGTTTACACACACACAGACACAGACACAGACACACCCACACGCACACACACACGATCAACGAGCAAACATACATTTACACGAACTTAAAGTTTTCGTTGTTGATGATTTTTGTTGAAGAGTTTTTCTTTGAGAACTGATGATTTTGAACTGATGATCTTTGAATACTGTGATTATTGAAACAAAGTCCAATACGGCTGTGCTACCTTGAAGTTCTTTTTTGTTGGAAATTAACTTTTTTTTCCATGGACTATTGTTTGACATGAACTATTGGGTTGATGACAATGACTCAGTTTACAGTGTGAACCTTGGGATTAATTGTGTAAATTGTACTGTTCTGATGATCATTGAAAAATATATCCATTACGTTTTCACAGCAACATCTTTTGATGCATTATTATTTTGCTTTTGTATTGACATTTTTTGTGTAATTGGTGGTTTGAGTTATCCTGGTTGTAAATTAAACCCAAATTCTAAATTCTAATTGGTAGATTGAATTCTACCTGGCGCCCGAATCAGTATCTGAAATTATAAGAATTTAATCTGAGTTAAAATTCCTATTTTTGGGTGTGCCACCCTTACAAGTGCAGGGAGCTCAGGAGGCCATGGCAGGTGGTCCTTGTGGCCAATGGCCTCGGTCCCCTCGGCCCGGCCCCTACACGGCACTCCTGGCCGTGACATGTGGACTTGATCCACGGGGCTAGGGATAGCGGCGGCCGGCGGGCATGAGTCATACCTTACCTCGAACCCTTACTACCCACCCAAAAAATTTCCCTGGGGAAGTGAGGGGGTATCAGGAGCCCTCCGGGGCTAAACAGACAGGACAGTACAAAACAAGACAGGAAAGCCCTCCAGGGCCAGACAGACAGGACAGCCCACAGGAACAGGAAGCCCTCCAGGGCTAGCTCGGAGGCTGAGGCTTCTTCTGGGCATGACCAGGAGTCAGGGGCCCTCACAGGGTCCCTCAGCGACCGCCTCCACTTAATCACATACACACAGCTGGACACAAATTAACTCATAATGACATGAAACAAGGACAGGAAACAAACCAAATATGGACACAAGAGGCAGGAACAGATGACACACACAACAGAACGCTGACAATAATAACTACTAAAAATCTAAAATCAGTAGTCCTAATATAGTACAGTGATTCCTGGTTCTTTTTAAAGTGCCCCTATTATGGATTTTTGAAAATTACCTTTCATGCAGTGTGTAACACAGCCAGGGCTGGAGTGGGACTCATTTTCAGCCCTGGAGTTTCATGCCTTAGACCGGCCCACTTTGTTTTTTTTGTTTTTTTTTTTTTTTTTTTGTACTGGCCTTTTCAGTGCCACCTTTGTGCTTTCTATTATACTTTTTTTATCTATTATTTTTTGCTCGCATATCTCCAACAATGACTTTTTTAAATTTTTTTGAGCAAGGTGCCTGTCAGTCCTCTGTCGTGTGTGTCATGTGTTCCCGCCTCATGTATCCATATTTGGTTTGTTTCCTGTCCTCGTTAAGTGTCATTATGAGTTAATCCTTGTCCAGCCTTGTTTGTCTAATTATCTATGATTTACCTGTGTATTTATAGTCCTGTCTGTTCATTTTGATTTCGTCTGGTCTACTCGTTACTTCCCCGGTGTATCCTGTCCCCAAGTCCTGCCTCGTCCTACCTTGATGTCTCATTAAAGACTATTATTTGAGTTTACGTCCTCGTCTGCGTGTCCTTGTTCCTCCCTCGTGTGTGCACCGTGACAGTGCCACTGTCAGGGGAGTCAAAAGATAATTAAATGAACTTCATAAATGGAAAATAAGGGTCAATTGGGATTCTTTGTCTTATTCTTTAGGAAAATAGTGTTTATTCTTGTATTCTTGAAGAAAATAAGTGTTTATTCTTTAAGAAAATAACTAAGGGACAGAATAAGGGACATTCCAAATTTGTACTGTACCATAATGTAGGCCTAAGTCTGCCAGCAGTTAAAACATTTTTTTTTTTGCTTAACCTATTTATGTACAGTTATTCTAAAAAGAATTTTAATGTCATACAAAAAAATGTAATCGGCCTGAGTAAATTGTACCATTATAGAATTGTGACTTCACACGTGGAATTTAGGAGGTGAAAATACTGTGAAATTACAAATGGCATGAAATTTGAAAGTGTAACAACTGAAGGTCTATGAAATGTCAGTCAATCAAGTATTTTTTTTTAAACAATGGCACTTAAAGTTTTGAACTAAAATATTATTGCATATAGCCTTTGAAGGAATGAAAATGCATATTTTTCAATTAAAGAAAACTTAGAGAGTGTGGCCGCTTCTTTTTTTTAATTTATTTTTTTTATCAACAATTTTTTATTTTTTCACACACAACATAATATCCAAAATACAACAAAACAAAACAACAGACACATACTCAACATCTCAAGGTCCAATCAAAAGGGAGGGAGAGAGGGAAGGACAACAAGAACACAAAAGTCACTCCTTTATACAATCACGTATGTTCAACAAAAAACACTGCCAAGCATCAATGGTCGAAGGCCTGGCCCCACCGACTCACGCCGTTGTACATTCACACATCACTATTTGCAGGAGGCTACGGATCCAATATGTTTTTCTACACATGTGTGGTGTAAACCAGTTCTGGATTATTGTCTTCTTCACAGCTGTAAAACCAGCAAACAACATTCTCTTTTGCATTGAACTAATACAGAGATCAGAATCATCATTAAGAAGACACAAACTTGGGTTAACAGACCAATCAATTCACAGTAATGATGACAAAACCAGGTTCACATGTGTCCATAGACTGATGACGACAGGACAGAGAGTGTGGCCACTTCTGATGCTTGGATTTGTACTTGAATAAGGAGGTCCAAGTTTAAGAATAGCCTACGCTAGAAGTATTTTATTTATTTATTTTTTGTAATGCATTTTCCCCCCTCTCAATTTAACAGCATTAACTTACAATGAAAGATGTCTTCCCTCGGGTAGATTAAATGTTTTCCTTCTGTGCTGGATGTTGGGCTCATGATCAATAAGTTCTTTGCATTCGCCCAAACTGATTTTGTAAAATAAATAAGTGGATGGTGAAGGGTGCAGTTAGCGCGATTTCCGCTTGCTGTAAAGCGAGAGCAGCCTGCAGAGGATTCCGCTTGGTCTTAAAGCCTTCCTAAAATAATAAATAAAAAGAGTGGGGCTGCTATGACTGCAGGCAGCCTAGGAACAGCATAGTTCAACCCAGTGGCATGACAACACAGGCCCTCGCGGCCAAAAAACAGACCGGCCCACCGGGAATCCTCCCGGTGCTCCCGATTAGCCAATCCGGGCCTGAACACAGCTCTAAGCGAATGAAAACATCCTGCAAAGTTTTAAATCTAAAAGTGCACCGTGTATAAACCTATTGTCTCTCAAAAGAAAGAGTCGACTCTGAATCATTGAAAGGAGTCGATTTTAAAACGAATCCCAAGCCGTTTCATGTTGAAGTCAAAATGAAACTTTAGCATATTGCCCGCCCACTTTTTTGCATGCACAGATCTGGGAAAACTAGGATATTCACGTTGGTTTGAATGAAAAAGCAAATTCATTCTTTGCCACTAGGTGCCACTTTTGGAGCATTAAGAGCTCACAAACACTGCTTTAAATGAAATCAACCTGTTTCCTCACATTGTGACCTCATCACGAGTATCCTGGGAGATGGTGAGATCAAATTGTTGACTGGGAATGTGATAGGCTTGAAACCTGGATCGCTACAGTTTTTGTGCATCATAAAACTCTTGTTCACCTTATTTTGCAACGTAGAAGTATGTTATTTTCTGTGAATGTGCAAGACTTCAGATTCATTAGCTGCTGTTGTTAAATGGCTAGAAGAATAACAAAATGCTGTAAATGGTAAAACTGTTTGTGCTGCAAATTATTTGGTTTATGATTATTATAATAAAATAAAATGATTTGCAAAATAAAGCAGCATAATGGACTGTTTTTTGTAAAGGTAAAATAACTTGAGGCGAATGACACTGAAGTCTCAAACACAAGGTACAAATGGCCACGTCACTGTTAGATGGATAGAGCAGTGTAATTTGCTGCTCTCTGCTGTAATTCAGCACTTACTACAACAGGTTTATACTGACAGCCCTGATATGCCATCGTTAATGTTTAATTAATCAGACTGTACAAACAGTCCCTCCCAACATGCACATTATATCCTGGAGTGGACTGATTGTTCTGTGTACAGAATGACGAATCACTCCTGAAATGATGACTAGCAGCTTAACAAAAGTAACATTCTGGACCAAACGATAACACTATTCAAATCACAAACAATTACGACCAGGAATGCTATAATATTACGACCACAGCTTTATGGAGTTGAGCTCTCTTCAGTAGCGCATGATCAAAAACTAATACATGTTTAGATCAAATTAATCAGATCTGAGCTAATTATTGTCTGATTTTCTCATTCGTTCTGAGCTGCTTTATTCAGTTAATCTGCTTCACTGGGTTGGCTTATATTACCTTGACTTATTGATTGATTGATTTATATTATATTTAAATAATGCAAAATATGCTCAAAACAGTTTGATGTGGACAGGACTGTTAATAATGCAGTATCAGTAAATGATCTGATAATGAGAAACTAATTGAGAACAGAGTGCTTAAATGACCATTGAAACCCAATTATCTCATAAATATTATTATATAATTGGCCTGAGAATGTTATAAGTCCAAAGTCTTTATTGTCTTTCTTTTGTCCCTAAATGAATTTCCTCAATTATTGTTTATTCGGAAAGGTTTCGTTTTACAGATTTTACTAACCTTTAGTATAAACAAAGTACTTATTACATTAATCCAAATAAACATGATGACTCTCAGTCCATTTTACATTTACACTGTTGTTGTTTTGGAGCCTGTTTCACTTAAATATTATTGTATTGAAATACTGATAATAGATACATTTTAATAAGTACAAATAAAGTCTGTCAAAATGAACACTTTAATTTATTAAAATTCATTAATTTGAATAAATAAAAACTTTAAAGTTTAACACCCTAAAAATTTAATAATACATTCATGTGAAAAAAACAACAACTTTTTATTGCTCTACATTAAAAATAAAAATAATTTTATTACAAAAACAATAAAACCAAAATCGCTGCATAATCATGTTCATTGCAAAAACAGTTAGATTTACTGCTTCATATTGTTACTGACAGCCTTTTATGCACATCATCTCATGTACAACAGTGTTATATTTCACAACATTACCTCTCCACTTCTTATTGCTGATGGTTTTTGTGTGATCTCTGTGTTTATTTTACATTTTTTAAATCATCAGCATTTAACTGGCTAAAAAAATCATTATGTTGTCAACATACCTATAGCAAAAACAGTATCAGCCGACAGAAAGTGAGGTGCATCTTGACAACTGAAACAGCTTTCATTTCCAGTAATAGCTGTATCTAATGCAGTAATAGCTGTTCATTTCCAGTAAGAGCTAATGCCCTCATCAGGACACTCAGAGGAGAACACAGTGCAACAGATGATCAGATTTGCCAGTCATTCTGACACACCCTCATCATTTAAAGCCCTGATAACATGCTGCAGTGGGCTGAGCCTCTGAATCCATAAACTCTCTACACAGTTCTACTTGAGAAGAAGAGATGTCTGGATCTGAAGGCACAAAAGATGGTGAGAAAACCCTTTATTATGAAAAATAAATGTATGAACAAAGTGAAGATATGGCTTTCAATTGATACATTAAAAAAACTGATTTTATATATATATATATATATATATTTTATTTTTTTTTATTTTTTTTTAGAGAAATGTAAATTCAATGTCATGTTAATAATTTTCATGTAAAGGTTTTTTTTTTTTACTGGTTATTACTTTTATGTATACGGATTTTTGTTTTTAAGCTGAAACAACTCAATATACTGTATATCTAATAGGGATACACTTTCATACTTTCTCTGCAGTGAAAAGACGCAAAATCGCTGAAAAACAGAAAAACTCTTTACACATTTCAAAGGACATCATGAAGGCAAGTGAAGCATTAAAAGGGAAGCAGAAAATGTCCTCTATGTGAAATTATAGCAAACGTGTCTTGTGTGAAGCTGTTATTAAGACTGTCAGCTTTGAGTTCCCTCGCAAATCTTTTGTGTTCTCTCGGAAAGATATCTGCATTCCTTTGCAAAACGAGTTGACTTCGGACAAAAACTTCATGTTTACTTTACAGCTTGCAGTGGTTCCTACAGCTCCGTACGTTCACAATGTAGCAGTTCAGAGAGTTTTATTGTGAACTTGGACTCAATTATGAAGAAATACAGTCAGTGCTTAGTTCAAAGCACGGTTTTGGGACATTTTAAACCGCTTAATGTGGCTTAATGTACTAATACAGTGACATTGGAGGACCAAATTTGGCATTCATAATTAAGTGTAATACTAAAAACATATTGATATTAATAACATTATTAATAACCTTATTAATAATATTACTGGACTCATATGTGTCAGTCCTCTGTCGTGTGTGTCATGTGTTCCCGCCTCTTGTGTCCATATTTGGTTTGTTTCCTGTCCTTGTTTCATGTCATTATGAGTTAAGTATGTTCCAGCTGTGTTTGTCTCGTTATGTGTTAATTACCCTATTTAGTTCCTGTCTTTTGAGTTTGATTTCGTCTGGTCTACTCGTTACTTCCCGGTGTATCCTGTCTGTGAGTCCTGCCTTGTCCTGCCTTGTCCTGCCTTGATGTGTCCATTAAAGACTATTATTTGAGTTTAAGTCCTCGTCTGCGTGTTCCTTGTTCCTCCCTCGTGTGTGCACCGTGACAGAAGACCAGACCTAAACCGTAAGCGGCGACCATTCACCCCGTTTTGTTTTCCATTTTTCAAAAGTGTTTTGTTTTGTTCCAGTCAGTTTGTTTCCTGTCTGTCCCGCGGCATGGAAGTCGCCGCTCGTTATAACCCGCCATAGCCCACTGCAAGACGGCGTGGGAGTTCGGCGGGATCGCCGCGAGTGCCGCGAGTCCGCTGGCCGCGAGCCCTCATGCCCGCCGATCGCGGGAGATATCCGCCGCCGGTGGTGGCTCTCCCAAGCCTGCAGGCTGGTTCCCGGGTTGCCGCTCCCCCAGGCGCGCGCCGTTCGCGGGAGATCACGCCACCGGCCCGCCTCTGACTCTATGCCCGCCGGCCCGCCTCTGACTCAATGCCTGCCGGATCGCCGCTGTCTCAAAGCCCGCCGGATCGCCGCTGACTCAATGCCCGCCGGATCGCCGCTGTCTCAAAGCCCGCCGGATCGCCGCTGACTCAAGCCCACCGGATTGGTGCTGACTCATGCCCGCTGGCCGCCGCGAACCCTAGCTCCGTGGATCCTGTCCACAACACGGCCAGGAGTGCCGTGTGTTTGTCGTGTCGTGCCCACAGGAACATTTTAACTATCTTGTCATGTCTTGTCCACAGAGACTCGTCTGGGGCAGGCGGCTCCTCTTGTTGCGGCCATGGAGGCCAATCTAGCCGCCTGCCCCTCTGTCGCCGAAGTGGAAGCGGTTGCTGAGGGACCCTGTGAGGGCCCCTGACTCTGTCATGCCCAGAGAAAGCCTCAGCTTCCAAGCCAGCCCAGGAGGGCTTCCTGTTCCTGTGGGCTGTCCTGTCTGTCTGGCCCTGGAGGGCTTTCCTGTCGTGTTTTGTACTATCCTGTCTGGTTAGCCCCGGAGGGCTCCTGATACCCCCTCACTTCCCCAGGGAAATTTGGGGGGGGGGGGGGGGTAGTAAGAGTTCCGGCTGTAGGGGTCAGGCCGAGGGGACCGAGGCCAAGGCCCCGAAGACCATCTGCCATGGCCTCCAGAGCTCCCTACACCGCCATGGCCTCCAGAGCTCCCAGCTCCACCATGGCCTCCTGAGCTCCCTGCACCGCCATGGCCTCCAGAGCTCCCAGCTCCACCATGGCCTCCTGAGCTCCCTGCACCGCCATGGATTCCAGAGCTCCCAGCTCCGCCATGGTCCCTGTCGGTCTGTTCCACTCTGGAGGTCCCCGTCCTGTGTTCTTGTCCGTTTTTGTCCTGAGGGGCCTCCAGAGCGCCCCCTCCCCGATGGAACTGTTAAGGCTAGGGACGAGCCTTTCGGGAGGGGGGAGTAATGTCAGTCCTCTGTCGTGTGTGTCATGTGTTCCCGCCTCTTGTGTGTATGTTCCAGCTGTGTTTGTCTCGTTATGTGTTAATTACCCTGTGTATTTAGTTCCTGTCTTTTGAGTTTGATTTCGTCTGGTCTACTCGTTACTTCCCGGTGTATCCTGTCTGTGAGTCCTGCCTTGTCCTGCCTTGATGTGTCCATTAAAGACTATTATTTGAGTTTAAGTCCTCGTCTGCGTGTTCCTTGTTCCTCCCTCGTGTGTGCACCGTGACAATATGCTTGCATGCAAACAGAATATATTTTTAATAATTTCTATAGCATATACTTTGCTGCAAGCTGTAAAGTAAACAGGAAGTGTTTGTCCGATCTCATCTGGTTTTGCGAGAGAATGCAAATATCTTTGCAAGGGGACGCAAACATTTTGCGAGAGGATTTGTTGCATAATCACATTTGTTGCAAAGATGTTGCATCTCAAAACAACATCTTTAGGTCTTCCATGTAACTACTGTCTTAACCCAGAGGGCATCTTATTCCAGTTGGTTAAGTCATATTTAGTTATGATCTAAAGCCTGTCAGTACACTTAGAAAACTGATGTCTTTTTTTCTTGTAGATCTTCAATGACCCTATTCATGGACATATGGAGCTGCACCCCCTGCTGGTGAAGATCATCGACACTCCTCAGTTTCAGAGACTGAGACACATTAAACAGCTGGGAGGAACATACCTGGTGTATCCTGGTGCTTCTCACAATCGCTTTGAACACTCTCTTGGGTGAGATATTATTATATTCAAAGCTTAATATGTCCATTTCAGATAAGAACTGATAGCCTTCTGAACCTTTAATACTGTGAAACTGTAGAAAGCTGGTTGTAAACATTCAGTCGACGCTCTATATCTTTTGTTCCATTATTTGATTGATTGAACATTTTAAAACGATTATTGTTTTGTTTAATCAATCAATCAGTGAGCTCAATAGAAATGCTAGATTCAGTAAACTAATATCTTGTTTGTGTGTTAGTGTGGCGTATTTAGCAGGATGTCTGGTGAAGGTTCTTCAGGACAATCAGCCAGAGCTCGAAATCACCAAACAGGATTCGCTGTGTGTTCAGATCGCTGGTCTGTGTCACGACTTGGGTGAGGAGCACTTATGCTTATGGAAAGTGAAAATCATCCAGCAACTTTGTAAACTTTGTAAAAAAAAACAACAAAAAAAAACCAACACCTTATTTATTAGGCTCTGGATTCTTAATTTCATAATTGTGTTGATATTATTATTATTATTATTTGAAATAACTATTATTTTATTGGTTTTTATTTGTGTTGAAAAAGTCATTTTAAAACAGATTTCAAAGGAACAGGTCACATAAATTAAATATCATGAGCAGGAGTAACAAAAAACATTTAAAACAGTCATATATTTGATTTTTGTCTTTATTATTTTTACTTCTACAAAAAACATACTGTTTTGTATTTCTTATGGGGGTAACCCCTTTTTCTCTTTCTTTTTTTAGGTCATGGTCCATTTTCTCATGTATTTGATGGCCTGGTTATTCCTGAAGCCAAAAGAATAAAACAATCTAAAGGTAAAGTGTCAGAGCGAAATGAAATATAATCAGAAAGGTCTGTGAACAAGCAGCTTTCATTCTCATATCATTGTTAAATTTTTGACATGCAATTCTAGTAAATTAACCTGAAATAGTTTGCTATGGATAAAGTATGACCTACAGATCACCTTTGACCTGGTTGTCATTCTTAGGCTTGCCTGATGACATCCCTGAAAAGTGGAAGGTGAGCAATTTTACTAACTTATCAACAATGAATTTGACTGTTACAAACACATTAACTCCTCCGGTCATATATGTATCTATGATCTCTCTGTTTTACCAACAGCATGAGCAGATGTCAGTTCAGATGTTCGATGACATTGTGAAGCTTCTGAAGGCTGAGAATGAAGACGTGTTGAAAGAACATGGACTGGATGATAAAGACGTCACCTTCATTAAAGAGTTGATCGAAGGGGCAAAAACTTCAGAGGTACAGACTGATACTCCAGCAGTTTATGGTGTGTTAATAAACTTGACACCACTATAATTAGGTCTGAATTACTTACAGTCTTTTCTTGTCTGTTTAGTGGACATACGAGGGCAGAGATGAAGAAAAATCCTTCCTGTATGAGATTGTGGCAAATAAACAGAACGGCATCGATGTGGACAAATGGGACTATTTTGCACGGTAAATATTATTAGGCATTTTGTAAAGATACTAATACATCTATTTTTAAATGATTATTAAAATAATGTGTTAATATGTTTACCCTAATTTAATTATTTGCATTCATTGTCTCCTCTAAATCAAGTGCTATGTTGAGTATATCAACAAACATGAAAAGTCAATGAACTGAACTGATCAACTATAAAAAAGCTTAAACAAAACATGTTTTGATGAAACATATAAATTGCATAATATCACATCTATGCAACTACCAAGAAATCATATTATTATTATTATTATTATTATTATTATTACATTTAACAACTTTAATTCAGCCTTGTCTTATTGTGTTGTCCATCAACAAGCTGGTTTAAAGATCATCCTATGATTTATGTATCCATTTTTAATGTCTATTTGACAGAGACTGTCATCACCTGGGCATCCGAAACAGCTTTGACCATCAGCGTCTGCTGAAGTTTGCTCGAGTCTGTGAAGTGAACGGGAGAAATCACATCTGTTTCAGAGATAAGGTGCCTCATACTATGATCACATTATTCCCTGAAACGACTTGATGAGCAAAGCAACTTTCCTAAAGCACAGGACAGCAGACGACTGAAACATCAGGATAAAGATGTTCTGCTGGTCTGATGCTTTCTACGTGTGAGATTTAATGTAAGCATTGCATCTGATGTTTGTGTGTCTAACAGGAGGCTGATAATGTTTATGACATGTTTCGCACCCGATACACTCTCCATCGCCAGGCCTATCAGCACAAGATCGGAAAAATCATCGAAGACATGTGAGTTTCTCTGAGCACGAAGAGGTTGTGAATAACACATAGATATCAGCAGTGAATGTGATTATCAATAGCTACGTTTACATGGACACTTTTTGCTTCCATCGGAATGAATTCATTCTGATTGACGAATCCGAACGTAGTGTTTACATGAACGCCAAATAAAGTGATCGGGTTGATGTGATCGTTTATATGTCCCAAGCTTCTGATCGGATTTAATCTTTTGACATGCACACACTGCATGCATATTCAGAGTTTCCCGCTGTTGTCGCGTATTGTTTTAAAAAGCACACTTGATATTTATTTACTTCGGGTCCTAATTAGTCGACGACCAGCACATTAACTATTGTGCAGTGCTGCTTACTTTAGAAAGCAGTAAAAGTGCCCCTTCCCGTGCCCAAAACCAGTCGTCTGTGGATGAAAGTCTTAAACAAGGACTGGTGGGATGTTGTCCTGCTCCACTTCACATACGCTGAGTGAAAGCAGTGTTTTAGAATGACTGGACACTCATTTATGACACTTTATTCACCAGGAAGAACAGCTCGTTCCGTGCGTCATACGTCATTACGCTATTTTTACGTCACTGCACATGCGCAGTACTTTCCAGTTTCAGGTTTCAATCCGATCAAGTGTTCACATGTCCTCTCGTTCGGATTACAAAAGGAATAAACCACCCCTTACGATCCGATCAAAATTTTAATCAGATCTGGCCAATTAAATCCGATTGACGTTTTTATATGTGACTTTTTTATTCCGATTGTGCTTTAGTCCTATTATGATCGGATTATTATGGTCCATGTAAACGCAGCTACTGATCAGACATTATTTAACATCCTGCATCACTTGTTCTTCTTTTACAGGACCTTAAATTCAGCATTAGGTAACTGACTGTGCTCCTTACGCATGTTTGAAACACTAACCTTTCTGTGTGTTAGGTTTGCACAGGCTCTCGTACGAGCTGATCGTGATCTTCATGAAGGAAAACCTGAAGATATGCTGAAGATTTCTGAAGCTATAAAGACAGCAGAGGACTACAGCAAACTCACAGGTCAGCTGAACCCACCACAAAACAAAAAAAGAATAATTATGGTACATTTTACCTGTAGTACATCTTGAATAAAGCAATATAAACATATTTTCTTTTTTGAGATTTGTGGTAATTTGTCTAAAAACAAACAAAAATATTATTATTAATATTTTTATTACTATTATTTGCTTATAAAACATTGTCAGAAAAGCCTATTTTGATGATAATAATGAATCGTCTGTTCTTCTGTCAGATGAGATCTTTGAGCAGATCTTGTCCTCCACTGCTGATAATCTGAAGGAAGCTCGAGACATCTTGAATAAGATCATCAGAAGAAAACTGCCAAAGTTTGTTGGAGAAGCTCGTCTGACTGAGAAAAACATCTCAAAGGTAACTGAAAAACACTGGTTTAGTGTTTGACTGATATTACCAATAAAAAACAAACATGCCTTACCATGTATTTAAATAACTTATAGATCAGACAATGAAATCACAAAGAGTCAGTCCAAATATCATTCTAAACATGAACTTTTAAACTCTGGTGTCCAAAACTATATATTTTGCACTGAGACAAACACAGGCCAGTAACTGACTAACTCTCTCAAATCAGGAAAAGCTGACAGAAACATGGAAAGCTGAAGTAGAGAAGTACAAACCTACAGACCCGACTGTTTCTCTGAACGCTGAAGATTTCTCAGTTTATGTAAGTTATGTTGTATTTCAGTGCTGATTTGCAAACTTCACCTAGATTGCAGGTGTTTAGATGCAGGTTTTTGCACATAAATAAGATGTTCAGCAATTTAGTGAATTCACCCCTTCATCTCTGCCTTCATATCCAGAGGTGGAAAGTCCAGGTGCCAAAGAGTAAAAGTCCTGCCATATGTTTGTTCCGCCCAAAACATTCCTTTCAAGACAAGCAAGTCTCAAGTTCTCAAAGAGTTAAAGTTAATGAGATAATTAAGTGAATAATTAAATGATGATTGTGCATTAGTGATGAACACCTGCTGCTATTGAGAATTACAGAGGATCAGATGTTGATGTTTTATTGGTTAAAATGATGCCACCATCATGGAGAGCAGTGTTTGCTTTAGTTGGGCTCTTGACCCTTGACTCTTGTGTTAGATCTCTCTCTGAAGCAATGCGTGTGGTGTTGTAGAGCAGAGAGATCAGTGCTTTATAGTGATCAGACAGTCACCATGAGCTGTTTTGATTATATCCAAAATAGCTTTTGTTTCATTTATATGTTTAGGTTTTGCATAATCAACCCTATGACACTACAACATGCAAGCAAAGTGTTTCTCTAATAGTTACAGTGAATTAACTTTAAATCTATGTAACACATATAAAAACTTTTTAGACACACATAGACATCAAGAACCAGCATATGAGTCTCAACAATGGTGACAATCAACAAAATGCTTCATGCTGCAATGCATGAAAAACTCCCATCATGCAATGCAGTATGAATAATTATTGTCACCACTGTTGAGGATCATATGATAAATGTTCATGTCTAAAAGCCTAATCAGGAACTTATTTTTCTCAATATTGAAGCATTATGGTGGCATTTGTTTGATATGAGTTTTTTTTTTTCTTTAGTTGTTTCTTTAAATTTTTGTCAAATGTAGTTCATAAACCTAAGACAAAAATACTAAAACCAGAGAAACTTAAACCAAAAACGTTAGTTCATCAAAAGTGTAAGCTAATTTGCTGCTTCAAGATTTCATTCAGCTTTGCACAAATGTTTGCTGTGAAACAACATTGCAATTGCTTAGAAGCTAATTTATTTGATTTACTAAAACGGCTCAAGAGCCCAACTAAAGCAAACACTGACCACAACTATGGTGCCAATGTTTTTTTTTTCTTCTTCTTCCAGTTGATTTCATCCAAGGCTGGGGCTGAAGTCAGTTGTAGTTCTTGTGTTTCTCTTTTCTTCAGTGATGTTGATTGTTAACAACAGGTGTTCATTACTAATGCACAATCATAATTTAATTAGTCACTTAATTATCTCATTAACTGTATCTCTTTGAGGACTTGGGATTTGGCTTGAGACTTGCTTGTGACTTGAAAGGAATGCATTGGTTCCTCCTCTGGTGAAATCAGCTGCTGAGTTCATGGGTGGAACAAAAATATGGCAGGACATTTACTCTTTGGCCCCTGGACTTTCCACCTCTGTTCATATCTTCACAAATGATTTAATCTCTTACTCAGGTGGTTGATCTGGATCACGGCATGAAGGACAAAAACCCCATTGATAACGTCTATTTCTACAGCAAGAGGAAACCCAGTGAAGCTTCTAAAATTAAAGATTATCAGGTACCCGTCACATTTAAACCATTATATTTCAGATCATTCTTTCAGATTAGAAGTATGAGTCATAATTTAAGAAATTAGGTGTGATTAATTACTCACTAAAGTACTTTTCTGTAAATGATATGAGCTTAAATCTATGTGAATGCTGGACTGAAGTGTACAGTGTTGCTGATGTACTCCATGTTAAAGTTTCCTCACAATAGAAACTCATTTGTCTTGTTCTGTCAGCTCTCCAGTTTCCTGCCAGAGAGGTTTAATGAAGAGCTGGTCAGAGTTTACTACAAAAACATTGATGAGAATAAAGAGGAGGAGAAGAAGAAAGTGGAGGAGGCTGAGAAATGCTTTCAGATGTGGTGTGACTCCAAATTTGGACTCCATTAATGTGTGTATGGTATGGAATATCAATTAAATGGGAATAGTGCTGATAGTACGGGAATTGTTAATTAATTGAATACACTTTTATTCACTGAAGTGTGACCAGCAGAGGTCTCTAGTTCTCATCTTCTGGACTTTTCTTTTGTAAATGTTTCCTGAGTCACTTTGCACCTGTATTAGTTATAATGCTCCGTCTGATATTAATTGTTGAATTAATTATACTGTAATACTGAGCATCTTCATCATCAGCCAATGTTACAGGTGAGTTTTCAGCTTAGTTTACTTTGCATTTGATGGTTTCTGTGTCTAAATGAATGCTGGATGAAATGACCATAGATGCCTTTTAAACGCCCTTTAACACATACTGTGTTTATGTGAGATAAAAGTCATAATTATGACATACAACATTTTAATTATGAGACTGAAATTGGCATGAAAGGCCAAAATTTTGTTTAAAAAAATAAATAATTGTGAAATAATAAACCATAATGAGATAAAAAGTTGAAAATGTATCTATATGTATGTTATAATTGTGGCATAAAATGTTAAATGACATAAACCATCATCATCTAAACCTCTGTAATCCTCAGTAAGAACTTTTATGAAAGAAATAAAGTCAGTCTGGTAAATAATGAGTGAAGCTGGTGATGCTGTTTGTGGAGTTGTTTAATCATTATCTGCTGAGATCCTCAATGTCTTCTTTTATTTCAGGTGATTTTAATATCTAAGGCTGTGGCTGGAAGTCTCTTGTAGTTCTTGTGTTTCTGCTCTCTTTCAGTCTAAACATGTTACTTCAGTTGATGGTCTTTCACTGTTGTTAATGGTAAATGTTTTGATGCCATGCATTTCACCCTATTTTGAGAAGGATAACTCATTTTAGAGGCATGGATTTTATCCTTTGTTAAAAAGTGTTGAGAGATATATTGACCTTTTTTGTGAAGAAGAAAAAAAAAGATTGCTAAAAAGTAAAGATCTGAAAATAGATAGACATGCAAACAGAGAAGGATGTACACAGTAAACTCCCCAGAGTAAAATTAACTATTCAGAGAACATTTGGTCCCACTCTAAATAGAGTTAAATTAACACTGAAGCAGAGTTAATGAGCTACTTAAATGACTAATTAATTGATGATTGAGCATTATTGATGAACATCTGCTGTTAACAAGCAGAATTATTGAAGAAAAGAGAAACACAAGAACTACAATTGACTTCAGCCACAGATTAAATCTGAAATAAAATAAGACATTAAGGCCTGGTTTCACAGACAGGGCTTAGACTAAACCAGGACTAGGCCATAGTTCAATTAGGACATTTAAGTAATTTTTTATAAACGTGCCTTAGAAAAAACTTTACTGTGTGCATTTTGAGACAAAATAAAGGCACTGATATATTTTAAGATCATTCAGAGCAAGTTTCTTTCAGTTGAAACAGCTCAGATATAGATTTTAGTCTGGGATTAGGCTTAAGCCTTGTCTGTGAAGCCGGGGGTATATCTCTGAAGATCTCAGCAGAGGAGGATTAAACAACTCCACACACAGTATCACCAGCTTCACTCATTACTAACCAGACTGACTTAATTACTGTCACACGTCTACAGAAGATCTTACTGGGAATTACAGAGGATCAGATGTGATGAATGTGATGTTTTATTGGTTAAAATTATGCCACGATCCCATCATGGAGAGCAGTGTTTGCTTTATTTGGGCTCTTGACCCTTGACTCCTGTGTTAGATCTCTCTCTGCAGCAATGCATGCGGTGTTGTAAAGCAGAGAGATCAGTGCTGTACATTAAGCAAATATATTAACTGTTTTTACGATGAGATAATCATCATGAGCTGGTTTGATTACGTGTAAAGTTTTTTTTATATTTTTATTTTATGTCGCCCTTTCTCTCATTAAATGTTTAGGTGTTGCGTTATCAACCCTATGGAACTACAGCAGGCAAACAAAGTGCTGTTCTAATAGTTATTGTGAATGATTTTAAGTCCATTTAATGCATAAAAATGTCAAACTACTCTGTTATGTAGATACACAGACATCAAGAACAAGCATATGAATCTCAACGATGGTGACAATCAACAAAATGCTTCATGCTGCAATGCATGCTGGGTAACACCATAGTGAAAACTCCCATCATGCACTGCAGTATGAACAATTGTTGTCACCACTATTGAGGATCATATGATAAATGTCCATGTCTAAAAGCCTGAGCTGATGTGGTTCTTTATTTTTAACACTGAAGCATTATATTAATATTTGTTATTTTGAGTTGGTTTTGTAGTTCTGTAGCAGCTGAATGTCAGTCAATAAACCAAAGAAAGATGACTTCACGATGTTCCTTCAAATGAGTTATACTAAGAAAGCAAAAGTGAATCTGCTACTTCAAGCGTTTGATTCAGTAACGTACATATGTTTGCTGTGAAACAACATTGCAATTGCTTAAAAGCAAACAATTCTAAGTTACTGAAAGGGTCAAGAGCCCAACTAAAGTAAACACTGACCACTATTATGGTGGCATCATTTGTTTTTGTTTTTTGCTTGTTTCTTGACCAATAAAACATCAACATCTAAACATTTGTAAATTCTCAATTAGAGCTTCTGTAGACATACAATAAATTCAGTCTGGTTAGTAATGAGTGAAGCTGGTGATGCGGTTTGTGGAGTTGTTTAATCAGATCTTGAGAGATTTAATGTCTTGTTTTATGTAATGATTTTACCCCTTTTACATTGTTTAATTTAGCTCTTTGGCTTAAGCTTTATTTTAGCTTTAGGGAATCTTAAAGTCTGATATTGATATGATCAATTGATATTAATCAAAACGTCCAAATTATACCTTATTTAACAATCGTCCAGCGAGTTGTTAGATTTCAGTATATCTGAGAAATTCTGTTTATTCTCGTGGCCTCGATATAATAATACAGAATTATTTAAATAACCTTATGACAGTTATGAGCATAGGTAACGTAATCTGGGCAAAGTTTGATTCGAATCTTTCACAACAGAACACAGGGCACTTCTCTATAAATCAAACGAGAGTTTATTTGCTATCTTACTAAAATACATGAACTAAGCTAAATAACATAAAACAAAATACATACACACACAAACATAGGCAATGAATTGTTGCAATCTGAGAATGATCAAAATATAGCACTGTTTTGCTATTTCCACACGATTTTACCCGTGTCGATCGTCAAGAGGAGAATTCTATTATCGTTACTCTTAGAGATTCAGCCACTTTAGAGATTTTGTTTGATACTTGCTTTTAAGTTGAAATGACGCTGATCTGTCGTTTCGTTTCCTGGCTGGTTGAAGGAATCGCGCCTGTCGTCGTCGCGTGACGTCACTCTGGGGATGTCCTTCTGTTGTTGGCTCTGGGCTGTGATGACGCTCTTGAGTTCGTTTCGCGTAGCTTCAGACTTTCAAGGGTTTCTTCAGAGATGTGACTAAGTATTTGTAGTGTTGTTAGATGATCGACCCAGATGTTAAGGTCGTGGGCGCTTATTCAGCGCGGCCAGTGAGCCGAAGCCAAAGTCTTCGCAAGTTTTGCGCATGCAAGCAGCGTCAACAAGTCTGTGTCATAGGGTTTTAACTGGAGGCCTCCCGTCCAACCCCCAGAGGCTTCCACCAATTAGATTGTCCTTGTAGACAGAGCTCCGCCTACACGGCTCATTTTCCATGCAGTAAATCCTCTCGTCTAGTTCCTTTAATCTCATGAGGAAAATACCTTAACACATTCTGTATGCGTTGTAATCATACATTATTATAATAAGAGTTAACTTTCGTTTACACCAACTTGTTGCCAACGAAATCAGCTTTCATTCAAACTCAAACACCACGTATTTGGCATATACATATAATAACTTTATCTACTCCGTGGTTAAGGCAAAGATTAAACTATCTTAAATTCTGAATAATACCACCACGCATATGAGTTAAACACAGGAAAAAGTTATGTCACAGATTTCGAAGATATCATTGGTTACAATAACACAGAAAGCTTAATTTAATTTCATAAAATACAACCAGCAATATATATATTTATTGTCTGTACCTATAATATATATATATTGCTTCTAATAGCAGCAATGATTATTATTAATTGTCTTTTTGGAACACTTTATAAAATTTTTGAGTCCTTTTAGCAAAGTCAATAACATTTCGTGTGTTCCTTGTCCAAAAAGAGATATTGAGGAGTGTTTCAGTTTGGAATGTGAGAGAAACGGGAGGTCAGGAAAGTCACTGTCCAGGTCATGAGAATGTCACGTTTGTGGAGATCTGGGCCCGTATTTATCAAGCTTCTCAAAGTGCCATTTTAGTCTTAAGTGCTGAGAATTCATGAAATTTACTCCTACTTTCAAACTTAAGTATAAAAGCAAGTTATCAAATGTTCTTAAAGCTAAGAATCACTCTTACTCTCCCAGTTATTTAAGACACTGGAGAGTCTCTCAGGTGGTTAAGAGTTGCCAGCGGGCTTGTGATGGCGCTGAAGAGACAGAGACGTGCGCGAATCTTTCAGAGAGGAGGAATGTCTTTGAAATGTTTGGCGACGAGCAGTTTCAAACAAGTTACATTTCCTCAGTTTTCAAAACGAGCAAAGAACATTTGCATTACCAAAGAACATCATAACTGTTCAGTTCAAACATCTACACTGATAAATAAATCTCTTACCCCTTATTTACACTGCACGCGTCTGCGGCGCGTTAAGCTCCAACAGGACTGATCAGCCGCGCCGTGGCAATCTCTGAAGCTCTCCCCGCGCTGACACTAAAGATTAAAGTCTATTTTTGATGGATAATAATAATAATCGTCTCGCTGTCGTCAAAGGCATCAGCAACAGTCCATACACTATACTATCATCTATCGGCACCCTAAATTAAGTTGTGATGATGCTTCGTTTCCTTGCCAAATGTGTTCCTTGAAAAGTCTTTATTGCAAATGTGTGTTGAATGTAAACTCCTAAGAAATTTAACCAGTCAATGTGAATTTATCTGAGATATGCTTAATTAAGGAAATCTATTCAGTGATTGGTCCATGCGATGTCGTCATCCAAAATCCCGTTTGTGGCAAGCAAAGTGTCTGAATATCTCTAAGACGACACTTAAGAATCCTACACTTTGTATTTGAGATGATTGATAACTAAGTTTTATCGCAGCTTGAGCCAAGAATTTTTTTCCACTTAAGTAATACTTAGCAGTGTTCTTGAGAGTAATTCACTTGATAAATACGGGCCCTGGGCCCGTAATCAACTTCTCAAAGTGTAGAAGTGCTGAAAAAAATTTACCCTACTTTCAAACTTAACCTGCCGCACCAGGACGCGGGCGCACTACATCTTTGTTTGCACCATATTCAGGACAAAATCCAAACTATATATCATTTTGATAACGACAACGACAGATCTCAAACGTATCTAAATTTGTGTAAGCACTGTAGAAAAAAAAACTGTAAATCCTGGTTTAGTTTGAGAGATAAGAGTCCAGTGAACAACATTCCATCGAGCACTTTTAGTCCAGAGAAACAACAACGTTGTAATTTAGATCGATAATCCTTTGTTTACGTCTCATCTCTTCAGGGAGAGTTATTGTTTGTGTCCGTTATGGAACAGATTACGCTCAAAAACAGCGTCTTGGTGGTAAAAAAAACAGCACGATTTTGTAGCAGACAATGTTCCAAACAGAATGAAATCATCCAAAAAAAAAAAAGTTAAAGATACACGGAAGATTGTTTATTTGAATTCTGGCGCTCCCTCGCGACGGCGCGTGACGCACGCTGTGACGCACCTGTCATCTGATGGGGCGTAACTTAGCGATCTTTTAGCACAATAAAAACAAAAGAAAAAACATTTCTTTATTTTCTTCTTCAGCAGTTTTCATATATGTTTGCGTGTTTTGTGGAGAATGTGCCTGTATCTGTGTGATTAACATCTCTATGGCTGATAATCAGCATGTAATTACTGACTGTTCACAGATATCAGTGTGAATGCAGTCTATATAAAAGGTCATTATAATGTGAATATTGACTATATTGGGCAGCCATCAGTATGATTTGCATCTGTATGAATGATCGTCAGCATGTGATTACCTAATGTATGAGCAGGAGAGCAGGAGAGCATCTGAATGTCAGGAAATCAGTATGTAATTAAGTTATTTTTTTTTATTATTATTGTTTTTTTTTCATCACTCAAAAATTATTATTATGGTATTATTCTAGTGCTCAAATAAATCACTGATACGATGTCTAAGATTCTGTCTACTGTTTTATAATTGAAAAACTGCAGTGGCATGTATAATGACTAAATAGTTTGTAGTAGAACTCTTCAATAATTTGGTAAATATTTTTCCTCAAACGGGGGGGGGGGGGGGGGGGGGGGGGGGACTAGAAAAATGTCTGCAGGAATCTCATTTTTCATGGTATCTTCTTCAGATTTGAAATATAAACTCATGAGACATGTGACTTTCAACCCATTACTTTTCTGGATTGCTCCAGGACTGATTTCATGTATTTTTATATGAAATAAAAAAATAATTCAGTGTGGTACAATTTTTATCAAGGCACTTCAGTGTCTATAACTTTTTCTATTTTTGAGCATCATCAACTCTGGATGATGGATAGTAAAGGCCAAAGGGTCTTCTTTCCAAAGACACCACAATTGTGTGTGTGGCACACTGAAGTCAGGAACTGTCACCATTTTAAGTTAGTTAGTCATTTTCAGCTGTGATTCCCAATATGGGGGGTGCAGGTTAACAGGTTAAGTATAAAAGCAAGTTATCAAATTTCTTAAAGCTAAGAATCACTCTTACTCTCCCAGTTATTTAAGACAGCTGGAGAGGTCTCTCAAGTGGTTAAGAGTTGCCAGCAGGGGCTTGTGATGGCGCTGAGGAGACAGAGACATGCGCAAATCTTTCAGGAGAGGAGGAATGTCTTTGAAATGTTTGGCGACGAGCAGTTAATCAAACAAGTTACACTTCCTCAGTTATTTAAAACGAGCAAAGAACATTTACATTACCAAACAACACCATAACTGACTTCAGTCTAGCGCGAGTATTATGCGATCTACACTGTGTGATGAATAAATCTCTTACCCCTTATTTACACTGCACGCGTCTGCGGCGCGTTACAGCTCCACAGCCACCGGAGCTGATCAGCCGCGCCGTGGCAAGTTTCTGAAGCGGCTCTCCGCGCTGCATCACTAAAGATTAAAGTCTATTTTTGACGGATAATAATAATAATCGTCTCGCTGTCGTCAAAGGCATCAGCAACAGTCGATACACTTTACTATCGTCTATCGGCACCCTAAATTAAGTTGTGATGATGCTTCGTTTCCTTGCCGTAATGTGTTCTCTTGAAAAGTCTTTATTGTCAAATGTGTGTTGAATGTAAACTCCTATTAGGAATTTAACCATTCAATGTAAATTTATCTGAGAATATTCTTAATTAAGGAAATCTATTCAGTGATTGGTCCATGCATATGTCGTCATCCAAAATCCCGTTTGTGGCACAGCAAAGTGTCGTGAATCATCTCTAAGACTGACACTTAAGATTTAGTCCTACACTTCGCTTAAAGTACGACTGAGATGATTGATAACTAACTTTTAATCGCAGCTTTGAGCCAAGAATTTTTTTCCACTTAAGTCAATTCTTAGCAGTGTTCTTGAGAGTAATTCTTAGAGGCTTGATACATACGGGCCCTGGGCCCGTATTTATCAAGCTTCTCAAAGTGCCATTTTAGTCTTAAGTGCTGAGAATTCATGAAATTTACTCCTACTTTCAAACTTAAGTATAAAAGCAAGTTATCAAATTTCTTAAAGCTAAGAATCACTCTTACTCTCCCAGTTATTTAAGACAGCTGGAGAGGTCTCTCAAGTGGTTAGGAGTTGCCAGCAGGGGCTTGTGATGGCGCTGAAGAGACAGAGACGTGCGCGAATCTTTCAGGAGAGGAGGAATGTCTTTGAAATGTTTGGCGACGAGCAGTTAATCAAACAAGTTACATTTCCTCAGTTATTCAAAACGAGCAAAGAACATTTACATTACCAAACAACATCATAACTGACTTCAGTCTAGCGCGAGTATTATGCGATCTACACTGTATGATGAATAAATCTCTTACCCCTTATTTACACTGCACGCGTCTGCGGCGCGTTACAGCTCCACAGCCACCGGAGCTGATCAGCCGCGCCGTGGCAGGTTTCTGAAGCCGCTCTCCGCGCTGCATCACTAAAGATTAAAGTCTATTTTTGACGGATAATAATAATAATAATAATAATCGTCTCGCTGTCGTCAAAGGCATCAGCAACAGTCGATACACTTTACTATCGTCTATCGGCACCCTAAATTAAGTTGTGATGATGCTTCGTTTCCTTGCCATAATGTGTTCTCTTGAAAAGTCTTTATTGTCAAATGTGTGTTGAATGTAAACTCCTATTAGGAATTTAACCATTCAATGTAAATTTATCTGAGAATATTAAGGAAATCTATTCAGTGATTGGTCCATGCATATGTCGTCATCCAAAATCCCGTTTGTGGCACAGCAAAGTGTCGTGAATCATCTCTAAGACTGACACTTAAGATTTAGTCCTACACTTCGCTTAAAGTACGACTGAGATGATTGATAACTAACTTTTAATCGCAGCTTTGAGCCAAGAATTTTTTTCCACTTAAGTCAATACTTAGCAGTGTTCTTGAGAGTAATTCTTAGAGGCTTGATAAATACGGGCCCTGGTCTTTCTTAGCTGGAACGTCTGTCGTAAAAACGTCTATTCTTGTTGATAAAAATCATTGAATTATGCGTTAACGATCAGGGGATCCATGACATTTGTTGTTGGACCATATGCAGATGTTTCGTCCTGTTTCGGTCGAGTTATGGTTAAGTGATAAGAACCAAGTGAAGTCCTGTTTTAAACCACATTCAAGATGCTCTCCTCCAACTTCTTGTTTTAACAACGTCTCTTGAGATAAGGAGGTTTTATGGCAAGAAATTGGAACTCAGGGATGTATTGTTGCACTTAGTGTGTGTGTGTGTGTTCTTTTCCTCCACAAAGGCATTACATTTATTTCAGTTGATTTAATCTGTGGCTGAAGTCAGTTGTAGTTCTTGTGTTTCTCTTTTTCTTCAGTGATTCTGCTTGTTAACAGCAGATGTTCATCACTAATGCTCAATCATCAATTAATTAGTCACTTAAGTAGCTCATTAACTTTAACTCTGCTTCAGTGTTAATTTAACTCTATTTAGAGTGGGACCAAATGTTCTCTGAATAGAGTTAATTTTACTCTGGGGAGTTTACTGCGTAGTTCCATGAGGGTGGTGAACGAATGATGAATTTTAATTTTTGGGTGAACTATATATAAGCAGTACACTGCAGTACAGCTGCATTAAATACAATCATATACTGTCAGACCTGTGTTCCCCATGTCTTGTGTTTCCTCTCCTCTCATGTCCATATATGGTTTTTCCTGTTCCCCGTTCCCATGTTCATTGATTATCATTCCTCCCAGCTGTGTTTGCTTTCTACCCCATCTGTTTCTGTTCTCTTTGATTAGTTCCCCAATATTCTTAAGCCTTGGTTTTCCCCGTGTCTGATGTCCGGTAGTGTTTATCTAACCCCTGTACTATAAGTGCCTTCATGATGTTCCGTTCATTAAAATTTGGTGATTATTGGAATCTCCACGTCTCCTCGTTCCAGCACAGTAGGCAGCGTGACATATACTATATGCACACAATCTGCTGTAGAATAACTGCAGCACTGCTTACGAGGAGTGCAGTTTAATTACATTCCCAATAATATAAATGCAAATAAAGTGAACTGTTGCACTTTATGGTATCATAGCTTAAGATCATGGCAGCAAGTAAAGGTCATCTCAATACAGCACAACTGCAGATCAGGCCAGACGATACAACTACAGCTGCAGTTACTGCAACCTTTCAGACCGAACTGAACAGCAGCTGATAGCAGCAAGAATCGCATTTGCAACTGCATTTTCTGGAATATTTGTCAGTTAATGTTTACGTTTAAACATAATCATTTCAAACAGAATGTTCAGATATGTGTTATATTTATTAGTCGCTCATCTTCCTCTTCTTTCACTTTCGTTTTCAGCTCCGCTCACATGAAGGACTCTCGCGCTCCCTCTAGTGGGCAGCTGTGCTGTTTTTTTTGTTTTTTGTTTTCAACTGCTTAAGCCCGGCTCACACTGTGCGATTTTGGCCACGATTTGCTCGTCTGAGACAAATTTTGAAAATCCTAAAAGTTTCCTATAATCCTAGGCTAAAATCTGTAGACTTTGATCGCTGGTTTGACATGTTCACCGACAGCCGATTAATGGCTGTTGCGATCAAATTTCACCTCCGACAAAATTCTGGCAGTGTCAGAAGATTTGGCGAACAGTCCTGCAGTGTGACTACCCCTACGATGAATGTCAAACTGTCTCCGTTTTTCAAGACAAGCTATGAGCAGAATTAATGCTAGAGAATTATTCTATCTGCCATAAACTCCGGCGCTCCCGTCCTCCGCTCACGGAATTCATCTGATACGTTGCTGATACTGGTTGCGCCGCTGTTTTCATGTGGGTGTGTAGAGCTGCATACACTATTCTTCTTAAATATGCCGGTATTGCTGCCATTCATATACTTTTCATGATAGCCAACAGTTCGGTCCCGCGTGCAATGCAGTTCGTAGTCACTGGACGTGTCCGGACAAGTTTTCTTGCGCGCACCTGTTTTTAACTCGTCTTGACTGTCGTACAGTCTGACATTAATGACAACTGAGATCCCACAGTGTGACATGATCATCATGTTCGTGTAGTCTGACAAGTACAATCCTAAAGGACTTTTAAAAAATCGCACAGTGTGAGCCTGGCTTTACACACATTTTCAAAACTTTGTCTCTTTTTTATTTCAAAACTTTACACACAAATCCAAGACTTGCACACACAAACTGTCTCACATCTCTTTCAAAATGAAGCACTGCATTCAAAATATCACAAACAAACATTTGCAAAGACCTTTTTAATTTACAGTGAAATATTTGAGTTACTTTTTCAAATTAGTAATGCAAGTTATTTTGTTTTCCCATTTATTGACTAACAGCTCTCTTGTTCCAATGTTGAGAAAAATCTGCAGTAAATTCAGAGGCGTTGTATGCAATACAATGGTTATTGTTCAAGACTAAATATGAACATGCATTTACTCATCTCACTTGCACAAAAACTGATTCAGTATTCCTCAATTGAATAAAAACTGAAATGCAAATTCAGCAAATAATGCAAACCGCAATAATTAAATATGTTAATGATTCATTCAATGATTCAGAATGCAGCGGCACGACTGGTCTTCAATGAGCCCAAAAGAGCCCATGTTACACCTCTCTTCATCTCCTTGCACTGGCTACCAGTTGCAGCTCGCATCAAGTTCAAGACACTGATGCTTGCATACAGAACGACCACAGGCTCATCACCCTCCTACTTCCACTCACTATTACGAATCTACATCCCCTCCAGAAGTCTGAGATCTGCTAGTGAGCGACGCCTTGTGGTACCATCACAGAGAGGCTCAAAATCACTCTCCAGAACATTCTCGTTCACCGATCCTGGCTGGTGGAATAATCTTCCCACCCCTATCCGGAATGCTGGATCCCTGTCAATCTTCAAGCAACAACTGAAAACTCATCTCTTTCAGCACTACTTGACTTCATCCTAAACTTGTTCTTAAAAAAATAAAAAATAAAAAATAAACTTTCCCTTTATCTTTCTCTCCTTCCCTTGCTAGCTTGTACCTATTTGAACAATGACTGAGACTTGGTGTTACGAGCACTTCCTCTGTCTGATTGCCTCTTCAAGATGAATCGCTTTATGTATTCCCC
>CM049841.1:47315719-47572095 GCA_027422415.1 Schizothorax lantsangensis
TTCAGTGCAGCAAATCTCGGGCCTCATGTCATCTACACACACTTTTGTGAATCTCACACCCAGCTTTAGCACCAGCAGAAACACATTAGGACCTTCTTCTTCTCACTTTTCCCATCACGTATCAGATCAGAAAGGTACAGTGTTGGGAAGTAACTAGTTACATGTAACAGAATTACGTAATTTAATTACAAAATAAAAGTAATTGTAATCAGTTGCAGTTACTGAGAAAAAAAAAAGTGTAATTAAATTAATAAGTAAATGTTAAGGAATACAAAGGGGGTTACATCTGATTTTTTTCACACTAACTCTCACATACAGATGTAATTGATTTCTTTCAGAAATTGCAGTGACTGCTCTAAAATATGAAACACCAATGTTTCAGGAGTTTAGAACATGCTTATTCAATAACTCTTTTATTTCCTATAGGGTTCATGTATAGAGATGCTTCATGTTTTAAGACTAACTGTTTTTTTCCAAGGCATTGTTAGATTCCAATGTTTCCTATCATAGCTGCGCAAAGATTTGATTTCAAAAACAGTATCATAGCCAATAAAATATTTCTTGTTGTGATTTAAAATATGTATTTAACCTCAGAATGATCTCAAAGTAAGTCTGATTTTGTGGAGGCTGTGCTTCAAAGGGGACATTGGATGCCCATCTTCCACAAGTTGGTATGATTCTTTAGGGACTTCATGAACGGTCTGCAACATACTTTGGTTAAAATTCCGCAGTGGTCGTGTAAAACAACACCCTTTTTCCCTTGCTCTGTTCACAGCGACTTGTTTCGGGGCATGTGCCTTTACATGCTAATGAGCTCTGCTCACCCGCCCCTCTTTTCCTTGGAAGAGCAAAGGCAATTTGCAAATAATCATAAAAAATAGAAAGTGTGATACTTTCTTCTTCTGGAGGTGCAGCTGGATCACAAATAATGGGTACTGATCTATCCTTGAGTTTTAACTTTTTAACAAAACCTGCCTTGAATTGTCCCTCTTTCAGAAATCAGTCTGGAGTAAACTTAGTTGTGCAGACATAAATTTAGCTATTCGTTGGTGCATTACCTCATTGGCTCTGATCAACACTCTTATGTTCTTCTACATCACAAAACTACAAAACAACTGCATTGCTTACAAGACATTGTTGCTACAGCTGCTCAAGCACGGAGAAAATGATGGACTTCGTACAACTGGCTGAGGGCGACAATATGCTAATACTGGACAGTACTTCAGCTTTTGTGGGCAGGGCCGGCGCAAATATGACATCATACTGCTCAGAAAATCAAAACGGCTTGATAATTGAGACTTTAGGTTTAGGTTTAGGTTTTTGGGGGACTAAAAAAAGAGGAGTAAATGGATTTGTATCATTGTAAGGTTGTTGTGTCCACACACTGCTAAGATATTATCTGCTAAGATAATATATGCAAACACCATTTAAAAGTGAATTTTGCATCCAATGTCTCCTTTAAAAATAAAATATTATAATCTTAATTCAAGTGATGAGGGATTCTGAAAGTCTGACAGTTATCAGTGTTGAGCACTACTGTAAGGTTAACCCTGCCTGGTTTACATGTTTGAAAATTATTAACAGTTGAAAATATTAGAGATTTAGAAAGTAATCAAAAAGTCATCAAATGTAATCAGTTACATTACTTTAATAAAGAAATTGAAAAGTTACTTATTACATTTTAAATACGGTAACTTGTAATCTGTAACCTATTACATTTCCAAAGTAACCTTCCCAACACTGGAAAGGTATTTATTTTCATTAAAAATGAAGGAAATATTTCGAAAAGTGGAAATAAAGTTCCTCACAGGAGTTAATCAGGTAGGGTTAGGGACAGTTTTATTGTTTTAATAAATATGATAATTTACACTCAATATGTTATTATTGCATACTCTTTTATAATGTACTACAATACTGAGGTGCAGATATTTGCCACTATTTGCCGTAAGTATAAATATCTTACAAGTATTTGCAAACCAAAGTTAAACTGCATTTAAATCAGGAAGGAATCTGATTGTTGTGTGCAAAATGAGTCTCGTGAAATGATGACTGATGTAACGATTAATCTCAGCAACATTCATAAAGCATGAACATTCATAACCATGAGAGACTATTGAATCACAATCAGTTCAGCTGTATGAAGACGATCGTCTCTGTAACACAAGAAAAACCTGCATCAATCAGCTTCCTTAAAGACTCTCAGTCATTATATATGTCACATTACAAATGTACCTCAACAGACAAATATAGAATATAAAATATTCACAAGTGCTCCTCTAGAACACAAGCACATACACTGAAGATTTTTTTTTTTTTTTTTGTGTGGAGTCTTTGGCTCCAGATTGCAGGAAATCCATATAAAATGTGTTTCTTTAAAGAACATTTAAGACATGCTTCTAAGGCCGTCACTGAATTTTTTCAGCCAGAGAAGAGATTGGAGCAGATGCGTGATATGAGAGAAAATATGGAGGTCAGACTTGTCCAGCAGCTAATGTTTATATTTACATGTATATGAGATATGATACTAATCATATCTATGTATATGAGAGTAACGCAATTTCAGTTCTCTGTATGTATGTACGGTACATGTGGCAGAATTGACAATAAAGCAGACTTTGACTTTGACTATAATACATTTCCATTGAGCAACACCAATGCAAACACCAGTCATGCATCCAATATTTGATTAATAAACTAAATATTTGCATTGCATGCTATCAGAGGTTTGACTGTCAAAACTTCGCTCAGCAGGTCACTGTGTGGAAATATATGGCCGTCTGAGGAAATCACGAGCAAAACACTGAGCTTTAGGTTTAGATCAGGAGAGGAAACTGCCCCAGGACAAGATATATTTGAATTTAAATCTCTCCTCCATATCTTTCTTCTCTCTTTCACTTTCGGTTCTGAACACAGTCTTCTCTTTTCTTCCCTATACAATATTAGAAATGCAAAATCTTTTAATTTTCAGATTTGCTTATCTGTGATTTGTATATATCTTTTTTTGGTTCGGGGTGGGGGTGTATTTTTTGTCTCATATTTTTTGGATGTGTTTTTTGTTATTATTGTTGTTAGCACTGTACTTTTTAAAAAAAACTTTGTATCCTTTTTAGTGTAAAGCGCATTGAGAAGTAACTTTAAAATGCACTACATAAAATGAAATGTATTTGTCACGAATCAGACCTCTGTGGCTCTCTCCGATGGCCACCGGAGGGCACCCTCACCTGAGTATTAACCTTATCGGACTCCATTTCCCACACACCCCATACTGAGACTAATCACCTGCACAGGTGTCTCTCATCTCATGCTCTACTTAAGCAGATTTTTCATTCACACTCACGGCAAAGTCTTGTTTTGCCCCGGCTGACATTTCTAAGCGGTTTCTCTGTTCCTGTGTTCTTTCTGTGTATGACCTTGGACTGTTTGACTACTGTTGATTCTCTGCCACCTGTCCTTGTGATCTTGCTCTCTGGAACTCTGATTGTTTTGCTGCCTGCCCTGACTCCTGCCCGGTATTGTTTCTGTCTCTGCCTTGCCTCTGATATACCTGCCGCTGTCGTTTGACTATTGCCTGTTTGACCCTGATCAAGATTATTAAAGTTATTCTGCAAATGGATCCACATGCTTCTGACCCTTCATTACAGAAGACTTCGCCACTCACGGATCCAGCAGCCGTTTATCAACTCACCTCCGAGATCTCAGCTCAGGCTACCATGTTAACGTCACACCAACAACAACTCCAACGCCTCACGTCCATCACGGAGGAGTTAGTGAGGGCACTGCAATCACTTCAGCTAACCCCGCCACCGCCGCACCCACCAGCACCTGAGCCTCAGCCTTTTACAGTGCTCTCTGTTTATGGATCAGCAACCGCTGTTATACACCACTGACAACAGTCGTGTATCATTTATCTGTTCCCTGTTAACTGGTCGAGCTTTGGACTGGGCCACTGCAGTATGGGAGTGAGGAAGCATGTCATTTCCCTTATTGACCGACTTCCTTCGTCAATTTAGAGAGGTGTTCGAGCACACTACTGGTGGCAAAGAGGCAGGTGAACAACTGCTCACACTCCGTCAAGGGAGAGACACAGCAGCTGACTATTCTCTCACTTTCTGCACTCTCGCAGCCCAGACTGGTTGGGATAACGGTCCCCTGAAGCTGCTATATCGCAAGGGCTTATCGACTGAACTTCAAACTGAACTAGCCCGCTGCGATGAGGGAAAGACGCTGGAACAGGTTATCGATCTCGCTATCCGCCTCGACAATCTACTGCGCTCACAACGTCCTGCACGACACCCTCCCACTCAAATGCCCACCTTCGCAAGTGCTCCAGAACCTGAAACCATGCATGTAGGAGTCACTCGTTTATCATCGGAGGAGAAGGAAAGCATAGTGCGAAACCACCTCTGCCTGTACTGTGGGTTATCAGGTCACCTGCAAGCCAACTGTCCCACTCAACCGTCCACCAGAGTTACTATGGCGGTGAATGCTTCTCCCAATATTTTAAATGTACCCATTTCTCTAACTAATATGAATATTACGATTGAGACGATGGCCTTAATCGATTCTGGGGCAGCAGGAAATTTCATTGATATCCATTTTGCTAATTCTCATAAACTTCCTCTCCTTCCATGTGAATCCCGGTTGGCAGTGGCGGCGCTAGACGGATGCCCATTGGGCACAGGACTTGTCAAATTTATAACCCAAGATCTCACTCTAAAGATCATCTCTCTCCACACAGAACTCATATGTCTCTTCGTCATTGATTCACCACAGAACCCGGTGATTCTCGGTTTACCCTGGCTGGAGAGACACAACCCTCGTATTTCCTGGACCACTAAACAGATTCAACAATGGTCGGAGCGCTGTCAAAAAGAATGCCTGAAGTTTCAACTTCAATTCACAACATCCGAATCTCCCTCGTCATCAGAAACACCAGCCATATCAGACCTTCCAGTGGAATACCAAGATCTCTCTGAGGCGTTCAGCAAGTCGAAGGCCTCTCAACTTCCACCACATCGATCCAGTGATTGCGCCATCGACCTGCTTCCTGGAACCATTCCAACGAGAGGTAGAGTATTTCCCCTATCACAACCTGAGTCTGAGGCTATGAAAGCATACATCGAGGAGGAACTGGCTAAAGGCTTCATTAGACCATCCACCTCCCCTGCATCAGCCGGGTTCTTCTTTGTCAAGAAGAAGGACGGGGGTCTGCGACCATGCATTGATTACCGAAGTCTCAACAATATCACAGTCAAGTTCCGTTACCCACAGCCTCTGGTCCCAACCGCCCTAGAACAACTTCGTACTGCCAAATACTTTACCAAACTCGACCTCCACAGCGCCTATAACTTAATCCGCATCCGGGACGGAGATGAGTGGAAGACAGCTTTTTCAACGACCACTGGGCACTATGAATACCTCGTTATGCCGTTCGGGCTATGCAATAGTCCGTCCGTCTTCCAAGCCTACATCAATGTTGTGTTCCGGGACATGCTCAACCGCTGGGTTATAGTCTACATCAATTAAATACTAATTTACTCAGACTCTCTGGAAACGCACGTTCAACACGTCCGGGCAGTTCTAAATCGTCTAATTGAACATCAGCTGTATGCAAAGAAAGAAAAGTGTGAGTTCAATCAAACACTAGTGTCCTTCCTGGGTTACATCATCAGCACCGACGGGGTCGCTATGGACAATAACAAGGTACAATCCGTACTGAACTGGCCTCAACCCATGACCGTGAAAGATTCCTGGGCTTTGCCAATTTCTACAGGTGATTCATACGTAATTTCAGCACCATAGCGGCTCCGCTCACTTCGCTACTCAGGGGAGGGAGACAGCGCTTAAACTGGTCACCATCAGCTCAGAACGCTTTTCAACAACTCAAGGATCTCTTCACCACTGCACCCATCCTTCATCACCCAGACCTAGATCTAGAATTCATAGTCGAAGTTGAAGCTTCCAACTCTGACATTGGAGCCATCCTATCTCAGCGTCATGGCAGTCCTCCCAAGCTATTCCCATGTGCTTATTACTCACGCAAATTGAATTCTGCAGAGAAAAACTATGACGTTGGAGACCGTGAGTTGCTGGCGATGAAGGCAGCCTTTGAAGGATGGCGACATTGGCTAGAGGGTGCTAAAGTTTCTTTCACTGTACTCACAGATCACCTTAATCTAGAGTATATCCGCTCAGCCAAACGACTCAATCCCCGGCAGGCCAGATGGTCACTGTTCTTCTCACGCTTCGATTTTAAAGTCACCTATAGACCCGGGTCCAAGAACTGCAAAGCAGATGCACTTTCTAGACTACATGACTCTTCACCTTCTCTGACAAGCATCAACGAACCCGTCATCCCACCAACATTAATCGTAGCTCCCGTCCAATGGGATATTCTCACTGAGATCACCGAGGCTCAAGCTAATGATCCCACTCCACCGAGTTGCCCCAACGATCGAACTTATGTTGCTCATGACCTTCGCCAATGAGTCTTACATCTGGTGCATGACTCCCCCAGATCGGGTCATCCCGGAATTACAGCTTCTATCCAGCTGGTATCCGAACGCTTCTGGTGGCCATCGCTACAGGCTGACATGATCACATTCGTCCAACAATGTCCAACCTGCAATATGTCCAACCTGCACAGGTGTTCCTGTGGCTCAGTGGTAGAGCATTGCGTTAGCAGCGCAAAAGGTCATGGGTTCAATTCCCAGGGAACACACATACTGATAAAACATGTATAGCCTGAATGCACTGTAAGTCGCTTTGGATAAAAGCGTCTGATAAATGTAAATGTAAATGTCCAAAGCATCTCACCAATGCCCCGCTGGGTTGTTACAGCCTCTGCCTGTTCCTCAGCGCCCATGGTCTCATATTGCCATTGACTTTGTTACTGACCTCCCCAACTCCAGGAATTATACTACCATTCTGACGGTGATCGACCGATTCTCCAAGACCTGCCGACTCATACCCTTACCCAAACTACCCACAGCCTTCGAGACTGCAGAGATTCTCTTAGAACAGGTCTTTCGCTTCTATGGACTCCCTGAGGACATAGTTTCAGACCGGGGTCCACAATTCACATCTCGAGTCTGGAAATCCTTCCGTCAACAACTCAAAATCAACATCAGTTTCACCTCCGGTTACCACCCACAGTCCAATGGCCAGGTGGAGAGACTCAACCAAGAGATAACCCAATTTCTAAGATCCTACTGCCATCAGAACCAGAACGATTGGAGTCAGTTCCTGATATGGGCCGAGTAGGTTCTTGTTTATTTTATTTGTCACATACACAATCATACAGGGTATAATCAGTAGTGAAATGTAGGTAAATTACATTTCACTACTAAAATGTAGAGTACGCCCAGAACTCACTCCAAAAACCTTCAATCGGTCTTACCCCATTTCAGTGTGTTCTCGGCTTTCAGCCACCCCTGTTTCCCTGGTCAGGAGAACCCTCTGAACTCCCTGCTGTCAACGACTGGCTAAGAAGGAGTGAGAATACTTGGAATGCTGCTCACGTACATCTGCAACGAGCAGTACGACGAACTAGCCGATCATCGGAGAAGGGAGGGACCTGAATATACACCTGGACGATGGGTCTGGCTCTCCACCAGAGACTTACGACTCCGACTGCCAAGCAAGAAATTAAGTCCCAGGTACGTGGGTCCATTCGAAATACTCAGACAAATCACTCCAGTTTCATATAGTTTAGCCTTACCTGCAAATTATCGCATCTCACCCACCTTTCATGTCTCTCTGCTTAAGCGCGTCGGTGGTCCGAGAGGAGAGAGGGACCAGGAGGAGGTCGCGGATGAGAGTACACCTCCCATCATTGTGGATGGCGAGGAGGCTTACCAGGTCAGAGAGATTCTGGATTCCCAACACTGAGGATGAGTATTGCAGAATCTGGTTGATTGGGAGGGATATGGCCCAGAGGAAAGATTCTGGGTCAACGCCCATGACATCTTGTATCCCACACTTACCACCGAATTCCACCAAGCTCATCCAGACAAACCTGCACCTCGTGCTCGTGGACAACCTCGGTGTCGAAATGCTCCTCGTGTCCGGAGCCGCTCGCAGAGGAGATGCTCTTTCACGAATCAGATCTCTGTGGCTTTCTCCGATGGCCACCGGAGGGCACCCTCACCTGAGTATTAACCTTATTGGACTCTATTTCTCACACACCCCATACTGAGACTAATCACCTGCACAGGTGTCTCTCATCTCATGCTCTACTTAAGCAGAGTTTTCATTCACACTCACTGCAAAGTCTTGTTTTGCCCCGGCTGACATTTCTAAGCATTTTCTCTGTTTCTGTGTTCTTTCTGTGTATGACCTTGGACTGTTTGACTACTGTTGATCCTCTGCCACCTGCCCTTGTGATCTTGCTCTCTGGAACTCTGATTGTTTTGCTGCCTGCCCTGACTCCTGCCCGGTATTGTTTCTGTCTCTGCCTTGCCTCTGATATACCTGCCGCTGTCGTTTGACCATTGCCTGTTTGACCCTGATCAAGATTATTAAAGTTATTCTGCAAATGGATCCACACGCTTCTGACTCTTCATTACAGTATTATTATTTTTATTATTATTATTATTATTATTATTATTACATTTATTAAAGTGACTTTGATAAAAATCATTGAAGCATTATAACATTTGCACTGGTAACTGAAACTTTAAATATAAACTTTAAAACATAAACTATATATATATATATTTTTTTTTTTTAAATTGCAGAATGTTATTGAGATGCCATCCAATCCACTTTATAGGGTCTTTGAAACTTTATCCATTATCAACTTGCACATATTTTCATACAGAACATATTATAACTGACTCATCTAAAACATATATAACATATTTCTACTCATCACATCTTACTCGACACAATGCATGGGGGTTAAAAGAGGCAAACAGCATGTTCGTTTACATATGTATATTTAAATTCATTCACTCAGCAGTTTTTATCCAAATTGACTTACAAATGAGGACAAATACAAACACCAGCAATTCATCAAAAAAGAAAATAAACATTTTCAACCCTGTTTCCATTAAAGTTGGATTTTTTTTAAAATGCAATAAAAATCAAGAATCTGTGATTTGTTAATTCTCTTTAACATTTATTTAATTAACAAAGTACATAGAAAAAATTTCCAATGTTTTCACTGACCAAATTAATTGTATTTTGTTAATATAAACACATTTTGATTGCTGCAACACACTCCAAAATAGCTGGCACAGAGGCATGTTTAACACGGTTTCACATCAACTTTCCTTTTAATTACAATTGATTAATCGTTTTGGAATTGAGAATACAAATTTTTAAAGTTTTGCATGCAACATTTTTGTCCAATCTTGCTTGACACAAGACGTCAGCTGCTCAGTATTCTGTAATCAATGTTGTCTGATTCTTCTTTTCATTATGGGTCATACATTTTCAATAGGAGACAGATCTGCTGGCCAGTCAGTCACATCAACATGTGTCTGAAACCATGCTGTTGTAGCACAACAGTCAGAAACAAGTTGAAATGTGGACTCATCTGAGTACAGCACACATTTTCAATGTATTTTTGACTATCTGAGATGAGCTTGGGCCAAGAAACTCAGTGGCATCACTCAGTGTTGTATCTGAGTCCAGTGTCCGAGTCCAGTGTTGAGTCCTAGTTTTTAATCAATTAAGCAGAGGTGGGACTTTCAAAGAGTTAAAGTTAATGAGATAATTAAGTGACTAATTAAATGATGATTGTGCATTAGTGATGAACACCTGCTGTTATTGAGCATTACAGAGGATCAGATGTTGATTATTGGTTAAAATGATGCCACCATTCAGGTGATGTTAATATCTGAGGCTGTGGCTGGAAGTCTCTTGTAGTTCTTCTTTCAGTCTAAACATGTTACTTCAGTTGATGGTCTTTCACTGTTGTTTCCAGTTAGGGGACGGCTGTATCGCCGGCGATACCAACTCGTTTTTTTTAAGACCAGTGCAAAAGACATTAAAAATACTCCGTCGATTTTGGTCGTACAGATAAGTGTTATACATCAATTGAAACTTTGAAGTGTCTATTTTTTTGTGTACACTCACGAATACAACAAAACTTTGTGGTTTTGGAAAAAAAAAAAGAAAACAAACAGGATGCGCTCTTTGTCTTCTCCATCTCCGCGAGCTGCTCTTCAAAAACGTCGCTAAAATGAACTGTAACTCAGCAAAAACTCAACACACGGACATGGGAGATATATCCATAGAAAGCTGGAAGTGTCTACTTTGAAATGAAGTAAGTCTTATCGAAAACAAACATTCTGTGATGAAGTAATCCATATGAAACCAACACGATGTTCAGTCTGTCCCGTCTAACTCATTATTTCTAATGCGATTCCGCCCCCTCGCGTTCATATGTAAATAACCACGTGTGCCGCGTGCTCAAGGAAACGCCCAATAACAAAGCCAGATCGTTCCTCGCACTAACATTACTGTTCGTTTCTGGAAGAAGACACGCTGAATAAAAGCTGGATTTGCCTCCAAATAAGAGCAAGAGTTCATCCAGAAGAGAAGAGCGATCTGATGAGTAAGTAATGTTTATTTTTTGCATTATAGTTAACGTGTTATTGTGACTCAAACTTGAACGCGTTTATTTTTTTTCCCAAACGACAACATGATGAATGCTACAATGTTTAGAAAAATGTTTAATGTTCACAAATGGATTTAATAGCGTGCTAAACGATAATAATTAGTTTCTCAGATATAAAATATCCTTTTTTATAGTACAAAGTACATCTTTTGTAGTACAAAGCCATACATACTAGGCTATATGACTACAAAATCATAGTTCGTTTTTTCTAAACAATAATAATTAGTTTCTCAGATATAAAATTTTTTTTTACGATAGTACAAAGCATGCGTGAGTCTATAAAACATATATATAAAAAGATGCTCCTGATGTTAACATGCTCACAAATGTTTTTTTTTTTTTGGTTGTTTGTATTTTATTGAATCCGATACCTGCACCACAGATGATGAATCCTGATGACTTTCTTCAAACTGTTTTCCTCTGAGAGTGCTGTACCAACATCAGATGTCCAACTACACTGATATTATATGGTAAAACAAGCTCCTTGACCACCGATTATGTTTTTTTTCTTCTTGAATCCATGGAAAGTAGCAGAAACACTCAAATAACACACGTAAATATCAGGCATGATTTACTTGTGTCACTTGTTGAACAGAATCTGTTGCAGGAATGACTCAAAGTCTGTTCACATCTCTGTGGTTAGATCAGTGTGCACAATAATGTGTCTTTGACCTTCATTATGTATGTTTTGATTATACGGTGTTGTAAATAAAATACAAATAATAAAAAAAAAACATTTGTTCAATCTCCTCACATTCTCTCTTACCTGCCTCAAAGTCAGTCACACTGATGGGCCATTAGCAGCCTTTAGGGGAGGGCCCTTTGTGTCTCAGGTGAGAATCACTTAATATTCAAGGACATTGTCACTCCCTCGCATACAGGCTTTCAATCACAAAACATGTCTTAAAAAATTTTAATCAATATATTGTTTTCTGTGAATGAGTAAGCAGAATGATTCTCACTTAATTGTGAAGTAAATATTCTAGCCGACAAGACTGATTACTCTAAAGTCTTATTCAGGACTATTTAGTGTGGGTTTTATGGCCTTATTTCAGCTACATTTTTTTCCCCCAAAACTTACTAACCACGCATAATATTTTTTTTCTAAAAAAATACAAACATGTACATCCATCTTGGTCACATAATATTGTAGCAAAGTTTGTGCTGAATACAAAAACAAATACATGTTGGTCATTAGTATGTTATAAGTAGCTGAAATAAGCACAAATATCAGGACATGTTAAAACATCTCAAGGGCCCCAAAATCACCTCAGTCCCCAGAGGGTTAATGGTAAATGTTTTGCTGCCATGTATTTCACCCTATTTTGAGATGGAGAACTCATTTTAGAGGCAGGGATTTTATCCTTTCTTAAAAAGTGTTGAGAGATATATTGACCATTTTTGTGGAAATAAAAAAGAGATTGCTAAAAAGTAAGGATCTAAAATAGATAGACATGCAAACAGAGAAGGATGTAGTTCCATCAGGGTGGTGAGCGAAAGATGAATTTTCATTTTTGGGTGAACTATCAGTTTAAGAAGTACACTGCAGTACAGCTGCATTAAATAAAATCATATATTAACTATGCACACAATCTGCTGTAGAATAACTGCAGTTTAATAACATTCCCAATAATATAAATGCAAATAAAGTGAACTGTTGCACTTTATGGTATCATAGCTTAAGATCATGGCAGCAAGTAAAGGTCATCTCAATACAGCACAACTGCAGATCAGGCCAGACAATACAACTACAGCTCCAGTTACTGCAACCTTTCAGACTGAACTGAACAGCAGCTGATAGCAGCAAGAATCGCATTTGCAACTGCATTTTCTGGAATATTTGTCAGTTAATGTTAACGTTTAAACCTAAACATTTCAAACAGAATGTTCAGATATGCGTTATATTTATTAGGCCCTGTTTACACTAGTGCGTTTTCGTTTTAAAACGGGGTTTTAGAATGAAAACGATCCCCGTTTACACTGGCGTTTCCGCTGCATTTCAGAAACGATCTCCGTTTACACTACACAACCGAAAACGCATGTCACGTGACCATTCATGCAGGTACAACCATAGATATGTCAGCCTGGTCTCATGTTCATACGTAGGTATTAATACGTAACATTTACAATCACAAAACGTACATTTATGTACGTATTTATTGATGCTAAAATGTACAATTTAGACGTATTTCAACGTTTAAAACGTACAAATCGATACGTATTTTTAGTTAAAAAACGTATAAATATATACGTATCTTTTACAGGTGCATCTCAATAAATTTGAATGTCGTAGAAAAGTACATTTATTTCAATAATTCAACTCAAATTGTGAAACTTGTGTATTAAATAAATTCAATGCACATAGACTGAAGTAGTTTAAGTCTTTGGTTCTTTTAATTGTGATGATTTAGGCTCACATTTAACAAAAACCCACCAATCTCAACAAATTAGAATACTTCATAAGACCAATAAAAAAACATGTTTAGTGAATTGTTGGCCTTCTGGAAAGTATGTTCATTTACTGTATATGTACTCAATACTTGGTAGGGGCTCCTTTTGTTTTAATTACTGCCTCAATTCGGCGTGGCATGAAGGTGATCAGTTTGTGGCACTGCTGAGGTGGTATGGAAGCCCAGGTTTCTTTGACAGTGGCCTTCAGCTCATCTCCATTGTTGGGTCTGGTGTCTCTCATCTTCCTCTTGACAATACCCCATAGATTCTCCATGGGGTTCAGGTCAGGCGAGTTTGCTGGCCAATCAAGCACAGTAACACCATGGTCATTGAACCAGCTTTTGGTACCTTTGGCAGTGTGGGCAGGTGCCAAGTCCTGCTGGAAAATGAAATCAGCATCTCCATAAAGCTTGTCAGCAGAAGGAAGCATGAAGTGCTCTAAAATTTCCTGGTAGATGGCTGCGTTGACTGTGGACTTCAGAAAACACAGTGGACCAACACCAGCAGATGACATGGCAGCCCAAATCATCACTGACTGTGGAAACTTCACACTGGACTTCAAGCAACATGGATTCTGTGCCTCTCCACTCTTCCTCCAGACTCTGGGACCTTGTTTCCAAATGAAATGCAAAATTTACTTTCATCTGAAAAGAGGACTTTGGAACACTGAGCAACAGTCCAGTTCTTTTTCTCCACAGCCCAGGTAAGACGCTTCTGATGTTGTCTCTGGTTCAGAAGTGGCTTGGTAGCCCTTTTCCTGAAGATGTCTGAGCGTGGTGACTCTTGATGCACTGACTGCAGCTTCAGTCCTCTTCTTGTGAAGCTCTCACAAGTGTTTGAATCAGCTTTGCGTGACTGTATTCTCAAGCTTGCGGTCATCCCTGTTGCTTGTGCACCTTTTCCTACACAAATTCTTCCTTCCAGTCAACTTTGCATTTAATATGCTTTGATACAGCACTCTGTAAACAGCCACAACTTTCAGTAATGACCCTCTGTGACTTACCCTCTTTGTGGAGGGCGTCAATGTTCGTCTTCTGGATCATTGCCAAGTCAGCAGTCTTCCCTATTATTGTGGTTTCAAAGAACAAGAGATACCAATAATTTATACTGTAGGAATGGTCATTAATTGAAACTCAAATGTAAATATTCTAATATTTTGAGATACTGATTTTTGACTTTCATGAGCTGTAAGCTCTAATCATCAAAATTAAAACAAAAAAAAAACTTTTGAAATGTTTTGCTTTACATGCAATGAATCTAAAATATATGAAAGTTTAACTTTTTGAAATAACTTACAAGAAGAAAACTTTTTCACGACATTCTAATTTATTGAGATGCACCTGTATATTATTAAGATATTCGTATCAATGCATTTTTATAATTTTATCAATAAGCGATTTAGACTTTTAGACCCCTTAACCTACCCCCAAACCTAAACCTACCCATTTTATAGCGAATGTAAAAGGATATAAAACGCAACTGACTGAAACATGCAGGAAAATAACAATTTTAGTAACAATAATAGCATTAAAAATGTTTTTATAGTCGCTAATCCCACTCCTACATCTAAACCTAAACATAGCTATTTCTGTACAGTAAAAGAAAAACATGACAGACAGATAAATGCAATTACAATAATTTATTGCAAAAATGTCAAAAGCACTACCAAAAGTAATCAAAATGACGATGCGTTGCAGCCGCAGTCCTCTCTGGCGGAATACAGTAGGTTTGTGTGAGGTGCAGAGCAGAATTTATGTTGTTAATCGCTGAAAATATTATCCAGATTATTTTCCTGATCCTCTCGCTCTCAGTGAACTCCTCTCGTGAAGGTGCACACGTGCTCGCATCTTTCAAACACACACCTCACCAGAAACACGACATGTCGCAATCTGTGACGAATGCAGGCGAGAGCAAATTGGATATGTATGGGTAGATGCCCTATTATTTAGATGGCGGACGCGTCTGCGTGCTTGGAGCGGTCGAATGGGGAATCTACCCATACATATCTATGGGTACAATAACGAGCAACATGTTATTGAGCAAGTGCTCCTCTGAATCACAGGCTGACACTTTTAAAGAGGTTTCGTTTGGCTCCAGATGACAGGAAACCCATTTTTTTTTTTTTTTAATTTTATTGAAGCTTTTTGACATTTACAGGGTTTAAACATAGTTGACACATCCGAGCTAATACAAATTGCCCAGGTGGCCATTTGTTTGAATTCTCTACAAAATACACATTAACATACATTATTACCAAATACATCATTACAGAAAGAGAGAAAAAACATTAAAAAAATTAAAATTACATCACCGTTGGATTGTTATTCAGTCCTTCCATGCCAGGTTCTGTAGTCCCAGCGTTAATAGATGTCTCTCTCCAGCCCCAAGATAGGTAAAGAAGGGGTCCCATACTTTATAGAATTTAAAAGGTTTGTCTTTTAATGCTGTTGAAAAAGCTTCAAATTTCCTTTGATTGTGTTAATCCACTGTGCTATTGAAGGGACTTGGTCTGTTATCCAGCATACAAGTATGCACTTGCGGGCACAGTGGAGTAAGATTTGAAGAAGGTGGGTCCCTTGGAATCTGGACGGGAGTTCCTGGTTCATGCCAAGCAAACAAGTCATTGGTCCTATTTGTAATGAGCAGCAAAAAATGTTCTCTAGTTCATTTAGGATGCCCATCCAGAATTGTTGTATTTTTGAGCTGCTCCAGAAACAGTGGATGAGGGTTCCTTCTAGACTTTTATATTTATTGCAGAGGTTGGAGAGTTTTGGGTTTACTTTATCAAGTCAAGTCAAGTCACCTTTATTTATATAGCGCTTTTAACAATACAGATTGTGTCAAAGCACTTAACAGTATCAAGTTGGAGGATAGAGTGTCAGTAATGTATAATAATAAGTTTAACCTGTTAACCTGCACCCCCCATATTGGGAATCACAGCTGAAAATGACTAACTAACTTAAAATGGTGACAGTTCCTGACTTCAGTGTGCCACACACACAATTGTGGTGTCTTTGGAAAGAAGACCCTTTGGCCTTTACTATCCATCATCCAGAGTTGATGATGCTCAAAAATATAAAAAGTTATAGACACTGAAGTGCCTTGATAAAAATTGTACCACACTGAATTATTTTTTTATTTCATATAAAAATACATGAAATCAGTCCTGGAGCAATCCAGAAAAGTAATGGGTTGAAAGTCACATGTCTCATGAGTTTATATTTCAAATCTGAAGAAGATACCATGAAAAATGAGATTCCTGCAGACATTTTTCTAGTCCCCCCCCCCCCCGTTTGAGGAAAAATATTTACCAAATTATTGAAGAGTTCTACTACAAACTATTTAGTCATTATACATGCCACTGCAGTTTTTCAATTATAAAACTGTATACAGAATCTTAGACATCGTATCAGTGATTTATTTGAGCACTAGAATAATACCATAATAATAATTTTTGAGTGATGAAAAAAAAACAATAATAATAAAAAAAAATAACTTAATTACATACTGATTTCCTGACATTCAGATGCTCTCCTGCTCTCCTGCTCATACATTAGGTAATCACATGCTGACGATCATTCATACAGATGCAAATCATACTGATGGCTGCCCAATATAGTCAATATTCACATTATAATGGCCTTTTATATAGACTTCATTCACACTGATATCTGTGAACAGTCAGTAATTACATGCTGATTATCAGCCATAGAGATGTTAATCACACAGATACAGGCACATTCTCCACAAAACACGCAAACATATATGAAAACTGCTGAAGAAGAAAATAAAGAAATGTTTTTTCTTTTGTTTTTATTGTGCTAAAAGATCACTAAGTTACGCCCCCATCAGATGACAGGTGCGTCACAGCGTGCGTCATGCGCCGTCGCGAGGGAGCGCCAGAATTCAAATAATCAATCTTCCGTGTATCTTTAACTTTTTTTTTTTTGGATGATTTCATTCTGTTTGGAACATTGTCTGCTACAAAATCGTGCTGTTTTTTTACCACCAAGACGCTGTTTTTGAGCGTAATCTGTTCCATAACGGACACAAACAATAGCTCTCCCTCAAGAGATGAGACGTAAACAAAGGATTATCGATCTAAATTACAACGTTGTTGTTTCTCTGGACTAAAAGAGCTCGATGGAATGTTGTTCAGTGGACCCTTATCTCTCAAACTAAACCAGGATTTACAGCAGTGGATACGTTTGAGAGTCGTTATCAGGATGAATATGGTATGTACTGCGGGGATTTTTTCTACATGTTTTGGTGTACTGCTTACACAAATTTAGCAAATACATTCCGTATAAGCTTTCTATCGAAAAACAGCGATCTGTCGTCGATGCTAGAGGCTTAGACCTTCAAAATGATATATAGTTTGTCAAGATTCATTTTGTCCTGTTTTACTTTATCTGTTTGAAAACAATGACGTGTGCAAACAAAGAGCTCTCAGTGCGCCCGCGTCCTGGTGCAGGTTAACAGGTTAAACACTCAATTTTCAGTTAAGGGCATTTCATTATTGAATTCGGAGATGTCATTGTCTAGCTCAGTATAGTTTAGATAGTATCTGTGAAATCCAATTGACGATAATCGCTAGAAATTAAGTGTCCCCAACTGAGCAAGCCAGAGGCGACAGCAGCAAGGAACCAAAACTCCCTCTGTGACAGAATGGAGAAAAAAAAAACCTTGGGAGAAACCAGGCTCAGTCGGGGGGCCAGTTCTCCTCTGGCCAGGATATTATTGTTTATTTATTGTTTACTTATTGTTTTAATTAAAATTTTAAATGTATAAATATATTCTATTTCTATTTGTATATTGTTGCAATTTCCAACAATAATAGTATTATGTAGTTAGGTATTTTATTATTATATTTTTAGTTATTTGTTTTATTTTTTATTGTATTTTAGTCGAGGTCTTCACTGGGGATATGTCTCTGGGGCTCATCGCTGACGATCAGGGCCGCAGACATCATCTCCCAGCGCCGATCCACCATCTGATCTGGACACGGACTGAGAAACAGAATAAGAAAGAAACAAATATTAGCGTAGATGCCAATCTTCTTACAATGTAACGAGTACATCGTGTGTTATGGGGAGTGTTCCCGGTTTCCAGTTGATCTAATTAATACAGCCTAAAGCCCCGTTCACACCAAGCACAATAACGATAAAGATAACTATAACGATAACTATATTTGCGTCCACACCCGCGAACGATATCGTCTGTTTATTCTAAGCGCACGTGAGTCTGCCGCTTTAAATTCTCGAGCACATTACAGCAGGATGGATTATGATTGGCTGTCAGTGTTTTTATTGTTCATCAGCTGGAAATAAATTGTTCTGGAAGTGATTACAACGATATCGTTTCTCTGTGCCTTTATCGTCATAGTTGTGGTGTGGACGCTGCTATTCTTTAATACTGAGAACGATTTTTAGAACTATATCTTTATCTTTATCGTTATCTTTATCATTATCGTGCTTGGTTTGAACGGGGCTTAACAATCCTTTAACGGATTTGAATAATAGAAGTGTAGTAGTGTGTTATGTGTATGCCAGGTTAAAGAGATGGGTCTTTAATCTAGATTTAAACTGACAGAGTGTGTCTGCCTCCCGAACAGTGTTAGGTAGATTGTTCCAGAGTTTAGGAGCTAAATAGGAAAAGGATCTGCCACCCGCAGTCGATTTTGATATTCTAGGTATTATCAAGCGGCCAGAGTTTTGAGAACGCAATGGACGTGGAGGAATATAGTGTGATAGGAGCTCGCTCAAGTACTGAGGAGCTAAGCCATTCAGGGCTTTATAAGTCATTAACAAGATTTTACAATCTATACAATGTTTGATAGGGAGCCAGTGCAGTGTTGACAGAACCGGGCTAATATGATCATACTTCCTTGTTCTAGTAAGAACTCTAGCTGCTGCATTTTGGACCAACTGTAGTTTGTTGATCAAGCGTGCAGAACAACCACCCAGTAAAGCATTACAATAGTCTAACCTTGAGGTCATAAACGCATGAATTAGCATTTCTGCATTTGACGTTGAGAGCATAGGTCGCAATTTAGATATGTTTTTGAGATGAAAGAACGCAGTTTTACAGATGCTAGAAACATGGCTTTCAAAAGAAAGATTGCTATCAAACAGCACACCTAGGTTCCTGACTGATGAAGAAGAAGAATTGACAGAGCAGCCGTCAAGTGTTAGGTAGTGTTCTAAGTTATTACATGTGGGGTTTTTAGGTCCGATAATTAACACCTCTGTTTTTTTCAGAATTTAGCAGTAAGAAATTACTCGTTTATGTCTTTATGTCTTTATGTCTTTGGGCAGGAATCACATGCAGACGATTTTAAACAATTTTAAACTGCATTTCCCAGGAAGAGTTATTGGCAAAATAGGAAGGCATCTCACATATGGTTTCCCAATCAGTTGTCTGAATTTCTTCTCCAAAGTCCTTTTCCCATAACACCCTAGTTTTGTCTGAGCTATCTGTATTTGCCCTTATCAAAATACTATAGAAGATTTTGGATGCAGATCGAGATGAAGTAAGTTTATTTAATTGTTCCTCCATTGGGGATATGCAGAGGCCACTTGAATAGACTCTGAGATTTTTTGTTATGAAGCTGCGTATCTGCTGGTATGTCAAGAAAAACTTCTTATTGAGATCATATTTTGCAGTGAATTGTTCAAAGGTCATTAACTGTTTATTCTCCATCAAATCTCCGATGACATGTATTCCTTTGTCTCTCAAATGTATTAGGCTGTCATTCATCCCTGGGGGGAAATCTGGGTTGTTATGTAAGGGTGTGAGAAGTGAAAGGTGGGAGTCAAGCCCTTCTATTTTGCGGACTAATCTCCATATTTTAATCATCTTCTTAAGAATAAAACTATCTCTAATTAGAATTTGCTGTTTTTTTGGGCGAAAGATATAGTAAGTTCCATAGAGGAACTGGCCCAAGAGTTATGGCTTCTGCACTGATCCAAGTTGAGTTTGGATCATTTAAGTGCCATTCCAGTATAAAACGAAGATGGGCAGAAAGCTGATATAGTTTAATGTCCGGGGCCGCTAGGCCTCCACATCTGCTCTGTAGTGTTAAGAAGTTATATCTCAGTCTTGGTCTTTTTTCCGCCAAATAAAGGAAATAATGAAGCCACGTAACTGTTTTAGTGCTTTGTTAGGAATGAGAACTGGTAGCATTTGAAATGGGTATAGAAGGTGGGGTAGAATATTAATTTTAACAAGGTGAACACGGGCTAATAGGGATAAGGGAAGATTACACCATATATCTAGGTCTGATCTAATATTCTTAAAGATAGGGGCAAAATTGCTTTTATACAAACTTTCCAGGTTTGGCGTAATCTTTATACCCAAATAGACAAAGCCCGTCGGAGACCATTTAAATGGGTGAGAAATTGTGGGGTCGTGGGAATGTGATTTACTTAATAAATAAAAAATATTTATGTTATACCCCGAGAAGGAGAAAAAATTGGAAATCTTATCAATCAGAAATGGAATTGATTGTTGTGGAGAATTGAGGTAAATTAAAATGTCATCGGCATAAAGTGAAATTTTATACATTTTCTTTTCTAGTCTAAGCCCTTCAATGGATGGGTCGTCTCTAATGGCCGCAGCCAGCGGTTCAATGGCCAGCGCAAACAGCAGCGGCGACATTGGGCATCCTTGCCTGGTACCACGCGCTAACATAAATTCAGGGGATTTAAGACCATTAGTAATAACTCTTGCAGTGGGGGAGGAGTAAAAAATCCTTACCCATTTAATAAATACATCACCCAAGTTAAATTTAGAGAGCACTTGAGAATAAATATGGCCATTCGACCCTGTCGAATGCCTTCTCAGCATCTAATGAAATGAATAACCCAGAATTTGTGTGCTGATTTGAATACTGAATTATATTAAGAAGCCTTCGAACATTATGAGCTGAAGATCTGCCTTTAACAAAGCCTGACTGGTCCGGATTAATTATTGTAGGGAGAATTGATTCAAGTCGGATGGCTAATATCTTCGCTAATATTTTAGTATCCACATTAAGCAAAGAGATTGGACGATACGATCCGCACTCCTCAGTGCATTTGCCTTTTTGTAGAAAGACACAGATGTTGGCTTTTGTCATGGAGCCAGGAAGCTTATTAGAATCAAATTAAAACTGTATCATTTCATGCATTAAGCTCGCTAATTCCATTTTAAATTTCTGAAAGAATTCAACTGTAAACCCATCGGGCCCTGGTGCTTTTCCTTTGGGGAGACTATTAATACAATTCAAAATTTCACTGAGTTCAGATGGTTTGTTTAACGTCTGTCTTTGCTCCTCAGTTAATTCCCGTAGATTTGAATTTGCAAGGAATTTATTCATATCATCACCAGAAGAAAAGCCTGATTGGGGCGTGTAAAGCCTCTTATAAAATGTCCTAAAAATTTTGTTAATTGCTTTGTTGTCGTGATGGCACCTGCCTTCTTTATCTTTGATACTGGATATGACATGTGATTGAGACCGGTTCCGCAATAAGTTTGCTAGATATTTGTTAGGTTTGTTAGCGGATTCGTACATCCACTGTCTAGCAAAAAATATTTTTCAGCTTTATTAGTGAGAATTGCTTCGAGAGAGGTTTTTACTGTTTATATCTCTGCCAGGAGTACATCTGAGGGGTGCGTATTATATTTTATTTGTAAACCATGGAGGGTAATTTCTAATTTTCTCTGGTCTGCCAGCTGCTTTTTTCTGGTTGGATACATAGGAGATAATTAATCCCCTTATGTAAGCTTTAGCAGTGTCCCAAAGCAAATTGGGAGACACATCTGGGGTTTTATTGTCCATAAGAAATAGTTTAACTTGCTCTTTAAGGAAATATTCAAAATGTGGGTCATGAATGAGCCATGGTTTAAATTTCCAAGAAGCTGGATAAAATATTTGGTTGGATAGGCCTAACCTAAGAAACACGGGATCATGATCCGAGATTACAATGTTCCCAATATTGCAATCTATTACATTTTGAAGTGAGGTTTTGGGAGAAAAAAAGTAGTCTATTCTGCTTCCAGTTTTATGGACTCCAGAAAAAAAATGTGTATTCTGTCTCTGGGATGAAGAGCACGCCAAACATCTACCAGGCCAATTGTTTCACATGTCTCATACAGAGCTTGTGCTCTGTTGGAAGGCCTATCATTAGATGGTAAAGATTTATCTAAATTTGGTAGCAGTGTACAGTTAAAATCCCCAGCGATTATACTGTTCACATTGCCATTCAGCGAACTTAGAAAAAAACCTGTGTAATTAATTTGTTAGATTGAATAGGGGGGATATAAACATTCATAAGGGTAATGGGTTGTCCCACTAGTGTAGCTTTAAGCAAGATTCTTTTTTTAAATAGTTTAGAATCTTCTTTCTTTTTACTGGATTTTGAACGCCCTTTACATTCCAGCTGCACATGTTTAGTATTGATTTATTCATTGACATAACCAAAGATTAGTCTGTTTAGATCTGATATACTTGAAAGGTGCTCCTATAGAAGATGAATGAACGGTGATGTCAAGTATAGCATCGAGGAGAAAAAAATGATAATAAAAAAAAATAAAGTGTTGCCCTGCATGTCGAACAGAAAAACAGAACTATTTACAATTAACATCTTACGAACATATTTGAGAATAGGCAAGGGAAGTCTGACGCTGGTCAGTTTCACAATTGAGAGCAATAGTGATCGCCACTCTGTCTCATTGGAAACATTACATGACCGAAGCTTCGATATAATAAACAAAAAAAGCGCGGTATTCAAAAAGAGAACCACAAGGTCAGAAAGCTTTGATATGATTCTCGGCACACCGCTGCGGCAACAGCCATCTATACATTAACGTTATGTTGGTTCAGTCTTTAAGTCATACCATCGTTATATTCTCCTTATACATTTTCCCTTTAATCGTCTACCCCCTTAAATTCTGAACAATAACATATTGCTCAGTTGTTGTGTCCCAATAATTAAATCGTTGAACTCCTTAAAATATGAACGAAGCATCAGTAGAAGTATGTCGCACGCTCTATCTTTACCTGTTGATTCTTGAATTCGGTGTTAAGCAGATTGGGCAGCCAGGTCCTGAGGAACGAGACCGGGATAGTCCCATCCTCCCCTTCGGGTAGGCCAATTATTCGAATATTGCATTGCCTGCTCCTGTTTTCCAGGTCATCTATTTTTTTCAGGGCTGCGTCAAGCTTTTTTTTCATTTCGTTCAGATCCGCGTTATCTCTTGAGACCGTGTCTTCTACCGCCGATATACGTGTTTCAGCTTCAGTGATAATTTTCTGTTACGAAGTTTGTGACTGGAATCAAGTTGTTTCTTTGGCATGCCTTGTAACTTCTACATTTAAGTTCTGCACTTTCAGAGATGATATTAAGTCTAGAGAGGGAGATTTTTGAAGGCTTTGCCGGAGCTCGTAGTCAACACTGCTACTCCATTAGATGCGTCACGTGACCTCCCAGGAAACCCATTTAAAATGTGTTTGTTACTGTAAACTTATTAGAACATGTTTGATTCGATCAAACACATTTTCAATCATTAATATAAGTGGCGTTTTTATGCATATTGTATTACAAATTGGGCTAATGCACAACTAATAATCATAATAATACATTTAATAATAATATAAAACAACATTTCATCTTAAGACATGTTTCTGAGGCCATTATTGAAGAGAGACTCGAGCGTGAGAGACATTTATGGAGGTTAAAGCTGTCAAACAACATGTCCATTTATTTACATGTATAATCATTTCCATTAAGCAGTTCAAACACCAATCATTCTTCCTCCGGAGAATAAACATTTGAATGAATTAAATATGTGCATTGCATGCAATCAGAAGCCTGTCTGTCAGAGTTCTGGCTTCTCAGGTCACTGTATAGAAATGGAAATGCATTGTTGTGTGAGGAAATTGCATGCAAAGCAATGAGCTTTTGTTGTAGATCAGGTGCAATGGTGAACCTGAGGAAACTGCCCAAGAAAAATATCAAATCTGAATTCACACCTGTTTGTCCTGATGTGTGGTAGATTATCTTCATCTCTCTACTGTGTCTTTGTTCTCTCTCTCACTTTCAGTTCTGAACACAAAATGGCTTTGATAAGAAATCAGTACATTGAATCATTTTTTTTTCAAATGTTTTATACAAAGGCCTGTGATGACACGCATTTTAAAATGAACAATTACACAATTTAAAGCACAGTTGTTCCTGGACTTATGCTGTGCTGTTGTTAGTTGCCACAGTAACAGCCACCCCAACAGCACATGTACATCTCAGAAACGTCAATTTGAGGTGTATGTTTGTATCTAGATGATGTATTTTTCAGAGTGTTTGCTCATCTGCCAAACACATCTCTACTACATTTCCTGTAAAACCTTAAATAGATGCTTAGAAAATGTCTTTAAGATGTTTATGATTTAGAGCGTATGTAAAACTGACATCTTCTAGACATCTGTCAGATGTTTGTACACACAGCAGATGCTTTCCAGATCAAGAGATCTTTAACAGACATCTTACAGATGTACGTGTGCTATCTGGACATACATTATAAAATGAAATAATAAAATTTCATTTTATTAAACTTATTTTATTTCAAACCTTCATCACTCTACATTAATCTCGTTATTAACTATTAGCTATTAATTATTTTTGTTTGTTCATTTGTCTTTTTTCTCTGGAGTCTTTGTAATAATCTAACGAGTTGATGATCTTCATTTGGATGTGTTTTACTGATAAAAGACCAAATGGAAATCTCATACTTCAGAACAACACCTCAGTAAAACATTCACCTGAGACAGATTAAAGATCTAAAGGTATGTAACAAAACATGGTCGGGTCAAAGTGTCAAATCAAATTTTTATTCCCAAATTTTTTATCAGAATTACTGTTAGTCCACTGTCTGAAAAATTTTGTGGTACAGTATTTCACAGTTTACTTTATTTTGCTATCATCACTTACATAAATGAACTGTAGTGTCCTGCACCACCTATTAAAAAAAATATATATATATCAAAAATTATATCTGGTGTCTGAATAATTTTTGGTGTGACTGGTTGAACACTGCACAAGTGTTAAACTATAGCAGGTGGATGGTTAATGCAACACTGTAAAGTGATGAAACTATGGAGACGTGCTTTTTAAAATCATTTTTATGTCAAACGTTACGTTATCAGCACAGAAAATGCATCAATTTGACTAGAAACACCAGAGACCATAAATGTAAAGCAGTTTGTGAAATTTACTATTAAGATGATTTATTGTTTATTGTTAAAGAGAAAGTTGACTTTAATCAAATGTGGATTTGTTGGATATTTAGTTTGTTGATGCTGCAGGTGTCACGGTGCACACAGCAGGGAGAAACGAGGAACACGCAGACGAGGATTAAACTCAAATAATAGTCTTTAATGAAGACATCAGGGCAGGGCAAGTCAAGGCAAGGCTGACATAGACAGGAAACACCGGGGAGTAACGAGTAGACCAGACAACACAAAACTGAACAGGCAGGAACTAATATACACAGGCTAATCACACAAACACAGAATTAACTAATAATCACACCAAACAAGGACAGGAAACAAACCAAATATGGACACAAGAGGTGGGAACACATGACACACATGACAGAGGACTGACAGCATTCACCATATTTTACATCCAATTGAATCGGTTTAAATAGAAGATGTAAAATTGTGCTCTGTAGCGCTCATCTGTGCTCAATTTATGTAAATCAAAAATGTAATGATTAATCCAGCATGAGTCTGGCAAACCAGAACTTCTTTGAATAATCGGTATAATAATGAATAATCACTCATCTGTTTTCAGTGCAGCAAATCTCGGGCTGCTTCATGTCATCTACACACTATTTTGTGAATCTCACACTCAGATTTAAATATTATTTTGTTTAATAGCTGTGTTAAATAGTCCTCAATTATAGAGACGGTCTTTCCACCAACTTTACCTTCCTGTTTCTCACAGAGTTTATTGGTTGATTTAAAGAAATCAATAATTAGTAAAAAGCCTTTTTGCCTAAGATGATTTTTCCTGTCACACTTTTTCCTTTTCAGTTTTACCCAGAAGAACGATCATCAGATCACATTCTACAGCGAAATACCAAAAAAATAAAAAACAATAAAAAAGTATTAACATGTAAACATTCATAAAGGCATGTGAATCAAATGAAATTAAGAACATTCTAGTGATTAACTGATTTGGCCTTTTGCCGATCTCGTTCTTCTCCCTTTTCCCATCACATATCAGATCAGAAAGGTATTTATTATCTATAAAAATGAAGGAAATATTTCGAAAAGTGGAAATAAAGTTCCTCACAGGAGTTTATCGGGCAGGGTTAGGGGTAGGGTTAGAGACAGCTTTATTGTTTTAATAAATATGATCATTTACACTCAATATGTTATTACTGCATACTGTTTTATAATGTACTACAATACTGAGGTGCAGATATAAAGTCAAGTCAAGTCAAGTTTAGCTTTATTGTCATTCCGCTACATGTGGGGACATACAGTGGAATGAAATGTTGTGCCTCACAGGTCCACTGTGCTACATAAATACAGACATACAACAATGAAGTAAAACACTATAAACCTATACACAACTAACCTACTGACAGATTTTGACTAAGTGTACTATATATAAATGTTTACCCTATGAACTAAAGATAAAAGATAAAAAATACAAACTATATGAATGCTTCACATAAATACTGTACATGTGCAGAGAGAAACATTGTGAGTCAAGCAGCTGGCTGGGGAACAGTATAAGATGATTTGTAGTGCATGAGCATGTAAACATACATATATTGCTGAGTCTTTTGTGGGATTGTGTACACACAGCAGTGTGTAAAAAGTGTCTGGTGCGCATAGAGGAGAGTGTGTTACTACAGGTGGTTTGTACAGGCCCACTCACCTGTGTGTAGCACACTTGAATTGCACAAGAAAGTTCACAGTTTTTTCTTTGGTGTGGTAAGGTTGGGGGTGTTTGGAGAGGGGGGATGGTCCATGTTTCAGGAGGTAGGGGTTTGCATGTTTTTTTTTTAGAGTAGGGCGGGGTGATTTGGGTTCAGGGCTCTCACAGCCTGGGGGAAAAAGCTGTTGAGCAGCCTGGTGGAGGGGGCTCTGATGCTCCGGTACCGTCTTCCTGATGGTAGGAGCTGGAAGAGACTTTGGGAGGGGTGGGTGGGATCCTTCATGATGCTGTTGGTTTTGCTGGAGCATCGTGCAAGGAAAATGTCCAGGATGGATGGGAGAGGGCCACCGATGATCTTTGCAGCCGTGTTCACTGTCCGCTGGAGGGTCTTGCGGTCAACAGCACTGCAGTTCCCGTACCAGACAGTGATGCAGCTGGTCAGCACACTCTCAATGGTGCCCCTGTAGAATGTGGTGAGGATGGGTGGTGGGAGACTTGCTCTTTTCAGCCGGTGGAGAAAGTGTAGGTGCTGTTGTGCCTTCTTGGTGAGTGACATGGTGTTGGTGGTCCAGGTGAGATCCTCCGTGATGTGCACCCCCAGGAATTTAGTGCTGCTGACTCTCTCCTCAGTCGAGCTGTCGATGGTCAGTGGGGGGTGGTCAATGGAGTTCCTCCTCCTGAAGTCCAACACAACCTCCTTTGTCTTCTCCACATTGAGGGACAGATTGTTAGCGCCACACCATTCAGCCAGCTGTGCCACTTCCTCTCTGTAGTGTGTTTCATCGTTGTTGCTGATGAGACCTACCACTGTTGTGTCATCAGCGAACTTGATGATGTGGTTGGAGCTGAACTTGGCAATGCAGTCATGGGTCAGCAGCGTGAAGAGCAGCGGGCTGAGCACACAGCCTTGTGGGGCACCTGTGCTCAGTGTGGTAGTGCTCGAGGTGTTGTGGCCGACACGGACTGACTGAGGTCTTCCGGTTAAAAAGTCCAGGATCCAATTACAGAGGGAATTGTTAAGGCCCAGCAGGTTTAGTTTATTTATGAGCTGTTGTGGGATTATTGTGTTGAATGCCGAGCTGAAGTCAATGAACAGCATTCTAACATAGGTGTCTTTATTTTCTAGGTGGGTAAGAGCCAGGTGGAGGGTGGAGGAAATTGCATCGTCCGTAGAGCGGTTTGGACGGTATGCAAACTGGAGCGGATCGAGTGTGTTGGGGAGGCTGGTTTTGATTTTTTGCATGACTAACCTCTCAAAACACTTCATCATGATTGGAGTCAGTGCTATGGGATGGTAGTCGTTTAGACAGGACACAGGTGATTTCTTTGGTACCGGTATGATTGTTGTGGATTTGAGACATGTGGGGACGACTGCCTGGCTCAGAGAGGTGTTGAAGATATCTGTTAGGAGATCCGTCAGCTGTGCAGCACAGTCTTTCAGTACACGGCCAGGTATGTTGTCAGGACCCGCAGACTTTCGTGGGTTAATCCTGGATAGGATCTTCCTTACGTCGGCTGCAGACAGACAGAGCACCTGGTCGTTGGGAAGTGTGGGCAGTTTTTGTGCAGGTGTGACATTCTGCATTTCAAACCGTGAATAAAAGTGGTTGAGTGTATCGGGGAGGGATGGATCATCATCACAGGCCTGTGGCGGGGGCTTGTAGTCAGTGATGGTCTGAACAGGCTAGGCTCTGTGTGTCTCTGCTGTCCATGAAGTGATTGTTGATTTTTTGAGCATATGACCGTTTTGCATTTTTGATGCCACAGGACAGATTGGCTCTTGCTGTTTTGAGGGCTGCTTTATCTCCTGATCTGAATGCTTCATCTCTGGTCTTTAGCAGCCCACAAACCTCTGCTGTCATCCACGGCTTTTGGTTTGCACGTGTGGTGATGGTCTTAGTGACTGCCACTATTTCTGCCACTATTTGCACGAAGTATAAATATCTTATAAGCAGGGCCGTGCAGAGACCTTTGGAGGGGCAGGTGCTCAAAGTATAAAAGGGGCACATGGAACACGGCTTTTAATAGGGCTGTGATTCTTGCTGATATGTGTATCGAAATAGATGCTTCTGTATTGATACAGCAGCAAATGCCATGACGCAGGTTTTTTTTTTTTGCACCTCTTAATTACTCTGGAATGATATTATTATTATTTTTGTTGTTGTTGTTGTTATTGTGTTTACAGGGTATAGTGGTTTTGCTGTTGTAAACACTACTGTTGCTGTTGTAGAAAAAAATATTCCTGTCTTATTTAAAATAGAATTCTATTCTAATCCTGTTCTGAATTTATTCATTTTTTGAATGATAATGATTATAAAAACAGGATTGAATAGTATAATTCGGAGGAAAATCAGTATAAGCCCAGTGTTTTGATAATTATTTTTAAGGCACTCTACGTTTTTTAAATAAATACTATAATAATAGTTCAAAGTATGAATAGTTTTTAGTCAGATAACATAAAAAAGACAAGACACCTCGACGCGCTTTAAACTTTTCCCAATTAAACAACAAGAACGAGAACAAGCACCTTTGTTTGTATTGCTGTGCGTAGAACTACCTTAGCTGCATTTTTTATTTAATATTAATTTTAATAAAATGTCCACTCGTCCCCCACACTTTATTCAAGCTCAAGCAGGTGTTTTCACATAGAGGTTTCTAGATTTAAATCTAGATTTAAATTAAAAGAGACATGACCTGACGTTTTATTCGTATCCAAAATGAGGAGATATGAATATCAGGAGAGCTGAACACTCTCATGCAGTGCATGTTTAATTCATACTCGAAGCCAGAGGGCGCTCTCGCGCAGAAACTTTTGACGTGCATATGGACAAACTCACAAGGCTATCGCTGTAGCTGAGCTGAAAAGCAGAAACGTTTTTACTGATGAAACGTGAAGACAATAAAATATTGCGAAAATATATGGTTCATGTGTGTTTTTCAAGTTATCTTCAGGTAATAAATAAATAAACTATATGAAAAATGCAGTACTGATTAACATATCATTTAGTATAGAAACTATAAAATATATTTCCTGAATTATTCTGTGATAAAAATGGGAAAAGGGTGTTCGTAGTAGCCTTTATAAACCAATCATAAAATTGTCATTAAGAAAACATTGAACACAAATATTGTAGCCCCTTGCTACAGTGCTTCCACAGGCTACACACAGCTGTGCATGATCTCTTCACGCCGTTCTCGTCAAATAATAATAATTCAATAATATAACATAAGTTTACAAGCACACCGCTCCGCTGAGAACTCCACTTACCGGCAGCCGCGGACGTTATTGAAGGCATCCTAAAGGCATGTCTGAACGTGAGGGATCTTCCCGGATGAGATCGTCAGGTGAAAGGTCATCATGTGGATAATTTAATTTACGGCTAAACTATTATTAATTAATTTTACTAATAGTTAGATTGGGCAGGCCTTCACAAAAGGGCGTTTAATTGGGAAAAAAAAAAAAAAAAAATTGCCTTGACAAAAGGGCACTTTTGGCATCAAGGGGAAAAGGGGCAGGTGCTCAAGCACCCACCGCCCCCCCCCTCTGCACGTGCCTGCTTATAAGTACTTTACAAATAAAATGTATTACTATTTTTACATAGTGTTAGTAGCATCTGTCACTATTTGCAGTTAGTGCAAAGACTTTAACAAATGCAACCAAAGTTAAAAAGACTAAAATTAACTTGTGCTGATTGTAGACAACACAAATGCCACTGATGTCCACATATACTGGTGTTTTTAGTGCTTGTTTTTTAAATGCTTTTTTAAATCTTATGAATGACCATTTTAAAATTAAATTTCCATGTATGTAAAATACATATTTAATTCAAATACAGATTGAGCTGTTGAGCCAGTAAATATGATACAAAGACTAAATAAAAATATGTGATGTTTCCTGTAACAGAAAGTGACACAGCGGCTGTGTTCACACAAATTCCTGAAAACTGCATTTAGATCTGGAAGGAAACAAAATGAGTCTCTCGTGAAATGATGACTGATGTAGGGGAGACCGGGGATGGTAGTAACACTTTTTGTTTGAGCATAAGTAACTCAGTGGTTGTTTGTGCTAGATCTCTCAAACTTTGATATATGGTTGCCACATTTTTCTACTACAAATAAAACTCACTTGGACGTGTACTGCATAATCACAGATTGTGTGAGTTAAAGGGATAGTTCACCCAAAAATGAAAATTCTGTCATCATTTACTCACCCTCGAGTAGTTCCAAACCTGTATGAATGTCTTTGTTCTGCTGAACACAAAGGAAGATATTCTGAAGAATGTGGGAAACAGAGCAGTTCTGGGGCACCATTGACTTCCATAGTATTTTCTTTTCCTACTATGGAAGTCAATGATGCCCCAAAACAGCCTGGTTACAAACTTTCTTCAAAATATCTTCCTTTGTGTTTGACAGAACAAAGAAATTCATACAGGTTTGGAACTACTCGATGGTGAGTAAATGATGACAGAATTTTATTTTTTGGGTGAACTATCCCTTTAATGTCAAATACAAAGAGTTCCATTGTTACAACCTACACCACTACTGGGGTGAGTTGTAACACAGGCTGGGGATAGATGTAACATTGTGAAGTAATTTGCTGAAATAAGACCCACAATTCCAATTTATGCAAAAAGTTTATTTAAGAACAAAAAATAATCAGTTTTGAATAAAGTGAACCATTTAAAGTGACAAAAAGTGTGTGTGTGTGTGTGTGTGTGTGTGTGTGTGTGTGTGTGTGTGTGTGTGTGTGTGTGTGTGTGTGTGTGTGTGCTGTGTTCCTGTCACATAAGGGTTCAGTCACTAGCTGTGTTGCCATCTACCTATTTTTATGTGAATTTTGGAATGCTGGATGAAAATGTCAAGATGCGCAGAAATTCTAAAAATGTGCACAAAAAAACGTATGTGCTCATTTGAGGCGGATAGTGTTTTTGTCCTATAAAAAGTTATGCGCATAAACTATGATGGAAACACATTTTACATAAATCCCTTGATGTGCAATAAAAACCTCACATGACTTTGCCTCAATAGAGGATGTGATTGGATAACTGGACTCATTGTAATCATTAAGAGTTGGTTGTAACATTTTTAATGAACTGTTACAACTATCCCCCCCCCCAAGCAGCCAAAACACAGCTAACTGTTTTAGCATGTGGGTTTTAAGTTAGCATGAATGCAAAGTATCAAATTAAACTAGAGAAACAGCTACTTTAGGTTATGTAATTCAAAAGATTGTATCTACAACACAATGATTGCTAGGCAAAAAAATAATATTATAGAAAAATATTGTCAAATATTTCCTGAAAATCAGTTTTTTGGTCATACAATCTACAATATTGCTCACATTGGAGTATATTGATGACATCACCACAGCTCCTTTCTGACTTGTCAAACTGACCGTGTTACAACTAACCCCATGTTACAACACTCCCCGGTCTCCCCTTACGATTAATCTCAGCAACATTCATAAAGCAGTAACCATGAGAGACTATTGAATCACAATAAGTTCAGCTGTATGAAGCCGGTCGTCTCTACACTTTATAAACAAATATTAACCTGTTAACCAGCACCCCCCATATAGGGAATCACAGCTGAAAATGACTAACTAACTTAAAATGGTAACAGTTCCTGACCTCAGTGTGCCACACACACAATTTTGGTGTCTTTGGAAAGAAGACCCTTTGGGCTTTGCTATCCATCATCTAGAGTTGATAATGCTCAAAAGTATAAAAAGTTATAGACACTGAAGTGCCTTGATAAAAATTGTACCACACTGATTTTTTTTGTTTATTTCATATAAAAATACATGAAATCAGTCCTGGAGAAATCCAGAAAAATAATGGGTTGAAAGTCACGTCTCATGAGTTTATATTTCAAATCTGAAGAAGATACCATGAAAAATGAGATTCCTGCAGCCATTTTTCTAGTCCCCCACCCCTGTTTTAGGAAAAATATTTACTAAATTATTGAAGGGTTCTACTACAAACTATTTTGTCATTATACATACCACTGCAGTTTTTCAATTATAAAACAGTAGACATAATCTTAGACATCGTATCAGTGATTTATTTGAGCACTAGAAAAATACAATAAGAATAATTTTTGAGTGATGAAAAAAAAACAATTATAATAAAAAAAAAACTTAAGTACATACTCTGATTTCCTGACATACAGATGCTCCTGTATATCAGTAATCACATATTGATGATCATTCATACAGATGGTAATCATACAGATGGCCCATATTGTCAATAATCACATTATAATGGCCTTTTATATAGACTGCATTCACACTGATATCTGTGAACAGTCAGTAATTACATGCTGATTATCAGCCATACAGATGTTAATCATACAGATACAGGCAATTCCCCACAAAACACGCAAACATATATGAAAACTGTTGAAGAAGAAAAAAAAAAAAAAGGTTTATTTGTGCAAAAAAGGCAATCGCTAAGTTACACCCCCATCAGATGACAGGTGCGTCACAGGGTGCGTCACGCGCCGTCGCGAGGGAGCGCCAGAATTCAAATAAACAATCTTCCGTGTATCTTTGACTTTTTTTTTTTGGATGATCTCATTCTGTTTGGGACATTGCCTGCTACAAAATCATGCTGTTTTTTTACCACCAAGACGCTGTTTTTGAGCGTAATTTGTTCCATAACGGACACAAACAATAACTCTCCCTGAAGAGATGAGACGTAAACAAAGGAATAACGATCCAAATTACAACTTTATTGTTTCTTTGGACTAAAAGTGTTCTTTGGGATGTTGTTCCGTGGACCCTTATCTTTCTTTTTTTTTTTTTCTTCTTTTTTTTTTTGTTATCAACAATTTTTTATTATTTTTTCACACACAACACAACATAATATCCAAAATAAAACAAAACAAAACAGCAGACACATACTCAACATCTCAAGGTTCAATCAAAAGGGAGGGAGAGAGGGAAGGACAACAAGAACACAAAAGTTACTCCTTTAAATAATTACGTATATTCAACAAAAAACACTGCCAAGCCTCAATGGTTGAAGGCCTGGCCCCACCGACTCGCGCCGTTGTACATTCACATGAGACAATTTGCAGGAGGCTACGGATCCAATATGCCTCTCTACACGTGTGGTGTAAACCAGTTCTGAATTATTGTCTTCTTCACAGCTGTAAAACCAGCAAACAACATTCTCTTTTGCATTGAACTAATACAGAGATCAGAATCATTATTAAGAAGACATAAACTTGGGTTAACAGACCAATCAATTCTCAGTAATGATGACAAAACCAGGTTTACATGTGTCCATAGACTGATGACGACAGGACATTCCCAAAACATATGCAGAAAAGTGCCTGATGATGTAGTGTTACATATATGGCAGTTAAAATTTGACTGCAGTTTCATTTTAAATCTTTTGTAAGGAGTTATGTATGCTCTGTGAATGACTTTGAAGTGAATAAGACGATGAGCCAGATTTTTAGATGTTAAGCTGAGATTAGACCACACTCTCTCCCAGTCGACAGATAAATTAAGATCAGATAATTCCCTATTCCAAATAGTTTTAATAGAAAGAGGTTTTGTAATACAATCAATAATTTTATTATATATTAAGGAAACAGATGGCCGACCAGCAGATGGTGCAATCCAGTCCCGCATAGGATGAGAGGAAATGGAAGAAGACCAAGGAACGCCATACGCTTTGAGAGCAGAACGTAATTGAAGAAAAACAAAATATGCAGATGCTGGTAGACAAAATTTGGCTCTCAATGCCTGAAATGAACAGAGGCCCTGGTTATCATACATATCACCGCACATGTTCACACCTAAAGAGGACCAAGAGGGTTGGACAAATGGACGATTTCCACATACAAAGTTCAAATTGTGCCATAAAGGTGTACTGTTACAGAATTTGAAGGGTCCACCTATCCGACGTTCAACCGTTTTCCAGATTTTAATAGAGTTAGCCACAACCGGACCAAATTTGTAATTATCCCCTTTTTTTCCTGTGCCAGTAAATAAAATATCTTGAAGTCTATTTGGTTTAACCTTGTCAGCTTCAATCACCCTCCATGAAACTGTAGATTGAGGATCAACCCAATTATGAAGGGCCTTAAGCTGGAACGACCAATAATATAATTCAAAATTTGGTACAGCCAGTCCTCCTGCGCTATTAGAATGTTGCAATGTGGTAAGTTTAATTCTGGGACATTTATCATTCCAGATAAACTTAGAAATTATGGAGTTGATCTCCTTAAAGTAACCTGGAGGGGGAGAAAGTGGTAGCATAGAGAAAAAAAAATTAAATCGAGGTAACAAATTCATCTTAACAGTGGAGATTCTTCCTTGGAGAGAGACTTTAAGATTCTTCCATCTTTGAATGTCATTTTTGACCTTAACTAAAATGTTATTAAAATTGTCTCTGGCAATCTTATGAATGTTTTTATATATGGTAATGCCCAAATAGATGAAAGATTCCTTAATAGGGATAAATGAGGGAATAGAAAAATTAACCTTAACATTGTTAATTGGCATTAAAGCAGATTTGCTCCAATTTATTTTATATCCTGATAGGCTACTAAAATTATCAAATTCCTTAATTACACTAGAGACTGAAACATCAAAGTGGTCTAAATATAGAATAATATCATCAGCGTATAATGAAATACAATGATTATGGTCATGAATCTTAATCGATACTTCAGATTTCCTGATGGCTTGTGCTAAGGGTTCGAGAGATAGACGAAACAATAAGGGGGAAAGTGGACACCCCTGTCTCGTTCCCCGCTGTAAAGGGAATGAGGGGGAAATAATATTACCAGTTATGACTGATGCTGCAGGTGAGTGGTATAATGTCTTAATCATAGAAACGAAGTGTTCACCGAAGCCGAAACATTGCAGAACTGCCCACATATAATTCCACTCTAGCCTGTCAAAGGCTTTTTCTGCATCAAGTGAAAAGACCGCACAAGGTGTTGGGTGGGAGTCCGCAAAGTCAAGAATATGAAGGAGTCGACGCATATTGTCAGATGCATTGCGCCCCTTGATGAAACCAGTTTGGTCCTCCTTGATCAGACTGTGAATTACCTTCTCCAAACGAGAAGCAAAAACTTTAGCATAGATTTTTAGATCACATGGGATAAGCGAAATCGGTCTGTAGCTGGAACAATCTAATGGATCTTTCCCTTTTTTAAGAAGTAATGAAATCAGTGATGTTTTTTGATCTCTATGAAATGCCCCATGTTCAATTGCAAAATTAAATGAGTTAAGCATAAGTATCCCTACCAAATCCCAAATTTCTAAATATAATTCAGGGGGGAGACCATCTAGACCTGGCGATTTGCCCTTTTGAAGGCTTTTTAGAGAGACGTGAAGTTCCTCCAAACTTAATGGGGACTCCAAAGATTCTTTATCCATCTGTGAGATCCGAGGCAGTTCCAATTTATCTAAATACTGCTTACAAATTGGTTCATCAAAAACTGTTTCGGCTTTATACAGATTTGTGTAAAAACCTTTAAATATGTCATTAATTGCCACAGGGTTCGTAGTGACCTGATCATCCGATGATTTTATTGCGCTAATATATGCCTTAGACTCGCATTCTTTCAACCTAAGGGCCAATAAATGACTAGGTCTCTCTGATTCAAAATAATATTTTTGTCTAATCCCATGTAAAATAAATTCTGCCTTTGAGTGTGAAAGTAAATCATATTCTTCTTTTAAAGAGGACAGCTGTGTAGCCTGTTGCTCAGTAAAATGTTGTTTTTGTAGGTTTTGTAATGATTGGATTTTATTTTCTAATTGTGTAAACTGGTGAGTTCTCGCTTTGGCAAGAGTAGAAGAGAAAGATATACAGAAACCTCGTATAGCACACTTAGTTGTTTCCCACAGTATCTGAGGATCCACATCAGAGGGCATATTAATTTCAAGAAAGTCCTTAATATATTCTTTTAGAGAGGTAATAAAAGTCTGATTACTTAATAATGATATGTTAAAGCGCCATCTAGGGGACTTGGCTTTGACATCGGAAAGAGGAACACTGCACAACATAGCAGAATGATCAGATAATAAAATTGGTAATATAGATATAGAGGAATTAGATGAAATTAAAGATGGGCTGAGAAATATGTAGTCTATCCTAGAGAAAGTCTTGTGTCTATTAGAAAAAAAAGTGAAGTCCTTAGCTTTAGTGTTCTGAATTCTCCATAAATCGATTAAGTTGAGCTCAGTGATAAATTTATTCAATAATTTAGAGGATGGATTGGCTGTTGTATCAGATTGAGATTTATCTAAAGCAGGATTTATGACAGCATTAAAATCACCACCCACCACTAGAGGGCAATCAATCTCCTCAAGTAAAGTTTTGGAAATCTGTGTAAGGAATGCACAGTCTGTCTCATTCGGACCATAAATAGAGACCAATGCTAACCTATTATTATATATTTTGCATCGGATAAAAACAAATCTACCCTTCTCATCACTACCAAGCTGTTCAATTGTTAAATTTAACTTCCTGTTAACAAGGATAAGCACCCCCTTAGTTTTATTTTGAGCGCAGGAAAAAGCTATTAATTTGTAATACTTATTCTGGAAACGTGCCACGTCGGATTGTTTTAAATGTGTCTCTTGTATTAAGGCACAGGAGATAGATTTACGGTGTAAATATTCTAATACACGGGTTCTTTTAACAGCAGAATTTAAACCATTCACATTCAGTGATAAAATATTTAAAGTATGCATTGAATATTCATAATCCCAAGATTGTACACAATAAATGCAGAAAACAAAAAAAACAAAAAACAGAAGCACTTCCATTCCGTAAATAACCCGTAAACACTGATGTGCATTTTAGATACCAAACCTCCTATATGAAAAATCCCTTTAGAAATAATGTAAAATAGATAAAAGTATAAATGTCTGCTGTAAAAAACAAAAACAACATAAAAATGTGAACAACCGACAACCATAAACAAAGAACAACTCAGACCGCACATTACCGAGAACATAGGTCTGACTGAGCAACAAAAAACAGTGATAGGTTGTGACCGATCCACCCTAACGCAAGACATGTCTCCCGAAAGGCTCACACAGCCAAAAAAAAAAATATATATATATTTTTTAGTAATTAAACCTACTCTCCATTAGTCCCCTCCAAAACAGAAAAATGGAGTGTCAGTCTTACCAGCAAAGAGATCGTTGTACCGGATAAATAAGGACAATATCCCAGTATAAGAGAAGAAAACGCAAACAATAAGTTTAGTAAGCATCCACGGCCATCCTGCTATCATCCCCTTCTGGGCAGCTAGGGCCAAGTCCATCCCGGCCGTCACGCCCCTCCCGCCGAACTGGAGAAACAGCGGCCGCTGCTCCCCCGTCGTCCCCCCGAAGAGCGGCGGCATACGACTTCTGCTGAGACATGGAACTGATAAAATCCTCCGCTTTCTGAGGTGAATCGAAGCTTCTCTGTTCTCCTTTGTGCCGTAGCTTAATCACCGCTGGATAGATGAGGAAGGGCTGGAGACCAAGTGCTGTCATTTTCTTCAAAACCGGACCAAATGCCTTTCTCCTGATCGCTGTAGCCGGACTAAAGTCAGGAAAAAACAGCAGTGTGACATTGTTCTATGCGCACTTCACCGGATACGCCTGCCGAGCACCTTTCAGGATATCTGATCTGTCATGCCATCTCAGTACACGGAAGATGAGAGTGCGCGGCCGATCTGAGCCCCTCCCTCCGTCATACACGCGATGCGCCCGATCAATCTCAATGTCACGGCCCCTCAAGGAAGGAATCCACTTGGAAAGATTAGCTCGGAGGAAACTAGCTGCATCTGGACCCTCCATCCCTTCTGGGAGTCCCACCAGTCTTACGTTGTTCCGCCTGCACCTGTCCTCCATATCTGTCATCTTCTCAGTGAGTCGCTCCAGCTGATCCTTTAAGTCTGTGACTGTTCTCTTATCTTCCCGCGCCGCTGCCCGAACAGAATCAACGCGGTCACGTGTCTGCTTCGTCTGGGTAACTATAGCCTCAAACTCCTCTCTTAGCTCTTTAACAGACTTATTGTTCGCTAGTATGTCCTCACGCAGTTCGCGCAATGCTGGAATCAGCACAGAGTCCATCGCATCTCTTACTGCCGAGTTCACAACCGAATTCAAAGTGCTTTGGTGTTCTTTAAATGCTAGTTCAATGCGGCTAGCAATAGCACTGTCCAGGTCTTCACTGGAGATGGCTGAATCTCTGAATTTTTTCTTCATTGGCGATTGCTCAATCTCCCTTTTCCGATCTCCTTTGTCTGCCTTAGCACTCATGATGGGTCTAATGCAGAGTGGTTCAAATTTCACTGACAGGATCGTGAAATATTTGGCAAAGTGAGCGGAGCGAAAAACTAAGCCTGCATCACCGTCGAGGGGTCATGTGATCCTCTGGACCCTTATCTTTCAAACTAAACCGGGATTTACAGCAGTGGATACGTTTGAGAGTCGTTATCAGGATGAATCTGGTATGTACTGCGTTTTTTTTATACATGTTTTGATGTGTACTGCTTACACAAATTTAGCAAATACATTCATTATAAGCTTTCTATCGAAAAACAGTGATCTGTCGTCGATGCTTGAGGCTTAGACCTTCAAAATGATATATAGTTTGTCAAAATTAATTTTGTCCTGTTTCATTTTATCTATTTGAAAACAATTACATGTGCAAACAAAGAGCAAACAAAGAGCTTTCAGTGCGCTGGCGCCCTGGTGCATGTTAACAGGTTAACAAGTAATGTGTATTATATTTACAGAGAGCAAAAAAAAAAACTAAGTGAAAGTTCATGATGGAAATCAAACACAGATCAGCTGTTCATCTAGACAAGCAGCACTACCTGTTCTTCACACATGTAACAGAACCTGTTCCTCTATCAACTTTTAATTCCTGCAAACCACAGAATGTTTTTTTTTGTTTATGTGATCATTAACACACCTTTCCACACCTTGCAGTTGAACCTGCTAAGGGTCGTTGGTGTGTTTTATGTTTTTATATTATGTTTTATGTTTTTTTTATAATATAGGTACCTGTCACTTTTACTAACAAGACACACCTTAAAAATCAGATCAAACCCCCCCCCCCAAAAAAAACAAACAAACAATATTTAAGACATGCTTCTAAGGCTGTCACTGAATTATTTCAGCCAGAGAAGAAATTGGAGCAGATGCGTGATATGAGAGAAATTAAGGAGGTTAAATTTGTCCGGCAGATTACATTTATATTTACATGTGTAATCATATATTTCCATTAAGTAACACCAATGCAAACACCAGTCATTCATCCAATATTTGATTAATAAAATAAATATTCGCATTGCATGCTATCAGAGGTTTGACTGTCAAAACTTTACTCAGCAGGTCACTGTGTGGAAATATATGGCCGTCTGAGGAAATCACGAGCAAAACACTGAGGTTTAGGTTTAGATCAGGAGAGGAAACTGCCCCAGGACAAAATATGTTTGAATGTATGCCCATCTGTCCTGATGTGTGGCGCTTCATCTCCATTTCTCCACCATGTCTTTGTTCTCTCTCTTTCAGTTCTGAACACAAAATTGCTTTGATAAGCAATCAATACAGTGAACCATTCTTACATTTTGAAACCCCCCTCCAATATCTTATATAAAGGTGTATGATGTTCCAGTGTCTAATGCACAGATATGTCCTGTACTCAAACTGCTCTGGCAATAACTCATCTAATAAATAAACTCCTCTAATAAAAAAACTAATCTAATAAAACTCAAGAACAGTTTACAATAGGAGAAAACAAGAACAGAATAGTCCACTGAAACATCTACTTGTTAAAAAAAAGCAAAATAAATATAAACTTTAAAATATAAACTACTGTACTATATTTTGCTTATTTAAAATTGCATAATGTTATTGGGATGCCATCCAATACACTTTATAAGGTCTGTGGAACTTCATACATTATCAGCTGGCACACATACTGCATTTTCAAGCAGAACATATTATAACTGACTCATCTAAACATATATAAAACATTACTCATCGCATCTTTCTCAGCAATTTATGGGTTAAAAGAGTCAAACAGCATGTTTGTTTACATTTACATGTATATTTTCATTCATCACTCAGCAGTTTTCATCCAAACTGACTTACAAATGAGGAGAAAATCATAAACACCAGCGATTCATCAAAAGGCAAAATAAACTTTTTAAGTGCTGCAATGTGAGGCTACAGAAATTAACACAGCTACATATCCAGAACTGCAGAAATGTACAAAACACATTAGATGCTTCATTTTTATCTTATGCATTGTACTGTATGTATATATATATATATATATATATATATATATATATATATATACTGTATATATTATTATTATTATTATTTTTATTTTTTTGTATCAATATATTAAACAAAATAACAGTTTGGTCAAATTTTACTCCGACAAATGACACAAAACACAAAGTCTAAAGTAGCTGTGAAAGTGTGTATGAATGAAAATTGAAACACAGATTATCTGCTCATCTGTTTCTGCATTAAATAGAAGAACCGATCCACTGGATTCACTTGCTTTAAAACACTGAAAACTTTTCATTATTCTTATGAATACTTACACAAAAGAAACCAAGCCCTGTGTGTTTAATCTGTCTCAGGTGAATGTTTTACATTGTGTTGTTTTTTCTTGTTCTGAAGTATGATATTTCCATTTGGTCTTTGATCAGTGAAACACATCCAACAAAAGATCTATCAGCAATTCATGTTAGATTATTACAACAACTCCAGAGAAAAAGACAAATGAACAAACAAAAAGAATGAATTGCTAATAACAGGATCAGTGTTGAGTGATGAAGGTTGATGTACACTCTCAGAAAAAAAAAGGTATAAATCTGTACATTTTAAGGTACAAGTGGCCATCACTGGGGTGGTACCCTGAAGGGTACAATTTTGTATATCTAGTTGTACTTTTTAACAGAGGTGTAAAATCCAGGGGTCAGAAAGTAAAAGTCCTGCCATACGTTTATTCCACCCATGAACTCATCCAGCTGATTTCATTCATTAGTTCTAGCTCCTGGCTGAAAAATTGTGCTAGTTAGCAGATGTGGGACCAAGTCATTCCTTTCAAGTCACAAGCAAGTCTTGAGTCAAATCCCAAGTCCTCAAAGAGTTAAAGATAATGAGATAATTAAGTGACTAATTAAATGATGATTGTGCATTAGTGATGAACACCTGCTGTTATTGAGAATCACAGAGGATCAAATGTTGATGTTTTATTGGTTAAAATTATGTCACCATCATGGAGTTCAGTGTTTGCTTTAGTTGGGCTCTTGACCCTTGACTCCTGTGTTAGATCTGTCTCTGTAATAATGCAAGTGGTGTTGTAAAGCAGAGAGATCAGTGCTGTGCAGTGAGCAGCTGTTAGCTGTTTTTATGTATGATAAGTGTTCATGTCTAAAAGCTTGAGCCGATACAGTTTTTTTTTTTTTTTTTTTTGATTATTCAAGCATTACGGTGGTATTTGTTTAACTGACTACACTCAGAAAAAAAGTACAGCAGAGGTACAATGTTGTTACTAGGGGAACAAAACATATAATTTTACCCTAAGGACCTATAATGGTGCCATTATGTACCCAAAACGTGATTTAAAGGCAGAGGTGGAAAGTCCAGGCTCAGAAAGTAAAAGTCCTCCTCAATATTTTGTTCCAATCACCTGGATTTGCTAATAAGCAGATGTGGGATCAAGTCATTCCTTTCAAGTCACAAGCAAGTCTCAAGTCAAATCCCAAATCCTCAAAGAGTTAAAGTTAATGAGATAATTAAGGCAAGGCAAGGCAAGGCAAGTTTATTTATATAGCACATTTCATACACAGTGGTAATTCAAAGTGCTTTACATAAAAGAAAGTGAAATAGTCATTCACAGCAATAAAAACAAGGAATTAAAAATAATAAAAACAAGGAATTTTAAAAAGTTATAGAAATTGATTTAAAATGAAACTTAAAACAGTTAAATAGAATATGATTATACATAAAATACAGTGCAGTCAGTGACTAATTAAATGATTATTGCATTAGTGATGAACACCTGCTGTTAACAAGCAGCATCATTGAAGAAAAGAGAAACACAAGAACTACAACTGACTTCAGCCACAGCCTCGGAGGAAATCAACTGAAAAAAAAGAAAAAAAAAGAAAAAGAAAAATCAAGATCTGATTAAACATCTCCACAAACAGCATCACCAGCTTTACTCATTACTAACCAGATTCGCTTTATTTTATGTCTGCTGAATCTCTTATTGAGAATAACAGGTTTAGATGTTGATGATTTATTGGTCAAGGAAAGGAAAACACACACACACACACACACACACACACACACACACACACACACACACACACACACACACACACACACACACACACACACACACACACGTTTGTTTTTTGGTTTACGGGGACTCTCCATAGGCGTAATGGTTTTTATACTGTACAATCTGTATGTGCTATTGCCCTACACCTACCCTACACCTAAACTTAGCCCTCACGGGAGATTGTGTGCATTTTTAAATTTTCAAAAAAACACCATTTAGTATGTTTTTTAAGCCTTTTGAATTACGGGGACATAGGCAGTGTCCTCATAAAACACCTTCAAATTGTAATACCTCTGTCATACCCATGTTATTAAACAAATTTTGTCCCCGTAAACCACAAAAACCAGTACACACACACACACACACACACACACACACACACACACACACACACCCACACACACACACACACACGATGCCACCATAATTGTGGTCAGTGTTTGCTTTAGTTTGTCTCTTGACCCTTTTTTTTCTAAGCAATTGCAATATTGTTTCACAGCAAATGTTTGCATATTGTTGAATCAAATGCTTGAAGTAGCAGATTATTTTACGCTTTCTGCTTATAACTCATTTGAATGAACATCATGAAGTGGTCTCGCTTTGGTTTGTTGTCTGACATACAGCTATTACTGAACTGCAAAATAGTCCTATTAACCTGTTAACCTGCAGCCACATTTTGGGCCTCACAGCTGAGAATGACCTACCTAAATTAAAATGGTAACATTTCCTGACAATAATGTGCTACACACACAATTTATGTATCTTTGGAAAGAAGACACTCTAGGATTTACTATGCATCATCCAGAGTTGATAATGCTCAAACTAATAAAAAGTTATAGACACTGAAGTGCCTTGAAAAATGTTTTACCACACTGAATGTTTTTTTTTTCATAAACAAATACATGAAATAAGTCCAGGAGCAATCCAGAAAAGTAATGGGTTGAAAGTCACATGTCTAATGAGTTTATATTTCACATTTGAAGAAGATACTATGAAAAATTAGATTCCTGAAATCATTTTTCTGATAATATTTCCAGATACCCCCCCCTGTTTAATGAAAATTACCACTAGATGTATTGAAGAATTCCACAAACTATTTTAGTCATTATACATAGTTTTTCAATTATATGATAATAGACAGAATTTTATACATCATATTAGTGATTTATTTGAGCACTAAAAATACAATAAGAATAATTTGAGTAATAAAAAAGAAGAAAAAAAAAAAAAAAAAAAGAAGAATTTGCTTTGTATGTAGTAGCCTACATACTCAATACTCTGCACTGCTAGACATAAAGTGATATTGCAAGACATTCACACTGATTGCTATCAGTAATCACACGCTGATGTGCGTCCATACAGATGATAATCATACAGATGGGTCATATCATCAATAATAGCCGGTCATTGACCGCATTCTGATAGCAGTCATATAGTTGTTAATTACACGCTGATGTGCGTTCATATAGATGGTAATCATGCAGATACAGCCATGTTCCACACATCACACGCACACACATAAATAAAACATGTTGAAAAAAAGAAAATAAAAGGTTTATTTAGCAAAAAAGGCGATCGCTAAGTTACGCCCCCATCAGATGACAGGTGCGTCACAGCGTGCGTCACGCGCCGTCACGAGGGAGCGCCAGAATTCAAATAAACAATATTCCGCTTATCTTTAACTCATTCTGTCTGTGAGACTGTAAGCTATTCAAATGAAGAATATTCCGTGTATTTTTTACTTTTTTTTTTTTGGATGGTCTCATTCTGTCTGTGAGACTGTAAGCTACAAAACCGTGATGTTTTTTTTACCACCAAGACGCTGTTTTTGAGCGTAATTTATTCCATAACGGACACAAACAATAACTCTCCCTGAAGAAATTAAACTGAAACAAATCAATAACGATCCAAATTACAACATTATTGTTTCTTTGGACTAAAAGGATCCTTACCTCTCTAACTAAACCAGGATTTACAGCAGTGGATACGTTTGTGTCTCATTATCAGGATGAATCTGGTATGTACTGCGTTTTTTTATAAATGTTTTGATGTGTACTGCTTACACAAATTTAGCAAATACATTCCTTCTAAGCTTTCTATCGAAAAACAGCGATCTTTTTTCGATGCTTGAGGCTTAGACCTTCGGAATGATATATAGTTTGTCAAGATTAACTTTGTCCCATTTCATCTAATCTATTCACAAACGATCACATGTTCAAACAAAGTGCATTCAGTGCGCCGGCGTCTGGTGCAGGCTAACAGGTTAAACTGCATTCTATGAACTATATTAAATTGCATTAGGTCAAAGGGTAATTTAAAGGTGAAGTAAGTGATTTTGTGTAGCCAATGTTGATATTTCAAATCACCAAAACAAACACGCCCCTATTTTGATAGCTCTGCCCCACACATACGTACGCAACCCAGGCAACGATTAGTTCTATGAAACAAAGCAAAACCAATATTACTCACCGATCGAGAAGAAACAAAGCAACCTCGGCGTCCGATCGCAAGCCTTCCCGCTCCTTGAGTTCTCTCCAGCGCTGGAAAGCTGATCCGATATTTACACGGGTCCTACTTCTTGCCTTATCATAACACTGTGTCTACAGCAGACACGAGCGGTGCAGCGCGACAAAATACTATAGAACTCATTATAATCAGTGATGCTGTCTACAATGGATGTCGCGTCGTGACACGAAAAATCACTGACAGTAAACTGCTGCCGTGTTCTATTTATGACATATTGACACACATTTTAAATGATTTTCAATGGTTGCTTTGTCGTGTCCAGTGTAGACAGACTTTAGCTGTTGCGGCGCAGTGCGGCGTCTGATGTAGACACGGAGTAAGCCTTCTTTTGTTCCGAAGACATTTTCCCCTTTTGTTTTTTTATCTGCCATCTCTATCCTTCTGTCGTCGCTTGGCTCAGCTAATGTCTGTCATTTGCACTGATGAGTGCTCTCTCCTCTGCATCATGAGTAGACACGCCCCTTACTGCTGATTGGCTACAAGTTTGTTTTGGTACTGGGCCCGACTCAGTTTTCCAAAGCGTTTTTGAAAAAAATACATACCCCACCTTTAAAGGGGTCATATGACGTTGCTAAAAAGAACATTAATGCAATGTGTTTATGTGGTTTAACGTAGAAAAAAACCATTATTTTCCACATACTGTACATTATTGTTGCTCCTCTATGCCCCGCCTTTCTGAAACGCGTTGATTTTTACAAAGCTCATAGTTCTGAGAAGCGAGGCGTGCTCTGATTTGCCAGCTATCCAGTGCGTTGTGATTGGCCAAATACCTCAAGCGTGTGACGGAAATGTTATGCCCCTCAACGTATTGTGGTGGCGTTTCCCGGCGAGACATGACTAAAACAATAGAACCCATAACAAACGAGGCATTTGTTGCATCCAGTGGGCACATAATTACTGATTATAATGACTTTTACTGTCTTTTTACGTGTTGCGTTGCATCGCACCGCATAAACATTACCATGTCTGCATTTGTGATCAGAGAAACGACAAACAACAAGCACTACTCTACACTTCTCAAAACTCGCATTTGAATCGTCAGTAGCAGAAACGTACTTACAGGCTGTGAGTCAGAAGCACCAGACTGTCCTTGTAAAGTTGGAATTGCCCCACTTTATAGAAACAGTCTTTGTGCAAGCCTGTAAGCAAGGCTACTCTCCTGCCAGGTTCAGGAAATAGTCCTCCGTAAATTGCGCCGCACACACTCTAATATTTGGGTTGAACTATTCTGGAACAGTGTTGTAAATACAACTTAACCAATGATTTCTAGCTGTGTCCTCTTTTGGAAGCCCAAAGAAAGTAGTTTCGCTTTCACAGCGTCTCCAGGATATGGCGCCGGCGGCAGCAAGAATATACAGCGAGAATAAAAATCACGCCCCCTTTCTTTGCGTAAACATTTGGGCGGTGTTATGCAAATCTTCCCACACTGTGACGTAGACATGTGGGGGCGTGTTTGAATGAGCCATTTTAGGTGGGCATGCACAAGTCTTAACTTTTATAAAAATAATATCTCTTTAGTTTTGAGACTTTAGTCTTTGTAACTTCAGGGATCTTATCTATGCACAAACAGCTTGTAACACTCCAAAGAGAAAAGAAAACTTGAAATCGCATCACATGACCCATTTAACAGAATAGCTTCAATAGCTTATTTCTCTTTAAATGTTTAGTTCTAATTAATTTTAATTGAAGTAAAATGTTAATTCAATTAGAGCCTGATAGTGTCTTATATAAATTAGGTGTTAACAATTAACAAATGTCAAAGTTTTTAAAGGGATAGTTTACACACACAGAACAGTGAGCAGCCATATTGCTGCGGCACCAGGGGAGCAGTTGGGGGTTCGGTTCTTGCTCAAGGGTCTCACCTCAGTCATGGTATTGAAGGTGGAAGAGAGCGCTGTACACTCACTCCCCTCACCTACAATCCCTGCTGGACCTGAGACTCAAACCCACCACCTTTGGGTTACAACTCCAACTCTCTAACCATTAGGCCACAACAATGATTTAACAAGTTTATAGAATTCTTCCTCTTCTATCCATCTTTATCTTCAACGCTGAAGTAAGCCAATGTGTGAGACTTCCGGTTCATTAGCCGCTATAGGTAAATAACGAGGAGAATAACAGCAGTAAAAGGTAAAATTGTTTGCTCTACAAACCAGTGTGTTCATAATTAAGATAATACATTAAAATAGTATGATAAGACACACCAATTTTCAATATCAAGCAGCAAAACAAACTGTTTTGTACAGCTAAAAACAGCTGGATGCGAATGAGACCAGAAGCTAGACCCATAGAACGTCCAAAAAGGTGGATAGCAGAGCATGAATGGAATTGTTCCTCAGGGTGACTACAGTGCACTGATGCAATACTGTAGCTGACAGCTGCATGGTTATAATTTTCTCTCTGATATTATCAATCTTTGAAGTAAAGAAATTCATGAAGTCATTACTGCTGTGCTTTGGGGAAATGTCTGCGCCTGTTGATGCTTTGTTTTTCATTAATTTAGTTACTGCATTGAATAATTACCTGGGGTTGTGTTTGTTTTCTTCTAAAAGAGACAAAAAGTAAGCAGATCTAGCAGTTTTAAGAGCTTTTCTATAAGTAGAAGTACTTTCCCTCCATGCTATATGAAACACCTCTAGTTTCTAGTTCTGATGCGCTCCATTTTCTGGGCTGCTCTCTTTAGGGCGTGAGTGTGCTTGTTATACTATGGTGTTGGACTGTTTTCCTTAAATCTTCTTTAAGCATAAAGGAGCAACTGTATCTAAAGTGTTCTAAAGAATCCATAGTTTCTGTTACATCAAGTTTTTCTTAGCTATTGGATATGCTGAGGAATTGAGACAAGTCAGAGTCCAGTATCAGTGTGCTTTACACACTCCATCCCACGCTTAGTGTTGTACTTGGCAGCGATTATATTGGTCAGCATCTCAAAACATCTTAAAGTCGTCCATGTAACTACTATCTTATCCCAGATGGTTAAGTTACATTAAGTTATAAGTTAAAACCAGTTAGTGCACTTAGCAAACGGATGTATTTTGTCATGTATATCTTCAAAGACACATGGAGCTGCACCCCCTGCTGGTGAAGATCGTCAACACTCCTCAGTTCCAGAGACTCAGACACATTAAAGTCGTGTTTTTAGTAACTTTACTATTACAAATTAATTGTTTGCAGTTTTATATTAAGTAATATTCCTTCTCAGTGGACTCGAATGAAATAAGTTTACCAAATGTTTACACACCATCACAACAATTTTACAGCATGCAAGAGTTTGCTGTATTTTTACAGTACAATTGTAATTATTGATTTACAGAACTTTTGTAAATTTACAGTCTTACTGGCAACCAAAATTGCCAGTAAGTCACTGTAAATTTTACAGCATTTTTTTTACAGTGTATATCTTTTGCACTGAGACAAACACAAGCCTGTAACTGACTAACTCTCTCAAATCAGGAAAAGCTGACAGAAACATGGAAAGCCGCAGTAGATAAGTACAAACCTACAGATCCGACTGTTTCTCTGAACGCTGAAGATTTCTCAGTTTATGTAAGTTATGTTGTATTTCAGTGCTGATTTGCAAACTTCAACTAGATTGCAGGTGTTTAGATGCAGGTTTTTGCACTGAAATAAGATGCTCAGCAGTTTACTGAATTCACCCCTTCATCTCTCCCTCATGTCCTTATAAATCATTTCATCTCTTACTCAGGTGGTTGATCTGGATCACGGCATGAAGGACAAAAACCCCATTGATAACGTCTATTTCTACAGCAAGAGGAAACCCAATGAAGCTTCTGCCATTAACGATTATCAGGCACCCGTCACATTTAAACCATTATATTTCAGATCAGTCTTTCAGATTAGAAGTATGAATCATAATTTGATAAAATAGGTGTGATTGATTTCTCACTAAAGTACTTTTTGTAAACAATGCAGGAGCTTAAATCTATGTATTGTTTGAATGCTGGACTGAAGTTTGTAGTGTAGCTCATTTACTCTCACAATAGAAACGCATTTGTCTTGTTCTGTCAGCTCTCCAGTTTCCTGCCAGAGAAGTTTAATGAAGAACTTGTCAGAGTTTACTACAAAAACACTGATGATAATAAAGAGGAGTAGAAGAAGAAAGTGGAGGAGGCTGAGAAATGCTTTCAGAAATGGTGTGACTCCAAATGTGGACTCCATTAATGTGCATATGGTTTATAATATATGATATTTAAGGTTGTGGCTGCACAGTCAGTACATGTCTGTAATTTCACTGATTGTTTAATTAAAAAACTACAGCGGCAGTTTATCAAATAAACATTTTTCACATTCATGTTACTAAACAAACATGCAGACAGAGAAAAACTATAATGGAAAATAAATTACAGGAGTAGTATTGATAGTATGAGATTTGCAAATGAATTAAGCACACTTTTATTCGATGAGTGAAAGATTTGTCACTGTAAGGCATAAAGAGTGACCAGCAGAGGTCTCATAATCTCATAATCTGGGTGTTTTTTTTTTGTTTTTTTGGTAAAGGTTTACCTGAGTCGCTTTGCACCTGTGTTTTTAACGCTCTGTCTGATATTGAATGTTGAATCAATCATGCTGTATTCTTAAGCATCAGTTTCAGGTGAATTCTCAGTTTAGTTTGTTTTGCATTTGTTGGTTTAAGGCACAAATTTATGTGTCTAGATGAATGCTGGAAGAAATTACAAGAGATGCCTTTTATACAGCCATTAACACATTTATGTGAGATAAAAGTCAAAATTATGATATACTAAATTGTAATTATGAGATTGAAATTGACATGCAAGGTTGAAATTATGATAAAAAAATATTGACAAAAAAATTATGAGATAATAAATCATAATTACAGTATGAGATAAAAGTTGAAATGATATGTCTGTATGTTATAGTTGTAGAACCTGATAGAACAAAGACCAAACAATTATAGAATCTTGCATACCCAAAGGGAAAACTTAGATGATTCCCTTTCCTGCGAGTCCGAAATTGACCAAGCCACTGACGCCTCAATGTCTAGAAGATAACCGTCTTATCAACTCAGGAGACCCATAAAACCAGGAGAAATTTGAGAAGAACATCTGGATGTCGTTAAAGAACAGAACCTTCCATGTTGGTACCGACCGGTAGCATAGATAAAGTTAGAATAAACAACAGTACAAAGGACGTTGTATCTACAAAAGAACTCTTTGGATCTGGACATGTTCAGGATGACCGTTTAACGCATAATTCAATAAGTCGAGACTGTTTTACGAGAGAAGTCTGAGTGCTGAAGTTTTGCAGATGCACCCTAAAGTGATGTTCTCATGACCTCATAACCTCGCTCTTTTTCTCCCACATTCCACAGCTCGTTTCTGGTCTTGGACCTTGCTAAAAGGACTCAAAAACTTTTATAAAGTGTTCCAAAAGACAATTAATAATAGCTACTGGGCTATTAAAGCATGTTATCAAAAGCAATATATATATATTATATTTACAATATATATAGTCAGGTTGCATTTTATGAAATGAAAGTAAGCTTACTGTGTTATTGTAATCAATAGTATTTTTGTGTAATCTTTGGAGGTATAATTTTCTCCTGTAAAGTGAGTACTACACTTATAGCATCATATGCATGATGTGTTGTTTTTAATCTTTAATTTGAACCCTTTTGTGTGCCTTAGCAGGAAAACTATTAACGTGTAGGAAATATGCTGAATTTGGTTTCATTTTAACGGCCATGATAAATGTGACACGTTGGTGTAAATGAAAGTTGACTCTTCTGATCCTAATGTATGATTATAACACATATAGAAATCTGCCAGGATATTTTCTTCATGTGACAAAATAGCTAAGCAGATAAATTTACGCACGGAAGATTGATCCATGTGGGCGGGGCTCCGCCCACAGGAACCCTTTCATTGGAAGAGCGCTGGTGGACGCCCTGACATCAGTCCATCTAAAAAGCGGACCCCCGCTCTCTTCTCGCTCTCTCTGCCCTCTGCTTGAAAGTCGCGTGTTTCTTGAAACTTGGAGCTGCTCCAAACGAGCTCCTAGCCTTAACATCTGGCCGAGTTTGAACATTGAACCAACACTTAGTCAATTCTCTGAAGAAACCCTTGAAAGTCTGAAGCTACGCGAAAGGAACTCAAGGAAGAACTTCAAGCATCAGACAGCACCGAGCAAACCACCAGAAGGGCATCCCCAGAGTGACGTCACGCAACGACGCGCGGAATTCCTTCAACCAGCCAGGAAACGAAACGACAGATCAGCATCATTTCAACTTAAAAGCAAGTATCAAACAAAATCTCTATAAAGTGGCTGAATCGTGTGGTATTTATCTCTAAAGTAAAGACACTAGTTCTCCTCTTGATGATCGACACGGGTAAAATCATGTGGAAATAGCAAAACAGTGCTATATTTTAATCATTCTCAATTGCAACAATTCATTGCCTGTGTGTATGTATTTTGTTTTGTGTTATTTAGCTTAGTTCATGTATTTTAGTAAGATAGCAAATAAACTCTTGTTTGATTTATAGAGAAGTGTTCTGTGTTCTGTTGTGAAATATTCAAATCAAACTTTGCCCAGATTACATTACCTATGCTCATAACTGTCATAAGGTTATTTAAATAATTCTGTATTATTATATCGTGGCCACGAGAATAAACATAATTTCTCAGATATACTGAAATCTAACAACTCGCTGGACGATTGTTAGATAAGGTATAAGTTGGACGATTTGATTAATATCAATTGATCATATCAATATCAAATCGTAAGATTCCCTAAAGCTAAAATAAAGCTTAAACCAAAGAGCTAAATTAAACAAGGTATTGTTTATAAAAATCATTACATAGTTGTGCCATAAAAAGTAAATTAACATCTAAACCTCTGTAATTCTCAATAAGATCTTCTGTAGAGGTCTGACAGAAATAAAGTCAGTCTGGTTAGTAATGAGTAAAGCTGGTGCTGCTGTTTGTGGAGTTGTTTAATTCTGCTCTGCTGAAATCATGAGAGATTTAATGTCTTTTATTTCAGTTGATTTTATCTAAGGCTGTGGCTGGAAGTCACTTGTAGTTCTTATACCTCAACTAACTGAACTTTATCTTCCCAGGCAAACTTCAGCCAAAGAAAATTGCTCGAAAAGCAAAACCATTCATCTGTAAAAAAAAGAACACATTGCAATAAAAGATCTGAAAATAAAAGATGAGATAAAACAACGACATATATATAAAACATATATTTTGAAAGACATCCCTGATTATCCTTCTCCTGTTGAGTTTCACATCACAGAAGTGGCTCACTCACTACCAAGACAAGTCTTTCACAGATCTGGAAATCAGGGGGATTCAAGGGTCTTGATATAGATTCATTTTCATGGTGGAGCCTGAAGATTAATGAAGCAGATATAAAAGGAGCTGAGGAGCGTTATCTCGAGAAATTGTTCCCAGACATGACCAAAGAAGAAAAAAACAGCTCATTCACCATTCCTGAGTGAATTCACCACATCACCCTTGTTCCTGATCGAATTCTCACGGTACGGCAACTTCCGCTTCACAGCAAGGTTATTTTTGTAAATGAAAACTAAAGCTAAGATGAAAGTGATTGATGAAAAAACAATTTCGTAAACTGAAATAAAATAAAAATGTCAAAATATTTGAAAAGCTAAAACGAAACGAAGCTAACCTATTGAAAAACTAACTGAAATAAAATAATAATTAACAAAAATAAATAATCGTTTTCGTAATCATTAGTTCTCACCCCTTTGGTGAAAAATATATGAGCTGTGTGACAGTTTAGGGAAATACCTGTAAATGGGCATCACACACATGGGGTTATCTGACGGAGAGACGCGAAGCAGTTTAAAGCAGAGTCCTGTACGGGTCCTGTTAGATAAACATGCACCAGCAGTACTTTACAGAACACCCGACCCGTTATCCGACAGCAGCACTAATTTATTTCTGTACCAGACCAGAACCGAACCCGCATATTCTACAACATGATCAGGCAGGCAAAAATATTTATTTTCTCATGTAACACAAGCAATCAAATCAACATTACGGAAGTTGGTGCTTTGAAGAAAAACAGACACGCAGAGCAAGATGGTAACAGAAAAAAAAAGATGAGAACGCGCCTATCTGTAAACAATACAAAACATGGCCTAGCATCTTATCACTCTGCCAAACTTAAGAACAAATAAATATGCATAAGCTAAATCACATCATACACATGCTAATAATTCTTCATAAATAAAGAAAATAACATATTCAAATATGAGCCTTTATTGTTAAATACGATTGCCTTTATTACTGAATTTCATTTGTCCCAGTTATGATTTATGCGCGGCCGTTCACGGAAAAGTGCAAGACACGGCAGTTACAATATCATGATTATGGTTAAATAAGAAAAAATACATTTAACCAAATTAGGCTACATTTATTTTCATATTAAATAGCTCAACACACCATTAGATATGATTAAGCGCAACTTGTGTAGATTTTAGTAAAAAGGCTTGACTGCTTCCTTTGGTGTATAGCCTATTTGTATAGTTTTACCATCTAATCAATCTCAGCATGCGTTACTTGTGTTGCTAAACGTTTACCTCACTAAGGTTAGATTATGCCTACATCTTTCTTTGGCCTTCCCTCTGCACTGTAAAACCCAATAAGTTAGGGTAACTCAAACCGTTTGAGTAAACCGATTGCCTTAAATATTTAAGTTTTTAAAACTAACAGTTTTGAGTGCTCTGAACTTATTTCAGTTGAGTTCACAACCCAACAAGTTAGGGTAACTCAAACCGTTTGAGTAAACCGATTGCCTTAAAAACCTGACAAGTTAAGTAACTCAAACCATTTGAGGAAACTGATTGCCTTAAATATTTAAGTTTTTAAAACTAACAGTTATGAGTGCTCTGAACTTATTTCAGTTGAGTTCGCTAAAATAAGATAAACTTTGCAATTAAGTAATTATGTGATTAATTGAGTGATAATTGTGCATTAGTGATGAACACCTGCTGTTAACAAACAGAATCACTGAAGAAAAAGAAACAAGAACAACAACTAACTTCAGACACAGCCTTAGATAAAACCAACTGAAATAAAATACATTAAATCTCTCAAGATCTGATTAAACAACCCCACAAACAGCATCACCAGCTCCACTTATTAATAACCAGACTGACTTTATTTCTGTCAGACATCTACAGAAGATCTTACTGAGAATTAACTAAGGTTTCGATGTTGATTTAGTTTCATTTGAAGTAACCATGTTAGAGATCAGTGTCTGCTTTAGTTGAGCTCTTGACCCTTGACTTCTGTGTTTGTGGGGTTTTTTTCTGGTTGTTATAACCATGTGTTCCTCAAACATATTTGCTATAACTCAAAAGCCCAGAGAAAATGATCAGTAGTTGGTGTTGTCATGTGTTTATAATGACAATCATCTGTTAGTGAACTGATCTCATTGAGAGTGAACATAGACTCATTGTGTGTCTAATCTCTGGTTAAATAGATGTTGTATTGATTATAGTAAAAGTGATTCTAAGAGCCAGTGATTCTGTGACCGTCAGTTAATATAAAGGATTTGCCAAACAGTTTGTCCACAAACAATTTTCATCTACAGTAGAAATAAGACTCACACAGACATCAAGAATCAGCTTATGAACCTCAACAATGGTGTCCATTAAAAAAAGAAAAATAAGAAATCATGCAGCAATGCATGCTGGGAGCCATGGATGAGTTTTGTATTTATTTTTATTTTTTTTAATGGTCACCATTGTTGAGGTTCATAAGTTGATTCTTGATGTCTGTGTGAGTCGAATTGCTACCATAGATGAAAACTTTTTGTGGAAAGTCCTTTATATTAACTGTCTGTCACAGAATCACTGGCTCTTAGAATCACTTTTACTATAATCAATACAACATCCATTTAACCAGAGATTAGACACACAATGAGTCTATGTTCACTCTCAATGAGATCAGTTCACTAACAGATGATTGTCATTATACATATATAACAACCAAGTACTGCTCATTTTCTCTGGGCTTTTGAGTTGTAAGAAACATGATTAAGGAACACATGGTTACAACAGCCAGAAAAAAAGAAGAAATAAAAAACTACCACAGTAGTCAAGGGTCAAGAGCTCAACTAAAGCAGACACTGATCTCTAACATGGTTACTTCAAATGAAACTAAATCAACATCAAAACCTTAGTTAATTCTCAATAAGATCTTCTGTAGATGTCTGACAGAAATAAAGTCAGTCTGGTTATTAATAAGTGGAGCTGCTGATGCTGTTTGTGGGGTTGTTTAATCAGATTTTGAGAGATTTAATGTATTTTATTTCAGTTGATTTCATCTAAGGCTGTGTCTGAAGTCAGTTGTAGTAGTTCTTGTGTTTCTCTTTTCTTCAGTGATTCTGTTTGTTAACAGCAGGTGTTCATCACTAATGCTCAATCAGCACTTAATTAATCACTTAATTACTTAACTGCAAGTTTTAAAACTTACATGGTTTAAGCCAAGGGAAATTTGTTTACTCAAACGGTTTGAGTTACCCTAACTTGTTGGTTTTTACAGTGTAAAACTGAAACTATACTATATAAAAACTAAATAAAAATGTGTTCACAAAATAAAAACTAAACTAAAACTAACAAAAATATTAATGAAACTAATAAAAACTAAACTGAATTTTATAGAAAATTTGAAAATGATATTAAAATATAACGAATAAAAAAAATCAAAACTATAATAACCTTGCATAGACCTCTATATATAAATTGTAAATGTGTTTAGCATTCTGCAACAAATATTTTTCAGATTTTCTATACTATTGTAAGTCGTAAAGTAAGCAGTACATATTAAAATCCCGCGCATGACTTTAGCAGACATGTATACATGATACTAAGTGGGGCAGACGGTGCCTGAGCCCTCCCGAGCTCAACAGCGCCCCACAATTTTGCAACATATATCTGTGGTGAAAAGGGGAACTGCAGCGCGCTCTAATTGAGAGCCATTGGTGCAGATTTGAGACCCCGCTTATTTTCACGTTACCTAAACCTCGCTCCACTAAGACGATATCAATCCGCTTCAGCTATGTGTCTGCATCAGGTCAGTAACTTTGGCATGTCTGTTTTTTTTTTGGTTGTTTCTTTTCTATGTGGAGTTGTGGATCAAATTAACAAAGTATAAATCCTTTAGTGTATGTGCACACATAGCCTTTATATAGTTCTATTGTGTTTGTTTTATTATTATTAGAGAATAGACATATGATCGTCTTTCCTCATCCGAATTGCTCCAAAACTTATAACATTCTAAATCAACATTTGGAGGTGATAAATACTATATTAAGGCAATTATAATACAGCATTTGATGCGTGTTCTTCGAGCCTTTCTATGAACGCGACACCCACAGGATAACACAAGGACATCTCTGCCAAAATTGTGTCCGCGTGTGTTCAGAGATTAGAATATAACGCTTACAAAATGTTTTTTTCATATATTCTTGCTAAAACCCAGAATCTGCCCCGCCTAAATTTACGGCCAGGAGCCGCTGATTTAAACGTGAAAAACAGATGAAGGTCATTTTTCTCTCTTGTTTGAGATCGTCACCTGTGAACGGTGTTATTTTAATGATATCCAATAGAGAGCAGACACCTGTCGCTAAGCACAGGTAAGGGCGTGACGCGTGCGGTCGCCATGGAAATGATGCTTATATAACTCTGGTGTAAATGATCTCAGATCATCACTTTCATCATTCAACATTCATCCTGTTGCCGTTTCTCAACTAAGAAAAGCTCTTCATTCTTTTTATTTGTTCATTTGTTTTTGTAATAATCTAATGTGAAGTGATCTTAATTGGCTGTGTATTACTGATCATCAGAGATAGGCTATAGCTTTTCATATTGCAGAACAATACTTTGATGCCTTAAATACGGGACGGTTGGCAACGGTTCGTGTGTGTGTTTAACAGAAGAGATTTGGAACAACAAGTGAGTAATTAAATTATGACTATTTTTGTTTATTTTATTTGTATGTTATTTGTATTTATTTTTGAACTGTCCCTTTAATAAGCAGGCTGGTTAAACAACACAAGTTTTGTTTTAGTGCCTGAAATGTACAAATATAAAGATATATATGAGAATATGTAGGATACCTACTATGTTTCTATTGGCCAGTATATGTGGAGTGGAATGACCACAAATAAAAAGGGAGGATATTAATTTTATTATTAAACTTTATTTTTTTTTCCTGGCCGTCTAGTTCTGGAGTTGAGATTAATGTGTATTAATACTTTAAAGCACAACTGCTCAGACTCGCTGAAAATGTGATGTTGCTCTGCGACACTCGAGGGAGTATGATTTGTTTCAGGAGTTGAGAGGTAATGGTAAACAAGATCCACCTTCACTAGGTGAATTATCAGGGGTTTAAATCTTATAACACAGGATAATTAACGGCCCCATATTTCGTGGTATAGGTTCAGAACGTATTCTTCTGGTAGCTTTAAAATGGTCTGCTTTTTGTCTTTCTGCTATTGTTTATGTGATAGGCTTGAAACCTGGATCGCTACAGTTTTTGTGCAAGCTGACTGACCAAATGGCAGAAACGACGATTAAGCAAATCACCTTGATATTTAGGACTTTGTTTTAATATTATAACATTTGCCTGTATATTTTTGTTTTTATAAACTAAATTATATACCGATCATCATCTAAAATTGTTCTGTATCCTATGACATCAATAAAAGGTTTGACGATAAAATATTTTGAGTTTGAAGATATTTTAATGCAGCTAGTGTAAAATATATATTTTTTTTTAATGCACTTCCCATCTAAATTATTTGCTGGACAGACACCTGCCAGCCCCAAGCTTATTGCCCAGTATTTCAAAGATGGGTTCTTGGCCTTGAACTGAAGCATCTAAAAGATGATCAAGCTCACCGGTCTTTTGACAAACCCTCATATGTTAATGACAAGAAGCTAATAGAGTAATCTAGTGGGTTGAGTCTCTGAATCTATGCAATCTCTACACAGTACAGATCATCATCATCCTCATTTCCAACGACACAAGAAAGACAACAACAGATCACTGAGAAAAAGTGAAAATGTCTGAAGATACAACAAACATTGAAGAAATTATGTTTGATATAAAAGGGGTTTACAAGAAAAACGAAGGTAATGTTTTCACTTTAAATTTACACTTCTTTTTTTAACACAAATAACATTTTAGTGAAATAAAATAATTACAGTGAAAATAAACAAATAAAACAAATATATAAATGATACTTGTAATTTAAACAAATGAATAACTGTAATCTGTATAACCCAATTTGAAGACTGTAATAACAAGGTGGCTTTTTCAATCTTTTTGTGGCATTTTTCTCTTAGTTTATCACTGGGCAATACCCCACTAAATTAATTAATTAATCACGCTTTTAGAAGCTCGTAACCAAATGGAAACGCATTTATGCGAATAAACCTTCCATCACTTTAATTCTCATATAATCCACCTTCAACTTTCGCAGTAGCCATATTATGCAAAGTTTATGTGCATTCAGGGGTGCCGCTACGGATTCTGGGCCCCCTGGACAGCATATTCACGCGGGCGGGCAAGTCCTTTATATTAACTGACGGTCACAGAATCACTGGCTCTTAGAAACACTTTTACTATTATTAATACAACATCCACTTAATCAGACATTAGACACACAATGAGTCTATGTTCACTCTCAATGAGATCAATTCACTAATAGATGATTGTCATTATAAATACATGACAACACCAACTACTGATCATTTTCTCTGGGCTTTTGAGTTATAGCAAATATGTTCGAGGAACACAGTTACAACAACCAGAAAAAAACCCACAAACACAGTAGTCAAGGGTCAAGAGCTCAACTAAAGCAGACACTGATCTCTAACATGGTTACTTCAAATGAAACTAAATCAACATCGAAACATTAGTTAATTCTCAATAAGATCTTCTGTAGATGTCTGACAGAAATAAAGTCAGTCTGGTTATTAATAAGTGGAGCTGGTGATGCTGTTTGTGGGGTTGTTTAATCAGATCTTGAGAGATTTAATGTATTTTATTTCAGTTGATTTCATCTAAGGCTGTGTCTGAAGTTAGTTCAAGTTTCAAGTTTCAAGTTTTATTTGTCACATACACGACTATACAGAGACTGTATAACCAGCAGTGAAATGAGAGTCGGGTCCGCTCCATGGACAGTGCAAATATTGAAAAAACAACACAAGGGAAGTAAACATAAGATAAGATGAATGAAAAATAAGATATAAAGAATAAAATATAAAATGTAAAAGAATGTGCATAACAGTAAGCTGTAGAATTAAATATTAATATAAGCATGACTGTACAGAGAGGAATGTGCAACAGGTTATGCATGGTTGACATGAAGCAGCCAATCACAAAAATAAAATAAATATAAAAATAAGATACGATTTACAAGATACAGAACGTGTTGTGTGCAAGTGTGCAAGTGTGCAAATGAGCAAATGACACTGACAGTTATGAGGTAGTTATGAGGTAGAGAGTAATAATGAGTGTGTGATTAGTGATTAGAAGTAAGTCACATGATGTTTTTAAGAGGCTGACTTTGAGTTCAGGAGCCTGATGGCCGTGGGGAAGAAACTCCTCCTGAGTCTCTCTGTTTTTGCCATCAGGCAGCGGAAGCGCTTACCAGATGGCAGCCTAGTGAAAAGACAGTTACCAGGGTGATTTGAGTCTTTGATGATTTTGTCAGCTCTGCCTCTGCATCGTTTGATGTAGATGTCCTGCAGAGAGGGGAGAGCCGACCCAGAGATACGCTCAGCTAAGCGCACAACTCTCTGCAAGGCTTTGCAGTCTTGGCTGGAGCTGTTTCCATACCACACTGAGATGCACTGAGACAAAACACTTTCTATGGTCCCTGCATAGAAAGTTTTCAGGATTGTTGGTGAGACCCTGAATTTTCTCAGCTGTCGCAGATGGTACAGTCTTTGCCTGGCTTTCTTGACCTGTGTTTGGATGTGTGCAGTCCAAGTCAGATCCTCGGAGATGTTTACGCCGAGGTACTTGAAGCTGCTTACTCTCTCCACAGGGGTCCCGCTGATCATGAGAGGAGTGTAGGGCAGCAGGTGTCTCTTTCTGAAGTCCACAATCAGCTCTTTGGTTTTGCTCACATTCAGAGAGAGACAGTTGTCCTGGCACCATGATGTTAGTCTCTCCACCTCATCCAAGTATGCGGTCTCATCATTGTTGGAAATGAGGCCCAGAACCACAGTATCATCAGCAAATTTGATAATAGATGTGGATCTGTGAGAGGACACACAGTCATGTGTGTAGAGAGAGTATAGCAGGGGACTCAGAACGCAGCCCTGCGGGGCTCCTACGTTCAGGGTGATGGAGTTTGAGGTGTACTGGCCTACCTTCACCACTTGAGGTCTGCCGGTGAGGAAGTCTTGGATCCAGTCGCAGAGTGAGGTGTTTAGGCCGAGGCCTGTGAGTTTATTAGTCAGCTTGATGGGGACTATGGTGTTAAAAGCTGAGCTATAGTCTATGAATAGCAGTCTTGCATAGTTCCCATTGCTGCTGTCAATGTGTGTGAGGGAGGAGTGGAGTATGTGTGAGATGGCATCATCAGTTGATCTATTGGAGCGATAGGCAAATTGAAGAGGGTCCAAAGTAACAGGGATGGAGGAGCTAATGTGGCTCTTAACAAGTCTCTCAAAAACCTTCATGACTATAGATGTGAGGGCCACTGGACGATAGTCATTCAGGCAAGAGGGTTTACTGTTCTTAGGCACAGGGATGATGATGGATTTTTTAAAGGAGGTGGGAACTACAGAGGTAGCAAGGGACTCATTAAAGATAGAAGTGAACAAACCAGCAAGCTGATCAGCGCATGATCTCAGAACCCGGCCTGTGATCCCGTCAGGTCCAGCCGCTTTCCTGATGTTCACTCTCTTTAGTGCCCTCCGAACCTCGTCCTCCGTCACGGTGATCACATGATTCTCGCTTCTCTGCCTGCTGCTTCCTGACGTGCTGCTCGGCAGAGCCGCGATGCCTCCGTTGCTTTCAAAGCGGCCGTAGAAGGTGTTTAATTCTTCGGCCAGCGACGGATCTGCTCTCACCTCCGCGGAGGATTTGTTTCCAAAGGCACAGATGGTCCTTAGTCCCTGCCACATGCGTCGAGTCATTGAGCTGAAAATGAGACTCAATTCTCTCTTTGTAGCGATGTATGGCGGCACTTACAGCTCGTCTGAGAGCATAACACGAAGCTTTATATTCGCGCATATTCCCAGACAAAAGAGCCTCGTTGTATGCGGCAGTGCGTTTGTTAACCGCCTCACGGACTGATCTGTCCACCCACGGTTTTTGATTAGGGAAAGTCCTTACAGTTATTGTTTCTGTAGCTTGTTCGGTAAGTGTGTTTACAAAGCTCACTGCCACATCCGTGAACTCGCTGACGTCAGATGAGCTCGCCCTGAACATGTCCCAGTCGACGTCATCAAGAGCCGACTGCAGCATAGCTTCAGAGTGGGAGGACCAACGCGTCACTTCCCTCTTCACCGGGGGTTCCTGTGCGAGCCTTTGTTTGTATTCCGGTGTGAGGAAGATGGCGGCGTGATCAGACTTACCAAAAGCAGGTAGAGAGCGGGCTTTGTAGGCATTCTTAAACTGAGAGTAGCAGTGATCCAGTGTATTCGGTCCTCTGGTTGGACAGGATACATGCTGGTGAAAGTTCGGCATGACCTGCCTGAGGTTGGCTTTGTTAAAATCCCCCGCGATGATAAAAGCAGCGTCAGGATGTTGGTTAATGTAGCCGCTGATCACATCGTGAAGTTTAGACAAAGCCAAGCTCGTGTCTGCCTGTGGAGGGATGTAAACGGCAGTAGCGATGACCGCGGAGAACTCGCGGGGTAGATAGAATGGGCGGCAAATAATGGATAGATGTTCCAGATGAGGCGAGCAGGATCGCGACAGAGAGGAGATATTCCTGGGGTCACACCATTTCTTGTTAGTCATGAAACACACACCACCACCCTTGGATTTACCAGCCTCCGCTGTTCTGTCCATCCGTAAAACAGAGAAGTTGTCAGACGGCGTTACAGCAGTGTCTGGAACCGAGGGCGTGAGCCATGTTTCAGTCAAACAGATGATGTTACAGTCCCTTATGTCCCGTTGGAAACTAATCCTGGCTCTAAGATCGTCCATCTTATTATCCAAGGATTGGACATTAGCGAGCAAAAGGCTCGGTAAAGGAGGACTGTGAGCCCTTTTCCTCAATCTGTTCCGAATCCCAGCGCTTTTTCCACGGTGTTTTTTGTTCCGTCTCCTGTGTCCTTTGTTCTCCGCGTTCCGAAGAATCTCAAGAGGCCACGATGGATTCGGTGATAAAGTGTCCTGAACCAGGTTAGTGAAGCGGTTTCCAATGTCCAAGAGTGCACTTTTGTCATAGGTGATCAGTGCCGACGTTATGTGTGTAAAAATAGAAATCAAAAGTAAGTAAAAAAGTAAATAAAAGCATAGTCTTAGCGGAGCGACCCGGACGGCAGCCGAACATAGCAGCGCCATCTTGTTTTGTTCTTGTTCCTTTTTCTTCAGTGATTCTGTGTGTTAACAGCAGGTGTTCATCACTAATGCACAATTATCACTCAATTAATCACTTAATTACTTAATTGCAATGTTTATCTTATTTTAGCGAACTCAACTGAAATAAGTTCAGAGCACTCATAACTGTTAGTTTTAAAAACTTAAATATTTAAGGCAATCAGTTACCTCAAATGGTTTGAGTTAACTTAACTTGTCAGGTTTTTAAGGCAATCGGTTTACTCAAACGGTTTGAGTTACCCTAACTTATTGGGTTTTACAGTGTAGTTTATTAGTAAATAATTCAAATATCTCCTTACTATTTCCCCCTGACACATTCATGGTAATTACTTTTGCTGGGGTTTATGGCAAGCTTTATTGGTGTATTTGAAGCAGAACTCTTCAGCTGCGCTGACGGCTCTCTGCTGCTGCTGGACTCTAAACACTGTCGAGACGCTCTTGACAGTCGCGGCATTACGGTCTCGTGTTGTTTCCACCAGCGCGGCAATTTTTTTCTTCACTAATTGATGGATGTCTAAAATATAAACATGAGGAGAAACCTAAAAGTCAGAATTTTGACGTGAAAATTGGCCCGATCGAAGCCCGGTCGGGGTCGGGCTGAAATGCAGGGCTCTAGCATTCCCCTCGGTAGAAATCACGTTTCTCCCTCGGGGGGCCCCCTCCCATCGTGGGCCCTTAGAATCGTCCTAACTTTCCCCCCCCCTTACGGCGCCCCTGTGTGCATTTAAAGCGTTTCCATTCTGTTTATAGGCTACGCGCTAATGCTCATCAAAATAGATGGAGTGTGATATCTTTAGCTTGTTGGAGGACCATGTATCCCGAGATGAAAATGTCGGATCGTGGTAACTTTTGTTCTTAAAGCTAAAGACAAATACGAGAGAACACATTCAGCATTCAGCACTCGTTTCAGTGGCTTGGTGTCAGTAATGGTCGCACGAGCACCACAGTTACCGACTTCTGCAGTTTAATTATAGTTCAAGAGAATCAAGCTACTGTAATGTTTATGTAGCATTAGTAAATTAGTCACGCTAAAACATTTCAATAATCATGCCAAAATTTAGATTAACTTAAGAAAAAGAGCATACAGTTTAATGAAGTGAACATGGGAAACTTTCTCATTCTAACATTTATTTAAAATGATCACTTGTGAACCCTCGCTAATACTGCGTATTGTATAGAATACAATATAGACTTTCTTTTTCTTCTTTAAGCTGAAAGAAAATATTTCTAACAAAAGTATTTCTAATAGACAAAAAAAAATGTCTCTCCGCAGAGAAAAGACGGACAAAAATCACTGAGGATTTGGAAAACGTCAGACAGAAATACTGCCTAGACTTTTCAAAGGACATCAGGAAGGCAAGTGAAGCATCAGAATGGAAAGAAGAAAGTTGCATGTATATAGTAAATTTAGCCTATTGCAAACAAATCATCTCATTTCAGTCAAATGAATAGCCTACATGTTTAATTGCCAGCTTTGATTACATGGTTGGAGTGAGATTGACTTGGGCTATCACACATCACACATGAACGTAACTGATAGCCCTTTCACTTTTAACACTAGCATACAGTAAGACCTAATAAAATATACAACCCCAAATCAGAAAAAGTTGGGACAGTATGGAAAACGCAAATAAAAAAAAGAAAGTAGTGATTTCTAAATTTACTTTGACTTGCATTTCATTGCAGACAATATGAACACAACATATTTCATGTTTTGTCTGGTCAACTTCATGTCATTTGTAAATATACATCCTTTCCTGTCATTCAGACCTGCAACACATTCCAAAAAAAGTTGGGACAGTAAAGCATTTACCACTTTTTTATGTTGCCATTCCTTTTCACAACACTTAAAAGACGTTTAGGGACTGAAGACACCAAGTGATGAAGTGTTTCAGGTGTAATTTTGTCCCATTCTTCCTGCAAACAAGTCTTAAGGTGGGCAACAGTACGGGGTCTTCGTTGTCGCATTTTGCGCTTCAAAATGCGCCACACATTCTCTATTGGAGACAGGTCGGGACTGCAGGCAGGCCAGTCAAGTACCCGTACCCTCTTCCTCCGCAGCCAGGACTTTGTAATGTGTGCAGAATGTGGTTTTGCATTGTCTTGTTGAAATATGCATGGACGTCCCTGGAAAAGATGTCTTCTTGAAGGCAGCATATTGTGCTCCAAAATCTCTATGTACTTTTCAGCATTAATGGTGCATCACAGAAGTGCAAGTTACCTTTGCCAAGGGCACTGACACAACCCCATACCATGACAGACCCTGGCTTTTGGACTTGTTGCTGGTAACAGTCTGGATGATCCTTTTCTTCTTTGGTCCGGAGCACACGGCGTCCATTCCTCCCAAAAAAATACCTGAAATACTGATTCATCTGACCACAGTACACGTTTACACTGTGTGATGGTCCATCCCAGATGCCTCCGAGCCCAGAGAAGTCGACGGCGCTTCTGGACACTGTTAACATAGGGCTTCCTTTTGGCACAGTACAGTTTTAACTGGCATTTGTGGATGTAACTACGTATTGTGGTACTTGACAAAGGTTTGCCAAAGTATTCCTGAGCCCATGTGGTGATATCGCTTATAGATGAATGACGATTCTTGATGCAGTGCCGCCTGAGGGATCGGAGATCACGGTTGTTCAGCTTAGGCTTGCGCCCTTGTCCTTTACGCACTGAAATTCCTCCAGATTCCTTGAATCTTTTAATTATGTTATGCATTGTTGAAGGTGAAATATCCAAATCTCTTCCTATCTTTCTTTGAGGAACATTGTTTTTAAACATTTCAATAATTTTCTCACGTATTTGTTGGCAAACTGGCGATCCTCGGCCCATCTTCGCTCCTAAAGGACTAGACCTTTCTTGGATGCTGCTTTTGTACCAAATCATAATTACAATCACCTGTTGACATCAACTGTTTCAAATCACATCATTATTTAACCAATTTACCTCATTACTAGCCCTAAATTGCTCCTGTCCCAACTTTTTTTGGAATGTGTTGCAGGTCTGAATGACAGGAAAGGATGTATATTTACAAATGACATGAAGTTGACCAGACAAAACATGAAATATTTTGTGTTCATATTGTCTGCAATGAAATACAAGTCAAAGTAAATTTAGAAATCACTACTTTCTTTTTTTATTTGCGTTTTCCATACTGTCCCAACTTTTTCTGATTTGGGGTTGTACAATGCAAACAATAATCATCATTTTTGTTGTACAACAATTCATATTTTTACCTTTTGTTTTTGAACTGATACTATTTAAGTTCATCACTGATTTAATTTCCAAATACATATTCTCAGTTAAAGTTAAATTTAAACCATCTTGTTTCAAGATAGATATTTTAAACAGAAATTGAAGTCAGTCTTTAATAATTTATAATTAAACTAAGAACTTCACACAAGCCCATAATAAATGTCACATTGAAATGTGTTGTTATATTTGCGAAATAACTCCAGATTATATTCCGTTTGCTTTCTGCTCCTGACAGTTTTCTCTTGGTCAGTTTCTATAAAGCGTTTTTCTGTCCTGCAGATCTTCAATGACCCCGTTCATGGTCACATTGAGCTGCACCCCCTGCTGGTGAAAATGATTGATACTCCTCAGTTTCAGAGACTCCGATACATCAAACAGCTGGGAACGAAATATCTGGTGTATCCGGGCGCCACTCACACTCGCTTCGAACACTCCATTGGGTAAATTTTCCCCTCTATTTCGAGACTGGACCGTTGCATTATTTTTCCTTGAAATACACGAATACTGTTTGTGTTTGTGTTTGCGTGTGTTAGCGTGGCACATTTAGCAGGATGTCTTCTCAAGACTCTACATGAGAATCAGCCAGAACTCAACATTACCAAACAGGATTTCCTGTGTGTTCAGATTGCTGCCCTGTGCCATGACATGGGTGAGTACCAAACATTCGTGTGAATATTTACATAGAACATCTTTAAAGAAGTCATTAAAAGCAAACTGTGAGTACCAAACATTCATGTGAATATTTATATAGAACATCTTTAAAGAAATCGTTAAAAGCAAACTGGTGTGTATTTCATTGCTATTTCTTTATATGTTGGTTTAAACAGTTTATTTTATTTATTTATTTATTTTTCTTTTCCCATAGTCAACATATGGACAATGGGGTAATAATTTGCACAGTGTCCACTTTATTTCCCTTATGGGTCTCTTTTAAGGTTTTCATTTTATTTTATTTTATTTTATTGTATATATCTTTTTTTTTAGAAGAATGAGATTCATAATTGAACTTATAAAAACAATAATTATGTATAATAAAACATGTTACCTTGTCCTTTCAGGTCATGGTCCGTTCTCTCATTTGTTTGATGGCATGTTCATCCCTGAAGTCCAGCCTGGTAAGTGTCTGTTTTCTCACTTCAGTGATTTCAGCTTGGCATTTAAGCAAGCAATAATCAATATTTATTAAAGCTGTTGAACACGTAAATAAACACATTTAATGCTAAACCACACGCAAGGCAAATATATAATGCATGCAACTGAAAGAAAGATGGAGATCAAAATATTTTGCCATTGCTCAATAATTGTTGTGGTCTTTATTAAATCAATGTAGTAGTTTGTGTTTGTGTGTGTGTGGAGACTGACAATTGTGTAAATGAGTCAGTACATGTATATGCACATTATTAAATCTGCCATACATAATACCTAAAATCTCTTTCATTTCTCAGATAAGCGTTGGGAGGTAAGCATCATAACTCTCCTGTACAGATATTAATATACATGTATTTCAAAGTCAGTGAGCTACATCGAATATCAAATCAAAACATGCAAACTTATTTAATTTCTTAAAACATGTTTCTGGTCTTTTTGAATTTAGCTGTTAAATATGGTAATAGAAAAAAAAAATGACTGTGACTGCAATTACTGTAGAACGAGTGTAAACTAGAAGCAGTAAATGGCAGTAATGCAAAACTGTCACAATTTCATGATTTCCATGCTCTGAACATCCACCTTCAAAGTTGATTCTTCAGAGAGCATTTAGAATAAAACAAAAGAAATAAAAATGAATATAAACTACAAAGCAAGGTTATGTAATTAATAAGGCTGTCAGAATTAACACGTTAATTTTGCGATTAATCTTTTTCAGTTTAACGCATTAATGAAATGAAAGAAAATAATGCAGCATTATTTTTGTTTTCTTTTAGCTATTGTTATAGTAGACTATGTGAACATGCTATCAAGGGCAATAAGACACAAAAGAGAAGTTTATTTGTTACTGGCGCGCTGTTTGTGAAGCAGCTCTCTGTGAACACAGGAATCCAACACAATGAGGCTTTTTTATGAGGCTTTTTCCCTCTCGGCCTCATACTCACCCGTCCCAGAGCAACACCCCATAAGCACCTTAAACGCTTACTTTTATTATTAGGAACACTTGTGCTGCTAATTAAAAAAAAAAAAAATAGGAGTAAAGTCAAAAAATTCAGGAGTACATTCTGAACAATAACAGAAATTAGCCTTCCCATTACAAATTAATATTGTACTCCTTAAAGTGATTTACAGGGGCATTTTTTTAAACTTAGTAATGCCATTTTTTTTTTTTTTACTTTATTGAAAGTATATTTTATGTCAAATTCAGAAGTGTATTTTTATAAGCTTTTTAAAAAAATTCTAATTAAAACAATGGAATAATAAAAATTAGTTACCGATTAAATAAAATCAGTATTAACTAAATTAATTTGTACTACAGAGGTGGCACAGAAGAACACAAAAGTGGCATGTAGGTATACAGACATTTAATGAGGCTCAGAGGTGGCATGAGTGCAATTAAATTCATAAATTCATGTTGAGATTTTTTTTTTAAATATAAAATTTTGAATATAGAAATATTAAATTATTTAAATAACTGAAATGATACTTTAAACATGAAACTAAAACTGCCATTAGGTGGCGGCAAATCACAGATTTTATCATTAATTGAATTCAATTCATCATGAATCATGAATCATTAATTCAATTGATTCGTTCAAACGGCTGATTCATTCAAGAATGAAGCAAGTGACTGTCTTTATGAATGGGTAATTGAATCATTGACTCACTAGATTCATTTAAAAATGCAGATTCATTCATAAACAAAACACCACAGTGTTTGAATGGAGATGCGCAGAGGCTCGGCTGTGACTGTTTGAAACTATTTTTGTTGACAAAATAGAGCAAAATCAGGCAATACTGTTATAGTCAGACGATGCAAAACACTTAATATTAACTTTTTGTTTATTGAAATCACTCATTGTTCTTATATGCCAACAATCCCCCTGCTGGTCTGTCACAAAACGATGTTGTTACGTATCCTCGTGCATTTTTAAGTGGGTATATGGAAATTCTTGACCTTATAGTGGCTATAAGGCTACATGACCTGCGTATCACGTAGACTACACCACTGGATGGGCGTCAGATATGCGTCATGTGCATCAGATTTTAAAGTGACAGCGTTGCTTTTAAAGTGAAACCTGCTGCAGTCTGTCATTAATGGAAATCTAAGAACAAAATAAAAGAGAAATCACTCAATTGCTCTAATCGCTAATTAACTTTTGTAGCTTGAAAAAAATATTAATCTATATTCAATTTATAGTTCATTCATATATAATTTATAGTTTATGTGAAGATTATTTTAAGTTGACTTAAAAGTTATATTTTTCAAAGCCTATTAAATGTAAAAAATAATGGCTTTTAATTATACTATAATGTTGTATGGCTGTAATTAATGGCTAAATTTGAGGGAAAAGTCCATTTAATAAAGACATTAGAAGCATTATTGGTATCATTGATACTGGCATTCATTAACAATAGGCTAGTTACTAAAAATATGCCATTAAACTCATATTTAAATCATCAATAGGAAAGGTCGTAGCACCAAACACTCGTCCGAAACTCCAGTAGACCAATAATATATGGTGCGTAGATCCAAAAAATACAAATATGGTTTATAGACAAAGGAGATCATCCAAACAGTCCAAAAAGGCTTATATCATTTATAGAGGTCACAAAATGCTGCACAAAAGTGCAAAAGGAGTGCAAAACGTTTTCGGGTATTAACCCTTCCTCAGTGCCACGTGCTACCAGGCACACACCTGTGCTCATTAAACCATGTATTACCGTAATGCACTTGATATCACGAAGATACAAAAAATACATATATCTCCCAACACACATATCCCAATACATTCAAAATGATCCATATATAACTATATCAAAAAAGTATACATATATATATATATATATATATATATATATCAATTCTTAGCATCAGTTTTTATATACAGTAAGTAAAATTCATACTCTTTGGAGTCCCACCATATATCCTTAAATTATTATAAAAAACAATTCAAAGACAAGTCTTCATTCATACCAAGAGGATGTAGACTTTTAAGATCAAAAATCCACCTACATTCCTTCTGCAAGAGTCTATGTTCCAAATTCCCTCGTTTACGAGTCTGTGGCAACTTTTCAATAACGACAAAGTTTAGATCTAAAACTGAATAAGACATCTCAACAAAATGACGAGCCAGGGGAGATTTTAAATCTTTCCTTCTAATAGTGCTCATATGCTCAATGATCCGAGTCCTAATTTGTCTATTTGTCTTGCCTACATATTGTTTTATACACGGACAAGACAACAGATAAATCACATTAGTGGAAGCACATGTGACCAGTTGTTTGATTTTATATGTGCGCTCAGTAATACAACTCCGAAACTCAAAACAACTCTTGCGTACATTTTTACATGCCGCGCATTTAAGGCAAGGATAAAAACCAGCATCCTTACTTACGTGCCCATCAATACCATCCCTGACATAAGTATCCGATTTAACTAAAAAGTCCTTAATATTCCTTGCTCTGTAATGAGAAAAAAGGGGGAGATCCGCAAAAATCATTTTACCCGCCGGATCACTAGATAGTATCTTTGGCTAGGCTGTGTATACACCAATGTTTCTTAATAATTTATTTAATGGCATAACTATAAGTAGAGTATGTAGTAGTGCATACTGCAGAGTAAAATTTCTGTTTAGGTGATCTACAGACTGCATTTCTTACCCTATCCAAAGCGGCATCTAACCACTTACTTGTATAACCCCTTAGTCAAAAACTCTTATACATCTCGACCGCTTTTTGTTCAAAATCAGATTATACACTAAAAATGCGTTTTAAGCGAAGGAACTGAGTTGTGTGGGCGCTCGACGCATGTAAGATGCTGTTTTTATCCGCTGGTTTACAATACAAGGTTGACAATAATTTTCCAGATTCCAAAAGGACTCTCATATCTAGAAAAGTGTGTTGTGAGTGTTGATTTCTACATTAAATTTAATAGACTCGATCATATTATTTAACAAACTCACAAAATCATTAAACAAATCTTTCGAGCCCCTAAAAATACAAAAAAACTTCATCCACATATCTCTTCCACATGACAATATATTTAAAAAAAGGGTTATTATTCCAAATATATCTTTATTCTAAAAATCACATAAATAAACACACATAATCTGGGGAAAATTTCGAACCCATTGCAGCACCTTGTTTTTGCAGAAAAAAATCATTCTCAAAAAGAAAATAATTATTTTCCAACAGTAGCGTGATCATGTCAATAACAAAATCTGATGGTGGGGATTTTTCAACTCTTTTATCTAGTAAATATTTTATCACCACTATCCCTTTATTATGCGGAATGTTCGTATATAATGAGACCACATCCATCGTAGATAAAAAAAAATCTCAGACTCCTCATAATTATCAATATTGATATCTGAAAGTTGTTTAAAAAAATCAGTAGTATCTTTCAAATATGAAGGAAGAGACTCTACCAAAGGTCTAAGGAATACGATCCACATACTGTGAGGTTCCATTAGACAGTCATTCGAAGCTACAATGGGACGCCCTGGTGGTCCTATTGTAGCACATTTCTTTGCACAATTTTGTAATAAATGATATAAGCCTTGTTGGATTGTTTGGATGAGTGTGGATCTCCTTTGTCATTAAACTCATATTTACAATATAACTTATTTATGTTATCTCTACATTCATTTGGAGATTCAATGTGAAATTATGACAATATAAATACATTGCATTAATATGTGATTAATCACGATTAATTGCAGAAAAAAAAAATTGTGATTAATTAGTCAAGTTTTTTAATCGATTGACAGCACTAGTAGTTAATGTGTACACTTTAATTGTACTGATGAGTATTTATGTTGATCTTCTGAAGCATGAGCAGGCCTCTGTCGACATGTTTCACTGCATGAAAAGGAGGAATGGACTGGACAAAGAGATGCAATTCTATGGACTGAATCTCCCTGAAGACATCAAATTTATTGAGGAATTAATTCTGAAAGGACAAAAAGATGGCCAGGTAAAATGTGTTTAAGCTGCTGTTTCAGCATTTATCATGATACAGTGTTTAAGGTGAAAATATTTTCCATCTTGCAGTGGTCAATGAAGGGCAGGACTGAGGACAAGTCTTTCCTGTACGAGATTGTTGCAAATAAAGTGAACGGCATTGATGTGGACAAATGGGACTATTTGGCTCGGTTAGTTGTATTTTAAAGTGCTGTTTAAATGGTTTGAACAGGTATTGAACAGCTGAAGATAAAGAATTAATGTGGCCCAAGTGCATTCGTGATTTATCAGCTATTGCATTAGTGTAATTCCTCTCTTATTTTACATGCAGAGATTGTTATTATCTCAGCATTCCATGTGGTTTTGACTCTCAACGTCTGCTGAAATCTGCTCGAGTGTGTGAGGTGAACAGGAGGAAACACATCTGCTTCAGAGACAAGGTGCCTGTTCATTTACACCATCACTATGTGTTTTTGTTCTTCACCAAGAAACTCAAAACTTTTCACTTATACCACTTCACAGCAGCCACAATAGCACTTATGTTTTATTTATTTTTTCCTTTTTATTAGAAAAAATCCCACACGTGTTAACTAAGTCTTGGAATAATCTCAGTACTCAAATATGTGGAAATAGATGCATTTTCCACCTTTATAGATTATGTAGATCAATAATGGGCGATTGTCAAAGTTGCCTAATAATGTAGTCTATTAACTATGTACAACCCCAAATCAGAAAAAGTTGGGACAGTATGGAAAACGCAAATAAAAAAAGAAAGTAGTGATTTCTAAATTTACTTTGACTTGTATTTCATTGCAGACAATATGAACACAAAATATTTCATGTTTTGTCTGGTCAACTTCATGTAATTTGTAAATATACATCCTTTCCTGTCATTCAGACCTGCAACACATTCCAAAAAAAGTTGGGACAGTAAAGCATTTACCACTTTGTAATGTTGCCATTCCTTTTCACAACACTTAAAATATGTTTAGGGACTGAAGACACCAAGTGATGAAGTGTTTCAGGTGTAATTTTGTCCCATTCTTCCTGCAAACAAGTCTTAAGGTGGGCAACAGTACGGGGTCTTCATTGTCGCATTTTGCGCTTCAAAATGCGCCACACATTCTCTGTTGGAGACAGGTCGGGACTGCAGGCAGGCCAGTCAAGTACCCGTACCCTCTTCCTCCACAGCCAGGACTTTGTAATGTGTGCAGAATGTGGTTTTGCATCGTCTTGTTGAAATATACATGGACGTCCCTGGAAAAGATGTCTTCTTGAAGGCAGCATATTGTGCTCCAAAATCTCTATGTACTTTTCAGCATTAATGGTGCATCACAGAAGTGCAAGTTACCTTTGCCAAGGGCACTGACACAACCCCATACCATGACAGACCCTGGCTTTTGGACTTGTTGCTGGTAACAGTCTGGATGTTCCTTTTCTTCTTTGGTCCGGAGCACACGGCGTCCATTCCTCCCAAAAAATACCTGAAATACTGATTCATCTGACCACAGTACACGTTTCCACTGTGTGATGGTCCATCCCAGATGCCTCCGAGCCCAGAGAAGTCGACGGCGCTTCTGGACACTGTTAACATAGGGCTTCCTTTTGGCACAGTACAGTTTTAACTGGCATTTGTGGATGTAACTACGTATTGTGGTACTTGACAAAGGTTTGCCAAAGTAGTCCTGAGCCCATGTGGTGATATCGCTTATAGATGAATGACGATTCTTGATGCAGTGCCGCCTGAGGGATCGGAGATCACGGTTGTTCAGCTTAGGCTTGCGCCCTTGTCCTTTACGCACTGAAATTCCTCCAGATTCCTTGAATCTTTTAATTATGTTATGCACTGTTGAAGGTGAAATATCCAAATCTCTTCCTATCTTTCTTTGAGGAACATTGTTTTTAAACATTTCAATAATTTTCTCACGTATTTGTTGGCAAACTGGCGATCCTCGGCCCATCTTCGCTCCTAAAGGACTAGACCTTTCTTGGATGCTGCTTTTGTACCAAATCATAATTACAATCACCTGTTGACATCAACTGTCAAATCACATCATTATTTAACCAATTTACCTCATTACTAGCCCTAAATTGCTCCTGTCCCAACTTTTTTTGGAATGTGTTGCAGGTCTGAATGACAGGAAAGGATGTATATTTACAAATGACATGAAGTTGACCAGACAAAACATGAAATATTTTGTGTTCATATTGTCTGCAATGAAATACAAGTCAAAGTAAATTTAGAAATCACTACTTTCTTTTTTTATTTGCGTTTTCCATACTGTCCCAACTTTTTCTGATTTGGGGTTGTAGAAAAAAACTGTCTATTTACTTAAGTAACAGACATGAGTGTCATACCATCAAATATTTTCAGTATGACTGACTTTATTTATGTATTTAATGTGAATTTAATAAAAACATTGTAAGTTAGGCTAAAATCATAACACTTTCATTGTACAGAAAGAGAGCAAGGAACATTTACATTATCAAAAAACATTTTCACTGACTTCAGTCTAGAGTTCAAGCACTCTCAAAAACTCCCATTAAAATCACTCTTTTAGTGATTTTAGTTGTTTCAAGTTGTTTACACTGTGAAATGAGTATCTTACTTACAAGTTCGTACACACATCTGCACTTTGTTGTTTCTGACGAGAGAATTCACCAGATAGAGGTATTCAGTCAGCGAGCGAGTGAAGAAAACACCAGCATTTTAACGATGACTCATCTGAATGCCTCTGATTGGTCATTGCATTCACTTTGAATGGGCATGACGCCTCTGGTATTACACATGGAGCTCTCTCAAACGGCATTTTTACTATTACAGCTGTCGAGATTAACTAATCGTGAAATGTAGATCTTCTCCCATTGCATGAAAGGTTGCAGTGCTGCAGTCATGTCTACTGAGCAGCACACAGCCTAATATTACAGAGTCAGACTTGTAACCGGAAGATTGCGGGTTCAAGTCTCAGTATCGGCAGGATTTGTAGGTGGAGGAAGTGAATGAATGAATCCATTCCACCCAGGGGCGCAGACAGGATTTTTTAACTGGGGGGGACCAAGCAGCAGTCCAAATTTTTTCAGTCCAGAAAAATCACCAGCTCTGTCAGAGACGATAGTATACGATCACTATGGTTACTGCTACAGGCACAATTGAGGCAGCTACCAGCTCCTCATAGGACCCCAGTGTCAGGAGCAATGTTCCCTCTGCGGCCGCGCAGAGGAAATAATGTGCCGCACACACGCAAAAATTAGTTGGGAAATCCATTTGATTAAATTCTAGTAAAAGCGAATGAACTGCAATGCTCGGGTAAACCGCTATAGAGTTGATATCGCTATAGAGTTAGAGTTATAACTGGTGAATGCGGTTTACAGGTTTCATAGAAAGATGAGTCGTTGTAGAAACCAAATCTTTTAATGGTTGCGGACAAAATAGCTCAAATCGAAAGCCAATGCAAACGCAATGACACGTGAACAGAGGCGGACAGTACTGAAGTATTTTTACTCTGCTGTAAAAGTACTTTTTCAAGTGTCAGTACTTTAAATGAAATTTATAGAATTTTTTAGAAATTTATCAGTGTTTTTCTTTAGAAAACTTTACTTCACAACATTCCAAAGCATAATATTGTAGCCTACTTTTTACTGCACTATGTTTCATATTAAATATCATTTAAAACTTAATTACATTAGAAATCTATTACTTTCTTTATTTTACTCAAGTAAAAGTAATTCAAAGATTTACTTGAGTACAAGAAAGTACTACATTTTTTATGTTCTTAAGTATTAAAGGTAAAAAAACAACAACTTTAATTTATGAAATGTAGTGTAGTAAAAAGTATGACATTATGCTTTGGAATGAAGTGAAGTAAAGTTTTCCAAAGAAAAACCCTCTGATAAACTACAGATACTTTTTAAATTTACTTGAGTAAAGTAAAAATACTTCACTACTGTCCACCTCTGCATGTGAAATAAAACATCATCATGTATTAAAGAAGAGTGGCTTGATTAAGTGCTGGAAATAGCGGATGATGGACACAGAACGGTACATTTACAGTCACACGCAGGTGTATTGTGCGAACTGTGAATGTTTAGCTATAGAAGAATTCACTTTTTTATATTTAGCTTACAGATCTGAGTTTTAATACTTCAGTTTGTTTTCTATTCTATTCTATCCTATCAGTTTAAATGCTTCAGTTTGTTTTGATATTATATTATATTATGTTAGGCCTATATTATAAACCTAATAAATAATTGACCTTGTTTTTAACGGAGCCTCTTATGCTCATCAAGGATGTATTTATTTGATCAAAAATACAGAAAAAAATCAGTAATATTGTGAAGCATTATTGCAATTTCCAATACTGGTTTCCTATTTTAATATACTTTAAAACATAATTTATTTCTGCGATCAAAGCTGTATTTTCAGCATCATTTCTCCAGTCTTCAGTGTCACATGATCCTTCAGAAATCACAATAATATGCTGATTTATTATCAGTGTTGAAACTGTTGTGCTACTTCATATTTTTTTGGAACCGGTGAGACTGTTTTCTTTGATTAATAAAAAGTTCAAAAGAGTATTTATTTTAAATATAAATATTTTCTAACAATATAAGTCTTTACTATCACTTTTTATCCATTTAACACATCCTTGCTGAATAAAAGTATTATTTTCTTTAAAAAAGCAAAGAAAAAAATTACTGACCCGAAATCTTTGAATAGTAGTATGTATTGTAACACAAAATTTATATTTTTAATAAACAGTTATTTTTAACTTTGTATATATCAAATAATACAGAAATAATATCCCACATCCCAAAAAATATGAAGCAGCACAACGGTTTCCAACATTGATTATAAATCAGCATATTAGAATGAAGGATCATGTGACACTGAAGACTGGAGTAATGATGCTGAAAATTCAGCTTCGCTTCATAGGATTGAATTATATTTTAAAAAAGTATATTAAAATAGAAATTTTTATACAGCCTTGATGAGCATAAGAAACTTCTTTAATAAACTTTACTGATCCCAAACTTTTGAACTGCAGTGTATTATACTGTAAAAAAAAAAAAAAAAAAACTTTTCTCAGGTAGCCTAAAACATACATCATTTAGTCAAGGGTCAAATCAAATATAAATAGCACATTAAAGTTAAAAGTTACACACCTTTTGTGTGCGTGCTGTACAGTTCTGGTATAAATAATGTTTTTTTGCTCAGGTGACCAAAATGTCCGCCCAATAGAGAAAAGTTTTGCTCAGCAAGAATAAAAATGAAAGGGAACATTGGTCAGGAGTCGTAGCACATACACACAGAGAGAACGTAAACGTCGGTGGCAGCACCATCGTCATGTTGACAACAGAACAGCGTGTAGTGAGAACATGGGTACAAAGTAATAGTGACCGGTAGATTATTATTGTACGTCAGCCTGCGTCTGCCCCGACCTGATTCTGAAGCAGTGGCGGCAGTAATTAATGGTGCACTAAGCGATTTTTGCCAAACGATGTTGATATTTGAAAGCACCAAAACAAACACCCATACAACATGACCTCGCCCCTATTTTGATACCTCCGCCCCACATGTACGTACACAACCATGGCAACGACGATCGCGGAAACAAGTGAAGAAGACACAAGCATATTCAAGCAAAAGCCAACAAGGATAAGTTGTGTGAAACAAAGCAAAATCAATGTTACTCACCTGTCAAAAAGAAACAACACAACCTCGGCGTCCGATTCGAGCCCTTCCCGCTCCTTAAGTTTCTCTCCACCGCTGGAAAGCTGCTCCGATATTTACGCGGGTCCTACCTCTTGCCTGATCATAACCCTTCTTTTTAATGTTTTGTTTCTTTGATATTTTCCTCTTTTTTTATCTGCCATTTCTCTCTATCTGTAGTCGATCTGCTAATATCCATCCTGTACACTCAAATTGAGCGCTCTCTTCTGTCTATCAGTACAAGACACGCCCCCTCACTGCTGGTTGGCTGCAAGTGTGTTTTGGGACTCGGTCAGGCACTGAGTCAAAAGCGTTTTTCAAAAATCGCTTCGTGCACATTTAAAGGAGCGGCGGTCCGGGCCGCAACTAGAGGAAACCCTGATTGATCCTCTGTTTACCGATGTCGCCTTTCATAGAGACAGTGAGGGGGACGGATCGGGTCACTATGAATCTGGGGGGGTCATGTCCCCCCCCGTCCCCAGTGCCATCTGCACGCCTGATTCAACCCAAGACTGAGGTGCCCTTGAGTAAGGCACCAAATCCTGAATTGCTCCACAGCACCGCAGCAAAAATGGTTACCCACTGCTCTGGGTGTGTTTGTGTGTGTGGTGGGTAAATGCAGAGCACACATTCTGAGTATGGGACACACATAATGTCACTCACTTACTTACTCATATAATGATTGCTTTTCCATCTGTTTCCATCTGAAATGTGTGATGTGCCTGCCTGCCTGTGATGAGGAGATTGTGAATAAAGAATGGATATTGGTCAAATTTAAAATAAAATAAAAACATTTCATTTGAATGCAAAAATGGTTTTAATCTTCTAATTGGTGCAAAATAAGTTTTGCCAAATACTAGCTTGATTCAAAATTTCACCTGCTCAACAGTCAGTGATCATCGTTGTCTTATTCTCTTATGACAAGCCATACATTTTCAAAAGGAGGCCGATTTGGACTGCAGTCTAGTCAAGCATATGTGCCTATGAAATCATGTGTTACAAATTTAGTTTTTAATGCATTTTACAAAATGTCCTACATTTTCTGGAGAGGGGGTTGTAAATGAACTGGGCTATTTGTACACCAGTGAAGACAGTGTGTTGAAAACACTCATTTTAATTAATATATACATAGGCATCAACTAATCTTATAACTCTTCTCAGTTTTTCAAATTTTTTTACACCCATTGGCCTTTTCAGCAATCAGTGTCAATCTAAATCAGTCATTATATAAATTCTCACAATAACACAGTTTCACTTGTTTGCCAGAAATGCATTTTATTTTCTGTGCAAAATCCCATAAACCTTTTATTAACAATGCTGCTTTTTAAAATAAAAATGGTGTCTTGAATGAAAGTTGGTTTATTGTTTTTTTATGTACATTTCACAGTCGGTGGTCTAGTCTTGTCTCTCTGTTTCTCTCACAGGTGGCTGAGAATATTTATGGCATGTTTCACACCAGATACACTCTTCATCGTCAGGCCCTTCAGCACAAGATCGGCTACATCATTGACGTCAAGTGGGTTTTGTGTGTTTATTTTGTTCATTCTTCTGCATGCACCATGGTATTTCTTTAGGTTTTACTGTTATTTACAGCTGTATGCTTGTTTCCATACATTAGGATCAAAGAGGCACTTGTACTAGCTGATGGCAAGCTGATGATCTCAAAAGCCAAAGACAACATGCTGGAATACACCGAACTCACAGGTCAGCGGATGGATGAGTAGAAATTCAGAGAAATTTTCTTTTAAGAAATAGCAAGGAAGGAAGACCTACACATTTGACTTATACACCTCAAACACTTTTTCAGTCATGACCACTTACGTCAAATATTTCTGATATATAAAATATTACTACCCAGTCAGCAATTTGATCTCACAGTGATCTCATCATGAGCTTACAGGATACTCGTGATGAGGTCACAATGTGAGGTAACAGTGAGCTAAAAGTGTAACCTCACAGCGCCCTCACTGTGTGCTCATACTAATGTGAGGTCAAAGTGCACTCACTGCACAGAGACTAGGTACCCAGCATGCATTGCAGCATGAAGCTTTTGATTGTCACATTGTTGAGATTCATACACTGATTCTTGATGTCTCTCTTTGTGTTTAAATGACACAGTATTTAATATCGTCTGTGTTTTATGCCTTTATAATTCTTCATGAAAGATTATGAGATTGCTGAATCATATACTGTATAATCACAGAACTATTATTTTTTAGAAACTTTAGATTAATAAAATCTCTCCAAAACCGCATACTGGTGATGACTGTTGTTACTTCCAATAACAAACCAATATCACCTAGTTACAATATATTTTGGGATTTCCTTGCCATAACAAATGTTCTTTACAAACACAGTTACAGCAGCCCAAAAAATATAATGTTATAAAGTCAAGGGTCAAGAGCCCAACTAAAGCAAACACTACTCACCACGATGGTAACGTCAAAAGAAACAAAACTGGTGACTGATATTTGAACTGCCTCCTCTCAACCTGCTCAACATTTTGAATTCACAATGGGCCTCATTTACGAAACGAACGTACGACCGAAAATTGGGCGTACGGTCGTTTCTACGCAAAACTTGGAATTTATCAATATGGATGTGAGTGGTGGCTACGATCAAATCTCACGTCAGGTCTGAGCTCGTGTACGCAAGTTTTTGAGTCAGCCTGAACTTGCGTGCAGCATAGAGAATTTCGAAGAATTGTATAATGACAGCATTTTGTTCATTTAGATTATTTTCCTAAACCGACAAAACAAAGCTTTTTTTTCCAGGGCTTTAGCTTTATACGCAAATAGCAGCATAAACAACAGATCGTGAGGAATCACACATCGTCGTATCACGCACCTGCAGCGATTCTGTGAATGGAGAAAAACAGAAATTATAAAATGAATAAAATAAATAGGGCTACACGAAATATATTTATCGGAATTAACAGATTAACAAAAGAAAGAAAAACAGTGCGACAAGTATAGGCCACTTTCGTTTTTGTGACACTCTTAATGCATTTTATTTGTTTTCTATAACTTTTTTTTTAACTGATCGGTGATCACGCAGGTGCCTCACACGCACACACACAACATTTCAGCGTTACTAACTTGACATTTCAGCCATTAATCAAACTAAAATGCAGTCAACCAAACATAAATTACACTGCACAATTCACAAGGTCCACTGTAAAATCAGCGTGCAGACCTGAAACAAACATTTATTGCGCATGTGAAGGGTGATGTTTTACATGGATATTGGAACTCAAGTGAAGCACAAAGCCTTGTTTACATCATAGATAATAGTTTAGCAACCAAATGTTAAATGGCAAAAATGGAAACATTTGAATGTCGAATGAGAGAGGCTTGTGAGCCCAATGCTGTTTAGTTTCGCTTTAATTAATTCATTTTAACTTGACGTTGTATTCTGTTTATAATGAATGCCACTATAGCCTAATTTGTGATTTACTTCATAGTTTAATATACAATTTTATAGTTACTAATTTTTTTATTCATGTTTTGTAATACCGTTTTTTTAAAGGGTTTGCTGTGGATTAAGGAGAACTAAATAATCTATATAGTGTTTATAATGTTTATAAATGTTTCGTTATGTTTACTGGTATTTAATATACATATAAATTAATGCCATTGTTTGCAATTATAAGGTTAAAGGGTGTTTTTGGAGTAAGATCAATTTCTCTTTCATAAGATTACTTCCTCTTTTTGGCCGGGTTGTTTCTCCGTGTCGTAAACTTTAGGGGCGAGGCTTCCAAACCGGGGTGTTTTTAGGGGCGTAATATTCAAATGACGATTGTTTTCAGCCGCCACATTTATCAACGTGCGATCTTTCATACGATGGGATTGGTGGCATACGAATGTTTCATAAATCACACGTGAGCTCTGTCGTAAGTTGATTTGTGCGCACAGATCTGCGCTCGTTTCTACGTTAGATTGATAAATGAGGCCCAATGAGTTCACATATTACTCACACTGTGAGGATCACCGTATGAGAATGGTGTGATGTCACTGTGATCATCATGTGATCTCACGTGTTGACTGGGTAATCAGCTGAAGCATCTGAAGTTATCCATCACGTAATAGAAATACAGCTGAAGGGAGGGTTTACTTTAGTCTCATGATCCTCCTCAACTAATGTGATACTTGATTTCGGTTTTGTATTAAATTACTAGTTTGTATGTTATACAACTTTGTATGTTATACTAATATTCTATTGACCCCTTCCTTTTCCCTTCTCTTTTAAAAGATCACATTTTTGATGAAATCTTGAACCAGCCAGATAGACGTTTGTTTGTTGGAGAGGCCACACTGATTAAACCTGAATCGAAGGTATCTTAATTTCACATTTATGAGCCCCAGAAAACACTCTTGTTTACACAGTGACAAAACATGTATTTGCTTAGCAGAATTGTTTATATGGAAACATGCTTATTTTGATGAATACTTAAAAATATCTAAACATGCAAAATTCTTCAATTTATGCAAATGTGCATATGTGTAATGTGTATGTAATGTGTAATATATATATATGTATATATATATATATATATATATACACATACATACATACATACATACATACATATACACAGTATAATTGCCTTACATCTGTATATATTTAATTTAGTGTAATATTTCACTGATTTTCTCTTCCCAAATCTTTAGGAAGAGCTGCAGAATAAATGGAAGGAAAGGATAGAAGCCTATAACAAGTCTCACGGCACAGAACTAAAGGCTGATGACTTTGAAATCTGTGTATGTTGAAACAATATGAATATCTGTATAGATTGAGAAGATTGAGGCTGGTAGACAGGTTGTGTCTGTCATATCCCTGCAGGTGACTATACGGCTTGTTAGAGTGTACAACAAAACAGATGTTGATCAAGAGGTCCAGGAGAAAGCTCAGAAATGCTTTAAAGAGTGGTGCAATGAAGATTATTTAACTGATTTCAGTGCTGAACCAGGTAAGTCCAGTTGTGCTGTTATATTTGCAATTATGTAGCAGTGGATTGTCTGTGTTATCCTCTTTTTTATTATTGTTATTATTTATTTATTGATTTACTGTGCATCCTAACCAGGCATTTAAGTCAAAGTTTTTTTCTTAACCGATCAAGAATGTAACATGTAAAAAGCACTTATTAATCTCAGTTGGTGCACAGTAAAATCCTGAGTGTTAAATTAACACTGCTCAGAGCATATATGGTCCCACTCTAAAAGAGTGTTAAAGTAACACTGAAGCAGTGTTAAAGTTAATGAGATAATTATGTGATTAATTAAGTGCTGATTGAGCATTAGTGATGAACACCTGCTGTTAACAAGCAGAATCACTGAAGAAAAGAGAAACACAAGAACTACAACTGACTTCAGCCACATCCTTAGATGAAATCAACTGAAATAAAATGCATTAAATCTCTCAAAATCTCAGCAGAAGATGATTAATCATCTCCACAAACAGCATCACCAACTTCACTCACTACTAACCAGTTTGACTTTTATTGTCGTGCAACTAAACATTTCTTATTAAGAATTAACAGAGGTTTAGATGTTAATGTTTATTGAAAATAATCAAATTTGAATTCACCGTTGTGGAGATAAGCGTTTGCTTCAGTTGAGCTCTTGACCCTCAACTTTTTGACATTTCATTAGTTTTTCTCTGGTTGCTGTAATTTTGTTTATGAAACTCATTTGTTATAGCAAGAAGATCCAAGAGAAAATATAATCAGGTTATGGCTATTATTTGATAATGATGTAGTTATCAGGCAGTAGCCTGATTTCACTGATGTCATCAGTGGTGTTGTATATATTTAGTTTGTTATTGGTCACAACTGTATTTTAATGAAATATGAGTAACTTTAAAAACACTTAACACACCAGTTTAGAACATCTGTACTGTTTAGACATGCAGACATCAAGAATCAGCATATGAATCTCAACAATGGTGACGATCATCAGACAGATTCATGTTGCATTGCATTCTGGGTGCACCAATCATAACTCATCCATGGCTCCCAGCATGCATTGCGACATGAATAAATTATGCAGCTGCATTGTCTTAGTATTTTTTATAGTGCTGTCAAAGTTAACGCGTTAATAACGCGTTAACGCAAATTCATTTTAACGGCACTCATTTTTTTAACGCGCGGTTAACGCAGCGCGTATTTCCGGTTTGACCCGTGGCTCAACCCGTGGTTGGAGAAATGGAGATGCTGTGTTGCTAACTTAGCAACATTACAGACCCCTTTAGTGACCTTTTTTCCCTTCAAAAAAGCGCCCAAACCTAGTTTCTGAGAATCACTGGTACTGCCGCGCGAGTGCAAGGTCTTGCTCTCCCAGCGCGCGCACACACCTCTCTCTCTCTCTCTCTCTCTCTCTCTCTCTCTCTCTCTCTCTCTCTCTCTCTCTCTCTCTCTCTCTCTCTGCTCAGCGCGCGGTAGAGAGAGGAGCAGCGCTTTAATTCAGTTAAACACAGATATTATGTTGCTTCTCTAATTTTACATGCAAGTATAGCCGAAATCACAGCACAGCTATTGTCTTTATCTTATGTGTATTTGATTTCATCAGACGACGGTGCGATTATCATAATTTTTTTGAGCAGATTAACATCTTGGAAGGGAGCTGGTTATGTAGTCTTAATGGGTCACGTTTCAGTCACTATTTCATATTCATTCTGTTGTCTGACAACAGAAACAGTAAAATATACCAGTTTTATTGAGAATTTAGCTTCATCAAAATACAGTACGTGGGCAAAGATAGGGAAACAAATTTAATAATAAATAATCTTCATGCTTTATGTTGACTATGGTTTCAATAATAATAAACATACACTATATTGTCAAAAGTATTGGCGCCCCCTTCTAATGAACAGGTTTGACTACTTTAGTAATTTCTATGAGTACAAATCTTAATGTTAAAGCATATAATGATATTCTAGGAAATTGTGTGCTTCTAATATTATAGCAACAGTTTGGACTCTTTTCTATTCTAACATGACAATGTCTCTGTGTATAAGACAAGGTTCAAAAAGAAAATGATTGATTCAGTCAGTGTGGAAGAACTTGACTGGTCTGCATAAAACCAAGTCCTAATCCCAGTTTAACACCTCTGGTGTGACTGTAAATGCAGACCTTGAGACAAAAACTCATCACCAAACACCAATGACTTGTACATACACTATATAGACAAAAGTATTGGCACCCCCTTCTTTAGAACAGATGCACTTCCAAATCTATGGGAACATAATTCATGTATTTAAAAATTGTATTTCATCTCTGTTGCAACAGTTTTGTAAGTGTCTAAAATGACTGAACCCATATGTACAAGTCATTGGTGTTTGGTGATGAGTTTTTGGCTCAAGGTCTGCATTTACAGTCACACCAGAGGTGTTAAACTGCGATTAGGACTTGGTTTTATGCAGACCAGTCAAGTTCTTCCACACTGACTCAATCAATCATGTCTTTTTGAACCTTGTCTTATACACAGAGACATTGTCATGTTAGAATAGAAAAGAGTCCAAACTGTTGCTATAATATTAGAAGCGCACAATTTCCTAGAATATCATTATATGCTTTAACATTAAGATTTGTACTCATAGAAATTACTAAAGTAGTCAAACCTGTTCATTAGAAGGGGTGCCAATACTTTTGGCAATATAGTGTACATTTGCATAAAGCATCCATATTTGTCCATGCCCATGTTGATTAGAGTATTAAAAATTTGAAAAGGATTGATTTAAGGTACATTTAGAACAAATAAAAATGTGTGATTAATTGCGATTAATCACGAGTTAACTCATGAAAATCATGTGATTAATCGCGATTAAAAATAATAATCGATTGACAGCCCTAATTTTTTATTCTTACTTTCACCATTGCTGAGATTCACATGCTGATTCTTCATGTCTGTGATTGCCAGAATTGAATCTTCTTTATGAACCATAATTATAAAAGTGGTTTATAAAGTTTTCTCACATTGTCATCTCATAGCACTGCAATAATATAGAAATCATAAAAGCACTACAGATTTAGGTAAAATGCAATCAGAGACACAAAATAATTTCATCATAATTTACTTGCCATCACATATGTGCTTTATAAACACAATTGTAACAGCCAAAGAGAAACTTACAGTATGTTTAAAAAGTCAAGGGTCAAGAGGCAACTAAAGCAAACACTATTCACCAAAACGGTAAGTTGAAAAAACAAAAACAAACAAACAACAACAACAAAAAAACATATAAACCTTAATGCTCAGTAAAGAACTTCTGTTTTAGATAATCCAGAAATAAAGGCTAACTTGTTAGTAATGCATGAAGCTGTTGATATTTGTGGAGTTGTTTAATAATCTTCTACTGAGATCTTGAGAGATTTAATGTATTTTATTTCAGTTGATTTCATCTAAGGCTGTGTCTGAAGTCAGTTGTAGTAGTTCTTGTGTTTCTCTTTTCTTCAGTGATTCTGTTTGTTAACAGCAGGTGTTCATCACTAATGCTCAATCGGCATTTAATTAATCACATAATTACTTAATTGCAATGTTTATCTTATTTGAGCAAACTCGACTAAAATAAGTTCAGAGCACACATAACTGTTAGTTTTAAAAACTTAAATATTTAAGGCAATCAGTTTCCTCAAACGGTTTGAGTTACCTTAACTTGTTGGGTTTTACAGTGTATGACTTTATTCTCATTAAAAGACCAATTCTTCATTACAGCTTTATTCAAGTTAAGTCAAGTCAATATGTACTGTGTCAGTATAAGCCCTTTCACAGGTGTTTCAAAGCAGCTGCACTGAAATTCATAATACTAAAGTTTAGAATTGACTAATGCCTCATAGTACCTCATTTGGCAGTGATCTTATAAAATTGAGATTTTCTAATATAAATGCATGCATCCACAGCCACTTGCCAGCATCATAAACATCATAAATGTACCACCTTTTAGCTTTTCAGTAGATACAGTATTTCATAATGAATAATAATGATAAATTCAGTGAAGACAGCACACTAATAGAGAACAGTGATTACACTGACTGGAACAGGAGGGACTGCAGTTGCAAATTAGCTTTATAGCTAACTCTGGCACAACACTTTTGTTGTGCATTGTCCCTGTATAAATCAATTAAATAAACTAAACTAAACAACCTGTGCGTTAAACAGTTTGTATGCAGACTTTCCAGCCAATCAGAATTAAGTATTCAGGCAGACCATGGTTTAAAAATATCCTATTAACTCTTTCCATCCAGACTACCTGGCTGAAGCCCAGAAGATTTTACAAAACATTGTCAGTAGACGTCTGCCAAAGTTTGTTGGAGAGGCCCGGCTGAAAGAAGAAGGATTAAAGGTACCTTATTTTTTGTTAGACAGTCCAATATAACATATTTTTTGTGTGTATAGGTAGCCCATATGTGTTAACACATTGGTATTTATATCTACACTGATACTTTAAACATAACAGTAATCTACCATCCTACAGTCCGTGAAGCAGAGTGCAGATGAAGATAAGGACTGTAAAGGGCTTAGGGTGCCATCTGAGATGGTCTTAATTTTAATCTTTTAATTTTACATGCTTACTACTTTATACAAAACATTGTTCCAAATCAGCTTTACAAAGAATATTTACCTTATGAATATTTAAGATATTAAAGTAGATGAGGAAAAACATCAAGAGGTCTTAGAAAGCTCCTTTGGATGATGCATATTTAAACTCATTTATACATGTATACATACACAAATGCTAATTTGACAAATTCAATTTGTTCAATTCAATATGATAATGAGTTACTATAAAAAGGAGTTTTGGCTGCTGCTGGATGAGATGCAGCCAGGTGTGGGGTGGATCTGAGCAGAAGCACATCAACCATGAGATTGAGAGGGTCTGAAATATATAGACAGAGAGTTGAAATAAAATTAATAGAAAATGGAAAATAGAAATAAAAGTGAAAAAGAAATAACCCCCACACACACCTAAATATATTTTGTCTACAATATTTGTATTTTAGAGTAATATTTGATGGATTGCCTTTTTCCCTTCAAAAACCTTTAGAAAAAGTTGACAGAACACTGGCAGAAGATGGTCGAAGAGTTTAAATCCCAAACCAAAGATCAGACTGATGTGGACTACAACAATTATGTAAGGATTTTAATTTTAACAGATTTATTTCAGTTGTGAATTCATTATATGGATCTGTGTAAATTTGTGTTGCGCAAGTAGCTGGTATAAGCAAATGAACATTTTTGACGCCTGCATAGAATCACAGCAATTCATCTGGCCCATATGTGAGGTGCAGATGGAGTGGCAGTTTAGTTTCGTGTTTGCTGATCACCTCAAGTCACTGCAAACCCAACTCATCACTTTATTTTCACATGGCCCATGTTTAGAGTTGGTGTCGAAGGTTTTGGCCATTCCCGTTAGGACTCAGGTTATCACCCTGCAGTCCATCTCTCCGGACATAATAATTAGTAATTAACTTAAATAAGCTAATTTTCCAAAGCTTTACAGTAAACATAAGTTCATCAAAACCTGCATTGAACCGCATCTTGAATGTCACAGAGCCCAAACAAGTGCAAACTCCAGGATCCTAATTGATGATGAATGCCACCACACCAATCCTCTCATCAAAAATGCAGCCACACAATCTGCAGCCACTATGCTACAACAGATAGGCAAGCTGGTGGATTCAGATAGGCAGGATGAGACACCACAGCAAGTGGCAGAGCAGAGCGCACCATCCCCGCACACCAGTGGGAATCACAAAACAACTCAAAAACCTGTTAAAGGGTTAGTTCACCCAAAAATGAAAATTAGCCAATGATTTACTCACCCTCGAGCCATCCTAGATGTATGAATTTCTTCTTTCAGACGAATCCAGTTGTTCAGTTATATAAACAAATGTCCTTGCTTTTCCTAGCTTTATAATGGCAATGCATGGGTGTTTATTTTCAACAGTCCAAAAAATATCCATATTTAAAATGTTAAACATTTTTCTCTAACTTCCACTAACTGTCGTACGCGGAAGCCTTTCTGGGTGGATGACGTAGGACGTATGCGTAGCGCGCGCGCCGGTGAGAAGTGAGGAATGTGAAAGCACAGCGGAGACAGCAAAATAAAACACTGGTCATGAATTAGAAGTACAAAACGAGGATTTGTAAAGAAAATGTCAGAGGATTTCGATGTAAGCCAAGAGGAGATTGGTTTTCCTTTGCTAAAGTAAGGAAAATATGCTTCCTTTTCCTCCTGTAAACAAACGTTGGTACACTGTAAAACCCAACAAGTTAGGGTAACTCAAACCGTTTGAGGAAACTGATTGCCTTAAATATTTAAGTTTTTAAAACTAACAGTTATGAGTGCTCTGAACTTATTTCAGTTGAGTTCACTAAAATAAGATAAACATTGCAATTAAGTAATTAAGTGATTAATTAAGTGCTGATTGTGCATTAGTGATGAACACCTGCTGTTAACAAACAGAATCACTGAAGAAAAAGAAACAAGAACAACAACTAACTTCAGACACAGCCTTAGATAAAATCAACTGAAATAAAATACATTAAATCTCTCAAGATCTGATTAAACAACCCCACAAACAGCATCACCAGCTCCACTTATTAATAACCAGACTGACTTTATTTCTGTCAGACATCTACAGAAGATCTTATTGAGAATTAACTAAGGTTTCGATGTTGATTTAGTTTCATTTGAAGTAACCATGTTAGAGATCAGTGTCTGCTTTAGTTGTGCTCTTGACCCTTGACTTCTGTGTTCGTGTTTTATTTCTTCTTTTTTCTTGTTGCTGTAATCATGTGTTCCTCGAACATATTTGTTACAACTCAAAAGCCTAGAGGAAATGATCAGTAGTTGATTGTTATGTGTTTATAATGACAATCGTCTATTAGTGAATTGATCTCATTGAGAGTGAACATAGACTCATTGTGTGTCTAATCTCTGGTTAAATGGATGTTTTATTGATTATAGTAAAAGTGTTTCTAAGAGCCAGTGATTCTGTGACAGTCAGTTAATATAAAGGACTTTCCAAACAGTTTGTCTACAATGTTTTTTTTAATCTATGGTAGCACTTAGACTCACACAGACATCAAGAATCAGCTTATGAACCTCAACAATGGTGACCATTAAAAAAAAAAAAAAAAAAAAAAAAAAAAGAAATCATGCAGCAATGCATGCTGGGAGCCATGGATGAGTTTTGTACTATGCTAGTACCCAGCATGCATTGCGACATGATTGTTATTTTATTTTTTAATGTTCACCATTGTTGAGGTTCATAAGCTGATTCTTGATGTCCGTGTGAGTCTAATCACAAACATAGAGGAAATTTTTTTGTGGACAAACTGTTTGGAAAGTCCTTTATATTAACTGACTGTCACAGAATCACTTTTACTATAATCAATACAACATCTATTTAATCAGAGATTAGACACACAATGAGTCTATGTTCACTCTTAATGAGATCAATTCACTAATAGATGATTGTCATTATAAATACATGACAACCAACTACTGATCATTTTCTCTGGGCTTTTGAGTTAAAACAAATATGTTCGAGGAACACATGGTTACAACAACCAGAAAAAAACAAGATCATAGAAGTCAAGGGTCAAGAGCTCAACTAAAGCAGACACTGATCTCTAACATGGTTACTTCAAATGAAACAAATCAACATCTAAACCTTAGTTAATTCTCAATAAGATCTTCTGTAGATGTCTGACAGAAATAAAGTCAGTCTGGTTATTAATAAGTGGAGCTGGTGATGCTGTTTGTGGGGTTGTTTAATCAGATCTTGAGAGATTTAATGTATTTTATTTCAGTTGGTTTCATCTAAGGCTGTGTCTTGTTTCTCTTTTCTTCAGTGATTCTGTTTGTTAACAGCAGGTGTTCATCACTAATACTCAATCAGCACTTAATTAATCACTTAATTACTTAACTGCAAGTTTTAAAATTTACATGGTTTAAGCCGAGGGGAATTTGTTTACTCAAACGGTTTGAGTTACCCTAATTTGCTGGGTTTTACAGTGTATATTCTAGCATATAGACTAGCATATTCTCACTGGAGCTTACGCTACGCATATGTCCTACATCATCTGCCGGACAGTTAGCGGAAGTTAGAGAAAAGTCTTTTAAATATGGATATTTTTCTTACAAAACTGCATCAGTTCGCTACAGAAGGCCTTTATTCACACCCTGGAGCCATATGAGGTACGTTTTATTACGGATGGATGCGCTTTATTGGACTACTTTTGGACTGTTGAACAAAACACATGCCCACTGACATTATACAGCTTGGAAGAGCCAGGACATTTGTTATAACTCCAAATGTGTTCATCTGAAAGAAAGTCATATACACCTTGAGGGTGAGTAAATCATGGGCAAATTTTCATTTTTGGATGACCTATCCCTTAAATTAATGTCTAAGTTATGAGTGTTGTAAATGGAGAGAAAGAGCAACAACAAGACTAAACAACAAAAACAAACATACAGCCCCAGACATGGCCATAAAATGTTATATGCTTTGTCTAGTCTTAGCATTGTGAAATTATATAATGACTGCCAAAGACAAAATAGGTTGTCTGAAAGATCCTTTACATGCTTTGATGGCAGCTCAAAATATTTGGAAATCTCCATGCACAGACCTTCTCAGTAAGTGGTTGAGGTTCATAATTGGGATGTTTTCAGATTTATAAGGTTATGTATTATGCAGTGTCAGTTTTAGAATAATTAGATTAATATTTGATCTGTATCAGGACGAACTGTTGGCCGGATTGAAAGTCCAGTCAGGTGATGTCTTCAAGAAAAAAATGCATCAGGTACTCATTCCCTCTCTCACTTAGCTGAAACATTTATGGTACAGAATTGTCACGTCATGATTAATACAATTTAAAGGTTCTCAACCCACTCACTTCAGCAGGGGTCAAGTCTAAGTTCACTCATTTCAGACCCTACAACACACTCACTGTAGAGATGAGCAGATAGAGCAGCATTGCAAAAAACAGAACTGCTTTCCAATACAGTATGTTTTCATAGATATTTATTCCTAATTTTCATAAAGGCCAACAACAGCTTAACACTGTTTAAAATATTTAAACTTCATTATTTTAAAATGTGACCCTAGGACAATAAAATTGTATATCATCAGGGATGTGTCAGCTTTATCAACTATACCATTTTATCAGTTTATATTCTATTTCAAAATAGAATAATAAATATATTTTTTAAGATAAAAGTCTTAAATATTTTACCTGTTGTGTGTTTTATTTGACTATGTGATTTAGTATATTTAAATGTCTGATACTAGTTACCCTTCTAAATGCTTTAGGACATACTGCTGGCCAGTTTGGGAGAGCAGCCTAATGAAGCCTTCAAGATTACGGTAGTCATTCAGTTTCTCACTTGTCTCAAACTTTGTGTTCTGTGTCTGTCTGTCTGTCTGTCTTTCTGTGTGTGTGTGTGTGTGTGTGTGTGTGTGTGTGTGTGTGTGTGTGTGTGTGTGTCTGTCTGTGTCTGTCTGTGTGTGTGTGTCTGTGTGTGTCTGTGTGTCTGTGTGTGTCTGTGTCTGTGTGTCTGTGTGAGTGTGTGTGTGTCTGTGTGTCTGTGTGTGTCTGTGTCTCTCTCTGTGTGTGTGTGTGTGTGTGTGTGTGTGTGAGAGAGTGTCTGTGTGAGTGTGAGTGTCTGTGTGTGTGTGTGTGTGTGTGTCTGTGTCTGTGTCTGTGTCTGTCTGTTTGTGTGTGTGTGTGTGTGTGTGTGTGTGTGTGTGTGTGTGTGTGTGTGTGTGTGTGTGTGTGTGTGTGTGTGTGTGTGTGTGTGTGTGTGTCTGTCTGAGTCTGTGTGGGTGTGTGTCTGTCTGAGTCTGTGTGTGGGTGTGTGTCTGTGTGTCTGTCTGAGTCTGTGTGTGGGTGTGTGTCTGTGTGTCTGTCTGAGTCTCTGTGTGGGTGTGTGTGCGTCCGTGTTTGTGTCCGTGTGTGCGTCCGTGTGTCTGTCTGAGTCTCTCTGTGTGTGTGTGTGTGTGTGTGTGTGTGTGTGTGTGTGTGTGTCTGTCTGTGTGTGTCTTTCTGAGTCTGTGTGTGTGTGTGTGTGTGTGTGTGTGTGTGTGTGTGTGTGTGTGTGTCTGTCTGAGTCTCTCTGTGTGTGTGTGTGTGTGTGTGTGTGTGTGTGTGTGTCTGTCTGTGTGTGTCTTTCTGAGTCTGTGTGTGTGTGTGTGTGTGTGTGTGTGTGTGTGTCTGTCTGAGTCTGTGTGTGTCTGTGTCTGTCTGAGTCTGTGTGGTTGTGTGTGTGTGTGTGGGGGGGTCTGTCTGTGTGTGTGTCTGTCTGTGTGTGTCTGTGTCCCTTTTGATTTGCATGAATAAAGACTATAGTTTTGTTATAGTTGTGAAACTCCTTCGTTTCGCTCCAGCACAGTAGCACACCCGTGACAATCAGATTCCATTCATGATGCCGATCAAAACCTTTCTACGTGTGCTGCGTTAGGCTAACCGAGACTTGTCATAGCACTTGCACGTTGTTGCTCTTTTGTTGGTTTTGATTGCTTCTGTTGTCCTCATTTGTAAGTCGCTTTGGATAAAAGTGTCTGCTAAATGACTAAATGTAAATGTAGATCACATTTAATAGTTTACATTAAGACTGAGTAAAGGTCATTTTGAAGAGGACAATATTATTATTATTATATATATATTTTTTTTTTTTCCACTACTCCAAGTTTTGTCTAGTTCTTACAAAAATTGCCTCAAAAGATCTTTGGACCAAGCCACACAGAAACAGGTTTGAATCCTGTACGGTGTGATGTCCAAACAGTTACTGATACTGTATGTACATCAAAAGTTTATTTGGCTCTGCATTGTATTTAACTGATGGTTTGAGTGTTTAAATCCATTGACAACATATGAACCATCAGCTAAATCATTCTTACCTATCCTGATAAAAAATATTTTAAACAATTTATAGATATCAATATCTTAGGATAGGTGTTATGATTTTAAAAGTCTGAAGAGTTTTGTTGTACATTTTTTCATCCTTTATTATACAGTAGGAGTATCTGTTGGTTTTATTGTTGACAAGCAACACATGTGCTTTTGCTCCTATTTTATCTGTTTGTTTGCTTTTTCATTCTTGCTACTTTTTGAACACATGGAACTCTTGGAGGTGCTTGGCTCAGTTATTGCTGCTAGCAATAACTATTTTTAATAACTAGCAATATTTTTTTGAGTTTTTCCTCATATGACGCGTCAGTTGTATCAGATTATTACATCATTATATTATGTTGCTTAATTTTATTCTTTACTGTAGTATTTGCATGTATGATTAATCCTTCAAAATCTTTTAGGTAAAGGAGGAGAATAAACCAATGCCTGAGAAACTCTTCAAGAACAAACTGTATCAGGTATGCCCTGTTTAATACATTGTTAATTGTATAGTCTAATACGCACCTACAAACGCATACAAAATATTTGTGTATAGGTGTAAAATATTTCATGTTCATGTATTAATATGCCTCTTTTTTATGTGATGTTTACACATGAATTGTCAGTAATACCATATTAAGTAATTATTTTGTTAGTTTGTATAGTCACAACACACTGCATACATCCCTGAATACATATTAGACATATTATTAAAGACAGAAAGGTCTTAGACACTATACTGTTGAAATGTTTGGGGTCAGTTATATTTTTAAAGGTTTTTTTTTTTTAATACGTCTCTTCTGCTTACCAAGGCTGTATTCATTTGATCACAAATGCACTAAAAATATTAATATTTCAAAATATTATTACAGTTTAAAATAACTGTTTTCTAGATGAATATATAGTAAAGTGTAGTTTATTTCTGTGATCAAAGCTGTATTTTCAGCATCATTACTGCAGTCTTCAGTGTCACATGATCTTCAGAAATCATTCTAATATGCTGATTTGCTGCTCAAGAAACATTTCTGATTATTACCAATGTTGAAAAAAGTCGTGCTACCCAATATTTTTGTGAAAACTGGGATATTTTTTTTCACAATTTAGTACAGCATCATTTTAAATAGAAATCTTTTGTAACACTTTAAATGTCAGAAATATCTTGATGATTCCAAACTTTTGAATTGTAGTGTATATTCCCCACTTAAATAACTTTTGTCTCCATTATTTGCATTTATTGATTGTAATACTTGATTATTACATTACTGATATTTACCCTTCGAAATCTTAAGCAAATACTGAAGAAGTACTGCAAGTTTACACCACCAGCAGGGACGGAGGAGGACTTTGACATTCATGTATGTTTAAATAGTTAAAAATAATAATACAGTTTAAAAAATCACTGTTTTGTGACTCATTTTCCCTGTTTATCTTTCTATCCTATCTGAAATATGATCTCATTCAGGTTCTTGAGATGGGTTTTGGTGAAGTGGGTAATGAGCCCATTGATAATGTTCATTTCTACAGCAAGAATGAGCCAAACAAAGCCTTCAAGATGGAGAAGTACCAGGTAAATAAACTCAATTATCCCAAATATCATCCAGAATTATTATTCATGAATGTCATGACTGTGAATCTCTTGAGCATTCATAAGAGAGCAGAAATTAGTCAGTGAGCACACACACTGAACAACACCACTGGCCATGGCATTCATAAGCTCAATAGAATCTAAATTTAATGCCACAATTGACACTTTTCTTTTCATTTTCACTCTTTTCATGACAGCTGTAATAGATTTAGTTTCATTGTTCAGCAGCATTTTTGTCCAACTTGGTGGCATTTTTGCCTCAAGCCCTTGTTAATTTCAGACATGTGGCTAGGGGTAGCTTTGCCCACACTGTAAAAAAAATCAGTTAAATTTACGGTAATATACCGGCAGCTGTGGTTGCCAGAACTTTACCGTGAAAAATACGGTAGCAACATTTTAGGACTTTTTAAATTTACAGTGAAAAACCGTATTTCATTAACTGATACAATGATATACAAACCTTTCAGTTAACTCATTTTATTTGCAGAAACCGACTGCACTTAAATTGTCCAACTGCCATTTGTTTATAAACTAATATTTACGATGTTTAATTAATGTGAGCATAAGGATATTGAGAACTATTTTGCTTGAGTACATGAAGAAAAACTTACTGATTTATGCAAAGTCATTAAAAACATCAATTCAATTCAAATCTCTTGCAGATAACAGCAGCACACACACGTGTGATTGAACTACAGAGCTACTGCCTTTAAATAAAGCAACATGCAGCATAACATCTGTGTTTCTTTGTCCGTCCTTAACTTAAACACAGGCTCTACTCTCCAGCACAATGGTGACCCACAAAACACAACAGGAAGTTGACTGTTAGGTTTTACAGTATTTTGCTGTTTATTTTCTTGATTTTACGGTGAAATACCGGCAGCTGTGGTTGCCAGTAATCTACTGTTTTTTAAATTTACGGTATATTTCTGTTAAAATTAAGTTTCACAGTGTGTTTTTTTCATCTCACACATTTAACCCCTTTAATCCCACAGCAAAATCCTCAGTTTTAAAGAGCACTTATATGTGTCCAAACTACAGAGTTTTGAAGTTAATGAGATAATGAATTGACTAATTAAATGAGGATTGAGCTTTTGTGATGAACACCTGCTGTTAACAAGTAGAATCACCAAAGGAAAGAGAAACAAAAGCAGAGAACCAAAACTTACAGTCAAAGCTAAAGATGAAATCAACTGAAATAAAACACATTAAATCTCTCAAAATCTCAGCAGAGGATGATTAAACAACTCCACAAACAGCATCACCAGCTTCTTATTACTAACCAGTTTGACTTCATTTCTGTCATATGTGTACAAAAGCTCTTATTGAGATTTTAGGTGGTGTACTTTCATTTGAAGTCACCATATTGGCGATCAGTGGTTGCTTTAGTTGGGCTCTTGAACCTGGACGTTTTAAAATTATTATGTTTTTGGTTGCTTTGATTAGCTGTTTCTTAAACACAGTTTTTTAAAGCAAGAAAAGCCAAAAAAAATTGTGATGAGAAAAGTGATGTTTGTGATGTCAAAACCATCATGATCCAGTCTAATTCACTGATGTTACCCAGTGTTTAATCTCTTATTAAAGATGTGATATATTAATAGACTTAAATTGCACCGCTGACACTAACGTTATCAAATGTTGTTAAACAGTTCTAAGCACAATATGCACAAATAAATGTATTGAACTACGGCAGAACTTAAACACACACAGACATCAACAATCTGCATATGAATCTCAAAATTGTTGACAATCAAAAATGATGAAAAAAAAATAAAAAATCAGTTCTACTCTGAACATCACAAAACAGTCTACTGAAAAGTCACAACCAAAACAACACCAAAATAAAAGCAAATAAAGAAAATGGTAAGAACATTCAGCTGCATAATTTATTCATGCTGCAATGCATGCTGGGAGTTTTGTACTGGCACCCAGCATGCTTTGGGGAATGAATTGTTTTTTTTTAAATAATTAATAGTCACCATTGTTGAGGTTCATGTGCTGATTCTTGATGTCTGTGTGTGTTTAAATGCTGCTGTAACTCTAAAGGTTTTGTGTATAAAATACTTTTAAATTAATTAATAGTTTTTTAACTTCTCTTGTAGAGAAATATTATTACCATAAATGAAATTAATTACAAATCACCCATATCTTTTGACACTGATTAAGATCAGTGAATCATCAACAGTTAACCAAATCTATTTAATTGTGATGTGTCTTAGTTTTTCTTGTCATATCAAATGTGTGTTACACAGTTACAACAGCCAGAGAAAACTAAAGTTAAAGATTCAAGGGTCAAGAGCATAACTAAAGCAAACACTGATCACCAAAATGGTGAGGTCAATCAAAACATTTGAAATAAAATATAAACCTCTGTTAATTCGTAGATATATGACAGAAATGAAGTCACACTGGTTAGTAATAAGTGGAGCTGGTAATGCTGTTTGTGGAGTTGTTTAATCATCCTCTACTGTTTTATTTCAGTTGATTTCATTAAAGGCTGTGGCTGTATGTCAGTTGTAGTTTTGTTTCTTGTTCTTTCCTTCAGTGATTGTGTTTGTTAACAGCAGGTGTTCATCAGTGCCTGAATTCACTTGTTTGTTCTCAATCACTCTGTCTAGTGGACTATATAGTCAACTAATGTGGGGACTAGTGAATGAGGGTGTAGTGAGGGTGTAGGGTGTGGTTTCAGACACAGTCTATGAGTGTCGACTCTGAGGCTACTTTCTCGAAAACAAAGGTTAGATCTATTACAGTTATTCACTGTATATAGTAAGGAAACTTACTTTTAATCATTTAACAGGTTTTTACTGTGGCATTTTTACAGTCTTTTACCGTTAAAATCACGATCATTTTTTTACAGTGCAGCCTTGACACCCCGCCTATAGTGAAAGCATGACTTTTTCCTGGTTTGAGAGAGGCTAGTTAACGGGTTGTTTTTTTTCTTTCTTGTCCTTGCAGGTGTCCAGTCTCAAGCCAAATAAGTTTCATGAATTTCTTGTTAGGGTCTATTACGATCCAAAGAATCAGGAGGATCAGGAGGATCAGATGGAGGTCCAGCAGAAAGCTGAGGAGTACTTTCATAAGTGGTGCAAAGTCAATAAACCGTTTATAGATTTTGGGACTGATTCAGGTAACTCCAACTGTGCTGCCATTTCCTCTCTCTCTCTCAAATTCAAATTCAAATGAGCTTTATTGGCATGACTTGATCTGTGAAATAATTAAGTAAATAAGTACATGCATTCTTTCTTTTTTTTCCACAAACAAGAAAAAATATTTAAGACATTGCTTAAAAAACAACAACAAAAAAAACCTTTGCACAACATGCAAGAAATGATCTTGCGTCAGTTTTGTCCACTGGCTGATAGTCTTAGTTTGTGACAGGCTGATACATATCTTGCTGCTATTGTGATCATTTTGGAATTTTCCCCAAATATGTTTTTCTGCATTTTGTAATGCCATACAATTTGGTTTAATTTGTTGGAATCTGGAGAAATATGAAATATGTGATAGTAATCACAGTGCAGCAAGAAATGTTCCTCTGTTTCCAGCTCTTTCTGCGAGCACAGTGAACACAGTCTCTCTCTAGGCTGCCATCTTTGTCTGTGTCGTCCTCTCTCTATAGCCAGACAGTGATCACTCAGTCTGTACTTCGTTAGTGTCTTTCTTAATTTGTGATCTTTTATACAGCTCAGGTATTCTGCTGGTTTGTAGTCTCTTTGCAGGTGTAAATACAGTTCCATCTTCTTTTGTATTTTAGTGGCATCTTTCCAATAGGTGATGTAGTTTTGTTTTTGTAACTGTGTGATTTGGTTGGGTCTGATTGTGCTGTGCTGGTTTGGGTGTAGTGTGAGTACCAGCTGTAATAGTGCACTCTTCTGCAGGTTCTGCTCCTGCCACTGCAGGGCTTCAGCCTGGTACGAGCTCGGATCACTGCATTTCAGGTGCTGGTAGAATTTCACAGATCTTTTTTGAATATTAATTAATAGTGGGTATTGTCCTAATTCAGCTCTGCACGAGTTGTTTGGGGTCACTCTGTTAACTTTTAAGATGTTTTTACAAATTTGGGTGTGCATAATTTCAATTTCTTCTTTTTCCCATTTAGAGAAATCTTGGGTTTTTAGAGGTCCCCGTATCTCACTGCCATATAGTGCAATTGGTTCGATTATTGCTTTTAGGATTTTTAGCCAGGTTTGAATTGGAATTTCATACTGAATTGTAGGGCTACACAATTGTATCACGATAATTTTTTTCATATCAGTCGATATCGATAATTATCACGATAAATGTAACATCTTTATTTTTTCAAGATTAAAGCCAGATTGTTGCTCCAAAGTGAAAGTTGTAGAAACCAGACCATTAATTTTCCTTAACAAAATAAATATCTATATTGAAAAATGTATTTCTTAGTTTCTGCATGTTCTAATGACTGATAGTGTTTCAAATCAAGAAACGGGTTGGGGTTGCCTGATAATATAACCTCCGTGAAGTTGGCCCCCCACCCAACGCAAAACGTCGCCAAAATAGTCTCAATCGTTTGTGCTTCGTTTGTGCTCCGTTTGTGCTGCTTTGGTTTTTTAGATATTAAAATAATATTTATAGGTCATTCTGAGGTCACTCAGCCCCCCCACATGCTCCAAATTCACCCAAAACAGGCTCAATCGTTTGTGCTTATTTGTGCTGGTTTGTGCCGTTAATATTTTCGTTTGTGCTGCTTCGGTTTTTAAAATATTAGACATTGAAATATAGGCGATGACGTCACCAGCCCCCCCACATGCTCCAAATTCACCCAAAACAGTCTCAATCGTTTGTGCTTCGTTTGTGCTGGTTTGTGCCGTTGATATTTTCGTTTGTGCTGCTTCGGTTTTTAAAATATTAGACATTGAAATATAGGCGATGACGTCACTCAGCCCCCCACATGCTCCAAATTCACGAAAAAATGGTCTCATTTGTTTGTGCTCCGTTTGTGCCGTAAAAATTTTTGTTTGTGCTGCTTCGGTTTTTAAGATATTAAAATAATATTTAATAGTAAAAAATGGTCTCATTTGTTTGTGCTCCGTTTGTGCTGGTAATATTTTCGTTTTTGCTACTGAACTTTTTAAAGATTTTTTCCTAGTCTAGTTGCACTTTTATATTTAAATGATTAATATAATAAACCATCCTTTAATATATAGGAATTTAGGGGGGAGGGGGGAGGGGGGGGGGGGGGGGGGGGCTGACTTATTACTAAACTAGTGCTTTCTCAGTCAGTGTCGGCTGCAAAGATGAAGTTGCCAAAAGCCGACGCTGATAACCATCTCCACGGTAGGCTAATGGACCTGCCTTTAATAGAGAAATGCACCTTTCATATGGACCACATAATTAGAGAAGATTTGTTTTTTTATTTGAATTGGTTTGTTTAATAGTTGGCATTTCAAGATTTCTATAGATTTATTTCTTGTGTCTGTGAGCCGGTTCATTGTTGTGACGCGCTCCATTCACGGAGACTGCATGAGACTACAAAAAGCACATCCAAAAATGAAGGAGTAGGCCTATTTTAAGTTCTTTCCGCAGGAAAAAAAATACTAGAGATTGCACGTGCGCATCCATATCATACAGTTAGCGCGATAATACTCACACACTCCTCATAAACACATGAAATGCGTCTATATAGCGATTTTATTATTCATATAAAAATAATAATAATAATATCCTGTTTTGGTCATATTTACTATTAATAGCCCAGCTCCCCATCAATGATCTAGCACAGAGACAGTTCTAAACTGAACGTGCTGGAGAAGCATTAGCCTACTTCTAATTTGGCCAAAGAAAACTTGTTAAAATAAAATAAAAATTCTAGATTGATTTGTGCATTTTTCAAATGCTTACTAAAGGTGCAATAAGTCATAAAAATAATTAAAAAAAGAAAATCAACATTTTACTTTTTCGGGCAGCATTTTGTGTGTAAGGTTCTAATTTCAAATTTGGTTTTCAGGAGGGCATTTAAAAATACAACAACCGTTCTTTTTTTTTCTTTTTTTTCGTCATGGTTAAAAAAGGAAAAACGAATGAACACAAAAGTATTGAATAGGCCAGTAGGCTATTGCATGTTTTATTTGTGCGCAGAAACGAAAATAGGCCTATCAAGTCTTTATTTTATTTATTTTTGTTATTTTTTTGTTTTGGTTTTGTAAAGATATAATGAAATGGGCCCAAGTCGGTTTTTTCTGTTTAATTAGCCTAATTGAACGAATACGGCTACTAATAATTAAGTGACTGCGACTATTTCATGTGATTTGTTTTGCCATTTGAATTTTACCTTATTACTTAACTATATTGTTAAAAAAGACAGTTGTAAAAACAAAAAATACTACTGGTACAAACCAGCACAAACGAAGCACAAACAAACGAGACTATTAGGGGAAATTTGGAGCATGTGGGGGCTGAGTGACCTCAGAATGATCATTAAATATTATTTTAATATCTAAAAAAAACCGAAGCAACACAAACATTTTTTTTGCGGCACAAACGAAGCACAAATGGAGCACAAACAAAGAAGATTATTTTGGGTAAATTTGGAGCATGTGGGGGGCTGGTGACGTCATCGCCTATAATTCAATGTGTAATATTTTAAAAACCGAAGCAGCACAAATTAAACTTTTACCGGCACAAACCAGCACAAACGAAGCACAAACGATTGAGACTGTTTTGGGTGAATTTGGAGCATGTGGGGGGCTGAGTGACCTCAGAAAAAGACTATTAAATATTATTTTAATATCTTAAAAACCGAAGCAGCACAAACAAAAATTTTTACGGCACAAACGGAGCACAAACAAACGAGACCATTTTTTCGTGAATTTGGAGCATGTGGGGGGCTGAGTGACGTCATCGCCTATATTTCAATGTCTAATATTTTAAAAACCGAAGCAGCACAAACGAAAATATCAACGGCACAAACCAGCACAAACGAAGCACAAACAAACGAGACTATTTGGGTGAATTTGGAGCATGTGGGGGGGCTGGTGACGTCATCGCCTATAATTCAATGTCTAATATTTTAAAAACCGAAGCAGCACAAACGAAACTTTTACCGGCACAAACCAGCACAAACGAAGCACAAACAAACGAGACTATTTGGGGTGAATTTGGAGCATGTGGGGGGGCTGAGTTACCTCAGAATGACCTATAAATATTATTTTAATATCTAAAAAACCAAAGCAGCACAAACCAGCACAAACGGAGCACAAACGATTGAGACTATTTTGGCGACGTTTTGCGTTGGGTTGGGGGCCAACTTCACGGAGGTCACAGAGTCGGGTTCATTTCCAGTTCTGGCATTTGAGTCGCCACATATTAAAACATTTCCTTTTGTCTGGAAATGGCAGATCTCGTCTTGCAGGATAGAAAAGGTTTCATTTACATGACCAAGAACCCATTTGTCAACTACATTGTTTGGATTTCTAGTAACATTAATTGACTTAATCAGATGAAGGTGTTTGCATGATACATACATAATCATGAAATGACCAGCTTCCAATTAATGTTGAAATGTCCAGTTGAGTTTGGATGATAAAACAAAATAAAAATATTTTTTACACTTAGGATTTACAATACGATGCCTTTTTCACAGGATCCACAATCGTGAAATCCCAAGGCGATCAAACCCCCTCAGGCAAGGTAAAAATTAAAGTTAAATATTATTATTACTTTTTTTAATCTTTATTTGGATAGGTGAGAGAGTTAATGAATAAAACTGAACACATTAATTCCTGTATCGATTGCCTACTGAATTCCAGAAATGTTCTGATATTGTCCCAAGCCCCACTTTTCCACTGCATTTCCAAACCTTTGGATGGCAATGTCTATGTTTGTGTATGTATTTGCCTGCTTTCTATCCTGTAGATCTTCAATGATCCCATTCATGGTCAGATTGAGCTGCCTCGTCTGCTGGTGAAGATCATTGACACTCCTCAGTTCCAGAGACTCAGACACATCAAACAGCTGGGAGGAACATACCTGGTGTATCCTGGTGCCACTCACACTCGCTTCGAACACTCCATTGGGTAAGATTTGTTTTTAGTTTTAGTTTTATTATGCACACACACACACACACACAGTGCTTTGCAAAATTATTTAAACCCCTTGAAAATGGTCCTTTTGTCTGAATTATGAAATTATATATTTTACAGTAGGGTTTCATTTGTTAAAATTAATTGACTACATTAGTTGACATGAAATAACAATTAACAATACTTCTACAACATTTATTAATCTTAGTTAATGTTAATATCAACATTTTAAGATCAGAAGTTAACTGACAACTAAAATTAACAAAGGTTAATAAATGGTATGTAAATATATAGCTCATGGTTAGTTTATGCTAGTTAATGCATAACCATGTTATATTTACCTTTTGAAGTGTAACAATATAGTGACATTTGCACAAACAAAATATCACCCTAACTCATCTGTTCTAAGAGAAAAATGCTATATAAAAAAAAATCTTGTTTTAATTAATAATTGTTTTAATAATGTAAAATCATATTATTATTTCAGGACACCTTTTGCTTTTAGAGTTAGCATTGCACAAAGTCTAGGTATAAAACAATGTCATTTTCAGTAACACCAATTTGCTTCTAAAATTTAAGGTGGACATAATCTCTAAGATGGCTGTATCTATTCTGTACTAATTTGAAACATGGAAGAAGAAAATAGTCAAAAATCCTTAAATGGCTTCATCATTGTTGAAATTAACATATGATAACTGTCTTCCATTATGTGCAATATGCTAACATGTTAAAACATGTTCATTAGCTGCAAGTTGAAATGTGGTGTGGTTGATTTACCCCCATATATGTTTCTTAATGGTGAAAAGACGATATGTATTTTGTACCTCAGCCTTTTCTCAGTAAATGATGTTAGGGAAGATCTTTCTGTCTGTTCTGTTTCTTAAAAATACCTTTTGTTTCATTAGGTTGTTACTAATTTAGATTAGAATAAACTAATAAACATTACTAAAAGAAGCAAATATATATATAAAAAAAAAAAAAACATATTTTACATTCAGTACGTTTACATGGACATCAATACTCCGATTTGAATACGATTAAGACAATACTCTGATTAAGAGTCTACCATGTAAACAGAGATTTTTGATTACCTTAATCCGGCTAAAGTCATAATCGAAGTAAACAAATATCGAATTAAGACACGTGGAGTATTCCTATTTTAATCGCATTATTGAAGTGCAGTACAGACATGTAAACACCTTAATCACACTATTACCGTCGTGTCGGACTTTTCGCCGCATTTTGCAACAGGACACACACACGGCATTGGACAACCATTTGACGGCAAATAAAAGAGCTTCAACACCGCTGTCGTCTGTATGCACATAATTAACTGCACTTGAAGCTTTCATAAAATTAAAAATGAAACATCCAAAACTGTATATGGCATCATCACGAAGATGAACTATGTTTATACGTGAAATTCTGGGTTGGACGTTGGATGGCGTCGCGTGGTGATGTAATGACGCATGCCATTAATCGATCTATGTACTATAACAAGTAAACTGGGAACATGAACAGATTATTCTAAAAGCAACTCATGTAAACACCTTAATCATAATATTGTCTTATTCAGAATAAGGTTAATAATTAGATTACTGATGTCCATGTAAACATTGTTTTCCTTTTGTCCCTAATGGTCATCACCACATAGTTCAATATGGACAATCAGATTCTAAGCTTATGAATCAATCAACTGTTCAAATGATGTAAAAGCTGAATTTATCCTGTGCTTTGTTTTAAATGATGTCTTGTCTGTTTGTGTAAGTGCGGCATATTTAGCAGGACGTCTGGCCAAAGTTCTGCAAGAGAAACAACAAAAGGAGTTTGAAGAGAAAGATGTCCTGTGTGTCCAAATTGCCGCTCTGTGCTACAATTTAGGTGAGCATCATGAAACAAGCACACTTGAGCTATACACTATATATGTAATTTATTCCTGTATTTAAAACTGATTTTTTTAGCATCATTACTCCAGTCACATGATCCTTCAGAAATCATTCTGATAATCTGATTTGCTGATAAAAAAAACATTAATAATAATAATAATAATAATAATAATTATTATTTTTGTTATTATGTTACATTTAAAGCACCCTTGCTAAATAAAAGTGTTAATTTCAATAATGTGTTTCCCTAAAATTAAATCAATCAATCAATCAATCAATCAGTCAAACTGACGCCAATCTTTTGAATGGTATAGTGTATAATGTTTTTATTTTTTCAGCTTTTTATTTCAGATAAATGCTGATCTTTGGATCTTTCTGTTCATCAAATAATCCTGAAAAAAAAGTACTCAACTGTTTTAAATATTGTTAATAATAATAATACGGAGTGTCTATTTACACTAAGTGCCAATAACCCGCCTTGTTGGCAGAAGCTATTTACACTAACTCCACCCACCGACGTGTGATTGGGATAGTCATCACTGACAAAAGACGGTCATCAAACATCAGTTTAGTTGCGTAGATGGTAAGGCGCATGCTTTTTGACGCGATCGACCCGAGTTCAAACCTGCATCGGAAAGGCATTTATTTTCAATAAAAATGAAGAAAATAATCAAAAAGTTGAAAATAATGTATCGGGTAGGGTTAGGGTAGATGTAGGGAGCGCTTTATTGTCCCAATAAGGTGGCATCCATTTAATAATTTGAATTAAAACTATAATTTACACTCAATACATTATTATTGTGTACTGTTTTATAATGTACTATGATACTGAGGTGCAGATAATTGCTACTATTTGCAATAAGTAGTATAAATAGCAGACAATCTTACTTTTTAATATAGTTTAAATATAATCTATAGGTATTTGCACCTATATTTACACTTATTTGCACTTTGCATATTATTAAAAAATACTGCTATTTTCACTTAGTGTAAATAGAATTCATTGCTATTTGCACTTAGTATAAATAGTATCGCTAAGAAAATATGCTATTTGCACTGTGTAAATAGCATATATCACTATTTACACTTAGTGCAAATAGCCGCTGCCATAATAATAATGTTTCTTGAGCAGCAACTCAGCATATTATTATGATTTCTGAAGGATCATGTGACGCTGAAGACTGGAGTAATGATGCTGAAAATTCAGCGCTGCGTCCCAGGAGTAAATTTCATTTTAAAATATATTACAATAGAAAGCAGTTATTTAAAATAGTAAAAATATTTCACAATATTACTGCTTTTGCTGTATTTTGGATCAAATAAATGCAGGGTTGGTGAGCAGAAGAGACTTCTTTAAAAAACTTTAAAAATCCTACTGTTCAAAAACTTGTGACTGGTAGTGTATGTGTAGAGGTATGGTTCTCAAATGAAGCTCTTATATTATTTTAACTGAAGATTTCCACACACATTTTTATAGCAAATTATGTGATTCATGTCAAATGAAGACAGTATAAAATAGTTATTGTGTAAAATATGGAACATGCAATATATTATCCTGTTATGTTTTTCTTTAAGGTCATGGTCCGTTCTCTTATGTATATAAGAACAAGTTCATCACTAAAGCTCTAAATCTAAAGCCTGGTAAGTGTGCCTTTAAAAACTCCAAAATATATTCTATTTACTTTTTTTATTTAATATTTAGTTAATTACTTCATGAATACCTCTGTCTCAACAGTAATCATGTTAACAGATATACAATTCAAAGAGACATTCAAATGGTCTTTTCAGATCCTTATTCATAATTTTAAAAAAGAAGCAAAACAGTACATTAAACATGAGTGATGCTCTGTTTCTGTACATGTATTAGTTTTATGTTCCAGGTTACAATTTACTGTAAAGTCCTTCTATGTTAAAAATGCAATATAATGAAAGGTTTCCATTGTGAAAATTAGTAAATGCATATGTAATGATATTTCATGAAAGGAGTTACTGAAATTACTGAAAAATAAAGTGTACATTTTTAATCATTTAAAAAAAAAATTACACCAAAAATTCAAAATAACTTTTTTTTTGTGTGTGTGTGTGTGTGTGTGTGTTTATGTGTTCTGGTACATTATATATGGTTTATGAGGACACAACTGTGTATAATGACATGGATACTAAAATGTAAGTGTATGAAGTTTATACTTCCCGTGTCCCTGTAAACCAAATGGCTTAAAAACACACTAAACTGTGTATGCCTTTTTTATTATTATTATTTATTATTATTATTTTATTTTTTTATTATTAAATTGGCAGTAGTTTCGCGTGAGGGGTAGGGTTAGGTGTGGGTTTGTGTGTGTGTGAGAGAGAAATAAATTATTTCAGTAGTGTGGCTTCAGTTTCAGTTTTTTGAGATCACTTATGAAATGTCATATATAATAACCTTTTTTTGTTTGTTTGTTTTTTTAGATGATCAGTGGGAGGTAAGAAAAACTTTCCTACTGTGCATAAAATGAAAATCGTGTTTTAAATTTAGCATGCATATTTTACAGTTCAGAATGCTGTTTTCTAAGAAAAAAGTGCTTTCTTAACAAATAGACAAATTTAAACCTGATGTGAATACTATACAACCTACTAAGAGTAAACTAAATGAAATATTGTACTGATGAAAGAATCCAGTCTTAGCAAATACCAGTCATAACAAATGTGTACAGTAACACACAACACAAGTTTATGGAGCAAGTGTACTGGAGGGTTTCAAATTTGTCAAATTACGCTTTGCATTTTTGATACAGCACTTACATTAAAGCAATAAATGATCATTCTGTAATCATTTCTCACCCTTATGTCCTCCCAGACCTGTATGACTTTCTCTTCTTCACTAGAACACAAAAGTCAAGCTCCAAAAAGGACACAAAAACATAATTATAGTTTCATAAACATTGTTCTGAAAAAGGTTTAGAAAGACAAAATTGTTTTCTGTGGCTAACCACAAAACCACAATACCAATAAATTATATATCTCTTAATTCAGTTGTAGATACTGTTGACAATAAATGAGACACTCTGAGGCCCTGTTTACACTAGTGCATTTTCGTTTTAAAACGCATAACTTTTGCTACGGATACGCCTATCGTTTACACTACTCCGGTGTTTTCAAGGTCGAAAACCGAGAATTTTGAAAATGATGGCATGGCTGCCCACATTCGCTCTGCGTATCCTTGATGACCGTGTAAACAATAACAGCATGCCTGTTATTGTACCCATAGATATGTACGGGTAGATTCCCAATTCGACCGCTCCAAGCGCGCAGACGCGTCCGCGATCTAAATAACAGGAATCTACCTATTCATATCTATGGTTGTACCTGCATGAATGGTCATGTGACATGTGTTTTCGGTTGTGTAGTGTAAACGGAGATCGTTTTTATTCTAAAACGCCATTTTAAAACGAAAACGCACTAGTGTAAACGGGGCCGTAGATGCCCAGTTTAATGTAAAATTCTGTGTTTATAGCTGTATACAGTTTACATTGTGTATTGTTTATTTCTAAAAGTAATGACAGTGTGGGAACTCATATATATTTGTGTTTGCGTGTTTTATTCTCATAGCATGAGGAGGCCTCGATTTGGCTGTTTCTGGATATAGTAGAGAACAATGATGATCTGAAAAATGAGCTGAAAGAGGAAGATCTCAGGTTTATTCAGGAGTTGATAAAGGGAGTTGATACTTCAGCTACAGAGGTACAAAATCCTGTGAACTGCCATTTCAATGCCTAACAAGTTATACAGTGGAAGAATAATAAATAAATAAATACTCAACAGAAACAGTGGCCAGCGGAAGGCAGGAATGAGGACAAGTCTTTCCTGTATGAGATTGTGGTAAATCAGTGGAATGGCGTTGATGTGCACAAATGGGACTATTTTGCACGGTAAAATGTATAAATAAATCTTAACAAGAATTATTACATTGGAAAAATAGATATGCATTAATTTAGAAATCATGATGAACCTTTGATGTAGTATAAGAATTAATATATTTTCAAAAATATTCATATGTTGGTGTGTTTTTAAACTAATCTTGTTTTTTAATTAATTATGGCTGAATAGAGCATTTATAGAATTTATTAAATCTATTGCTTTTGTGTGATACAGCACACTGTTTGGTGTTTGTATAAAGTCAGAGATTTCAGTCATAGTGAATACTGAATATATATTTGTGTTCTCTCTTTCAGAGACTGTTATCACCTCGGCATCCCAAACAGTTTTGACCATCAGCGTCTGCTGAAATCTGCTCGGGTCTGTAAAGTGGACGGGAGAAATCACATCTGCTTCAGAGACAAGGTGCCTCATACACAAGAGCACTTATAATATATTACTAACTTCATTCATTACCTACACCACAGAAAGTTGAATTTATTTATACTGTGCTGTGTGATAAAACATTATATCTCCTGTAAAATAATAAGAAATGATTGTAGAAACAATGCTTCAGTCAGCTGAGTTCAAATGGAAACTTACAAACTAACATCCTCCATTACAAAACATAATTGAATTCAGTTTATATCAGTAGCTATAAGATATACATGAAATCAATGTTCAGATTTGATAAAGGATATTTATGAATGAAAACTGAAAACCTTTACATTTCAATATTAAAAACTTAAGACAACCCAGTGTTGTATAGTTAATATACCCTATTACACTGTTCCGAATTATTAGATATTCTGGTCATATTTTTTTTCCAAGAACATTTTACCAATTCAAAACCACATCAATCTTAATAACTACTATTGACTTTGTATTTAATCATTTATAAGTGATATATAATTGTCCATGAAGGCTGGAAGTCAAAAACTCCTTATATTCAGGTGTGCTGAATTATTAGGCAGGTTTTCTTTTACAGATAAAATGAGCTAAAAAAAAAAGAGATTTAACTCAGACTAAAAGTCAAAAATTATTAAATGCCCATGAGAAGGATGCAATGCTAATGCAATAATATAATTTGCAAATCTAGGGCATGGCGATTGGGCAGCAAAAAGCTCATTGGGTCAACAGAGTCAGAAAAATCAGGTGGAGAAGAAAAGACACATGTTAACTGCAAAATAATTAATGTGAAGAATTAGGTGAGAAACTATCAGGAACCATTTAGTCTCCAGTGCCACCATTCTCCAGAACTGCAACCTTCCTGGAGTCTCCACAAGTGCAATGTGTCAGGTTCTCAGGGACTTTGCTTGGGTAAACAATCCTAAAAAAGGACCCTCACTTAATAAGAACAACATGCTGAAGTGTTGTGAAATACATTAAGACTGATTTTTCATAGGCTTTATGGACAGATAAGTTTTGAGTGACTCTTGAAGAACCAGCACTACATCCTCTTGTAATCTATCTTTCAGAATCTGGCAGTAAGTTTTAGGAGCTCATTTTAGTCAATCTCTGCAAGACATACTTTTTAGGATAGGAGATGGACTAAAAATGAGCTCCTAAAACTTACTGCCAGATTCTGGAAGATCAATTCTTCAAACAGTGGTACAAGAGGATGTGGTGCTGGTTCTTCAAGAGTCACTCAAAACTTATCTGTCCATAAACCCTATGAAAAATCAGTCTTAACGTATTTCACAACACTTCAGCATGTTGTTCTTATTAAGTGAGGGTCATTTTTTAGGATTTTTTTACCCAAGCAAAGTCCCTGAGAACCTGACACATTGCACTTGTGGAGACTCCAGGAAGGTTGCAGTTCTCATTTTCATTCTGGAGAATGGTGGCACTGGAGACTAAATGGTTCCTGATAGTTTCTCACCTAATTCTTCACATTAATTATTTTGCAGTTAACATGTGTCTTTTCTTCTCCACCTGTTTTTTTCTGACTCTGCTGACCCAATGAGCTTTTCGCTGCCCAATGGCCATGCCCTAGCTTTGCAAATTCTATTATTGCATTAGCATTGCATCCTTCTCATGGGCATTTAATAATTTTTTACTTTTAGTCTGAGTTAAATCTCTTTTTTTGGCTCATTTTATCTGTAAAAGAAAACCTGCCTAATAATTCGGCACACATGAATATAAGGAGTTTTTGACTTCCAGCCTTCATGGACAATTATATATCACTTATAAATGATTAAATACAAAGTCAATAGTAGTTATTAAGATTGATGTGGTTTTGAATTGGTAAAATGTTCTTGGAAAAAAAATATAACCAGAATATCAACTTGCCTAATAATTCGGAACACAGTGTAGATGGGGCTTTGATGAAAATAAAATAAAACAAATAATCACCTGATGTGTCATTCAGTTTAGCAGGTGTACAATTATGGCTCTACTTCCATCTGATATTAAGATGTATTTTTGGTGATCTGATCACCAGTGGTCAGCGTTTTGTTATTAGATCACTAAACCACATTTTCAGCCTGTGCTCTAATTCATCACTCTCTCTCTCTGTTTCTCACAGGTGGCTGATAATATTTATGACATGTTTCACACCAGATACACTCTGTATCTTCAGGCCTACCAGCACAAGATCGTCAACATCATCGAAGAGAAGTATGTTTATGTTGATTGTACTCCAGTTTTAAAATATTTGTGTTTTTCTAGTTCCGTGTTGAACCAATAAACAACTTAAACAACACAGAACTAGAAAAACACAAATATTTAAAAAAAATATGTATACATATTTTTATTTTTATTATTTTTTTTAATTAGAATCTCAGAAGCCCTCTTAGCAGCAAAAGACAATGTCACAAAGCTCTCACCGATTGCTGTATCCGAAATACAAGAAGATATCGAGAGGAAGCTCTCAAATATTCTAAGCAATCAAAGAGGTGGTGAGAACCCAACAGCAAGTGCAATGAAAGAGTTCATCAAACTGACCGGTCAGTTGAAAACATGGGTGGGATTGTAAATAATCAAATGAAAGTTGGTACAAAGCATCTTCCTCATCTATGGCATATTTAATGTTATGCTTTCTATTTAGTTGTTTTCATTTTACCAGAGAAGACTTATATTTGTATTTATACATTTTATTTGCAAATGTTCTCATTCTATCAGATCACATCTTTGAGGAGATCTTGTACTCCACTAAGGATGAGCTGAAAGATGCCCGGATGAAGCTAGAGGAAGTTGTGAAGAGATGCCTGCCGAAGTGTGTGGGAGAGACCAGAATAACGCAAGCTGAATACAAAAACAAAAGAATCTTCGAGGTAAAAGAAGACATTTTACAATTAATTTGGACAAATCACAAATCAATGGCATAAATGTAATATCTGTACATTCTATTATATATATATAATATAATCCTTTATATAGTATGCGGCATCAAAATAATGCTCAGGCTTCCGTAGTATCAATTTAGACTCATGTTATTCCTAAAATTATATGGTAACGCTTTACAACAAAGTTCCTTTTGCTAACATTAACAGTATCAGTTAACATAAACTAAAAAAAGCATTTATTAATCTTAGTAAGTGTTTTCAAGTAAATTTCGGCATTAACTAATACATTAAAATCAAGTGTTTTATCCGTTAATATTATTTAATGGTCCTGAACTAACATGAACTAACAATGAACAGTAGTATTTGTATTAACAGTAGTATAAAGTAGTATTTGTATGAATACATACTACATAGTATAATACAGGTGCATCTCAATAAATTAGAATGTCGTGGAAAAGTTCATTTATTTCAGTAATTCAACTCAAATTGTGAAACTCGTGTATTAAATAAATTCAATGCACACAGACTGAAGTAGTTTAAGTCTTTGGTTCTTTTAATTGTGATGATTTAGGCTCACATTTAACAAAACCCACCAATTCACTATCTCAACAAATTAGAATACTTCATAAGACCAATAAAAAAAAAAAAACATTTTTAGTGAATTGTTGGCCTTCTGGAAAGTATGTTCATTTACTGTATATGTACTCAATACTTGGTAGGGGCTCCTTTTGCTTTAATTACTGCCTCAATTCAGCGTGGCATGGAGTTGATCAGTTTGTGGCACTGCTGAGGTGGTATGGAAGCCCAGGTTTCTTTGACAGTGCCCTTCAGGTCATCTGTATTGTTGGGTCTGGTGTCTCTCATCTTCCTCTTGACAATACCCATAGATTCTCTATGGGGTTCAGGTCAGGCGAGTTTGCTGGCCAATCAAGCACAGTAACACTATGGTCATTGAACCAGCTTTTGGTACCTTTGGCAGTGTGGGCAGGTGCCAAGTCCTGCTGGAAAATGAAATCAGCATCTCCATAAAGCTTGTCAGCAGAAGGAAGCATGAAGTGCTCTAAAATTTCCTGGTAGATGGCTGCGTTGACTGTGGACTTCAGAAAACACTGTGGACCAACACCAGCAGATGACATGGCAGCCCAAATCATCACTGACTGTGGAAACTTCACACTGGACTTCAAGCAACATGGATTCTGTGCCTCTCCACTCTTCCTCCAGACTCTGGGACCTTGATTTCCAAATGAAATTCAAAATTTACTTTCATCTGAAAAGAGGACTTTGGAACACTGAGCAACAGTCCAGTTCTTTTTCTCCACAGCCCAGGTAAGACACTTCTGACGTTGTCTCTGGTTCAGAAGTGGCTTGGTAGCCCTTTTCCTGAAGACGTCTGAGCGTGGTGACTCTTGATGCACTGACTCCAGCTTCAGTCCACTCCTTGTGAAGCTCTCACAAGTGGTTGAATCCGCTTTGCTTGACTGTACTTGTGCACCTTTTCCTACCCAAATTCTTCCTTCCAGTCAACTTTGCATTTAATATGCTTTGATACAGCACTCTGTAAACAGCCACACCTTTCAGTAATGACCCTCTGTGACTTACCCTCTTTGTGGAGGGTGTCAATGTTCGTCTTCTGGACCATTGCCAAGTCAGCAGTCTTCCCCATTATTGTGGTTTCAAAGAACAAGAGTTACCCAGAATTTATACTGTAGGGATGGTCATTTATTGAAACTCAAATGTAAATATTCTAATATTTTGATATACTGATTTTTTACTTTCATGAGCTGTAAGCTCTAATCATCAAAATTAAAACAAAAAACTTTTGAAATGTTTCACTTTACATGTAATGAATCTAAAATATATGAAAGTTTCACTTTTTGAAATAAGTTACAAGAAAAAATGAACTTTTCACGACATTCTAATTTATTGAGATGCACTTGTACTTTAACAAGTGTATTGCTCATTGCTAGATGATGTTAATTAATGCATTATTATTTTTAATTATGTGATGTATTGTCAAGTATGGTGACCCATACTCGAAATTGGTCCTCTGCATTTAACCCATCCAAGTGCACACACACAGCAGTGAGTAGTGAACACACACACTGTGAACACGCACCCGGAGCAGTGGGCAGCCATTGCTCCGGCGCGCGGGGAGCAATTGGGGTTCGGTGCCTTGCTCAAAGGCACCTCAGTCATGGTATTGAAGGTGGAGAGAGTGCTGTTCATTCACAATCCCCACCTTCAATCCCTGCCGGACCTGAGATTTGAACCCGCAACCTTTGGATTACAAGTCTGACTCTCTAACCATTAGGCCACGACTTCCCCCCATTATATAGTGTAAAATAATGGAATCTTATTGTGAAGTGTCACCACTTAATTATGTACAATAAAAACTGCATCAAATGAGTCACCCGTAGTCATCCATCTTGACGAGAAATGGTTGAATTCAACACGGAAATATCTGTAAATGTTTGGGACAGCAATATGTGAATTGAAGTAGGCACGTTTAGTACTTTTTTGCACCACCTCTGCATACAGTGACTCATATATTATATTATGTTTGTGACTCATAGACATCGCTAGGTGCTGAGTATCTTCTCTGGTGATGCTCTGCCAGCCCTGTACTGCAGCATCTCCAGCTCCTGCTTGTGTTGTTAGTTCCTTCAGCTAGGGGATTTCTCAGTTTTCAACTTAAATTCTTTTGTTGCTTTAAAAGTATGATCATTGCTGAAGTGCCAGCCAATGGATTTTGAGACATTTGCTTTGAATGTGATTTGCTAAGATGGTACTCAAAATCAATTAAAAATGGGTCAAAAATGTTTTCTTTGTCCCAAAACATTATAGAGGATACAGCATGGACAATTTTAGATTTCACTAATCTTCTTTAACTGTTCTTCCTTATTTTGTCCTGTTTTTCTTCATTGCCACTGGATTCTGAAATGCAGTGCTTTTTATTTTTGTGAGTGATACACTGCTGTGAATAGAATCATACTGAATAAGTATCATACCAACTTAATTTATAATTACAAAACACACTCTTAAACTTCTAAACTAAACTATACGATTAGAAACTGTCATTTTTTTCAGTGGGCAAATACAATTTGTTCCAATTATTACTCTATTAAAATTACTTAAATGTGTTATCCTAGTCAGTTTGAGCAGAGGAGAAATGTAGCTGGTTCTAGATGCAGCAGTTTTATTCAAAGACAATAGATAATCCAAAATGACGAGCATTAAAAAAAATACAAATTAAGCAAAGTAATGATGACAACAGACTATGAACAGCAGAAACTGAGGGCTATATATACACAATGGAACAAACAAGGAAACCAAATGATACACAGGAGGATTAATTAGTAACCTAGGAGACAAACAAGGGCATGATCAGAAACTATGGCAACTAATGATGAATGAGAAAATGAAATCCATGAACTGGAAACTACAGCAAATATAAATGTTACACCAGGGGTGTATTCCAGAAAGCTGGTTACGTGACATACAAGTGTATGTTTAATGCTGAGTTCACAAAGCACAATTTTCAAAGTCATCAGATCACTGTTGTTTTCACTCTGTACGACTATCTGGGGTAGCATTCAGTTGCTGCTGTGTTCACATTGCACGATGGATCGGCGACAGGAGGTTACACACTGCATGACTTTACAATAGGAAGAATCGCCAACAACTCTGTCCACAAACTAAGTTTCATGTAATTCCTCCCCGAACTTCCCGCTGCCCTGTATCTTGCTCTCTCATTGGCTGTAGGTCATCACTGATGTATTTTTCAGTCAGAACTCATTTCACACAGCAGGATTTCGAATTGCCGACATAGAATACTTAGCATGGCAAATATTTCACAGGCGTCGACGACGCATCAGCGATTCCCTCAGATTCCCTTTGATAATTCACACTGCGTGACTATCACTTGCATGAGCCATCGGCGATTTGCCTCCGATTTCGGACATTTGTATGCGGTTTGGCCATTCGTCTGCAGCACCAGGTCACTGAAACAGAACATTTTTGAAAACTCCTGCCAGGGTGAAGATTTTCAAAAACTCTGGTTGCAGCGTTATCGTGTAGACAGAGAAACCGAAGATTTTTGGCTTGTGACATTGGAGCATGCGCTGTTATCGCTGTCTACTGGAAACTTTTTCAGGCTTTTGATTGGCCGACATGGCTTTACAGGTTGAAATTATATCGCCACCTGTTGGTTTGGCATGCTCTTGACAGTGCTTCATAGCATGCTTTTGCCTTTTCATGTGGACAGAGATTTTTTTTTTTTAAAAACGGAAGGAGGAAAAACTCTGTTTATAAAAATACCCGTGTACGTGTGGGCATGGCCTGATTTGAATGAACTAAGTCCTGGATGCGTTTTTGGAACCAGCATACCTCGAGTAAGCAAGGTTTGGGTTTATCAACCGAGAGATGTGGGTATATGTGACGGTAAGTTAATCTTGCTTTCTGGAATACACCCCAGCACTCTGATATTCAATAGTTGCTAAATGGAACAGTGAGAACGGAAGGAATTAAAATAAGAAATTAACAGAAAAAGTATTTTAAGTAAAAATGTGATTAGCTGTTGTATCCCATGTGAAAATCACGACATCACATCACACTTCTTTAATTAATTTATACCACAACACTGTAGAATATTTTGAGTCGCTGGTAGATGTTTGAAGGTGTTGATTTTAATTTTTTTAACTGCATGTCTAAAGCAGTTTGACATTTTCATTGCATTACAGTTTCAAATCACTGTGATCAATTTCATATTTATTCATATCAATTTCAGATCAGCTTTTTATTATGTCAAAAAATCAATGGAAACATGCAGTTTAATTTAACAAACAAAGATACAACAAATAAATAAATAAATAAAATGGCTAAATGAATCAGTGCCTTTTCATTTTAAATTATTATTGAGTGGCAGGTGCAAATTATAACACAAGTGCTTCTGTGGACAAATTGTTCTCATTTGTTTGACTTCAATCCCCAAATCTATAGAATAACTGGAATGAAGCAGTGGACAAATGGAACAAACTTCACCCAACTGTGTTCTTGGATAAGAAGGATTTCAGCATTGATGTATGTTATTTTCCAAACTCAAACTTCCCTTGGATATTAATGCCTTTACTTCAACACTTTAAAGGCAATGTGACATCGTAAATCTTCCCTCACACAGGTGATTCAACTGGATTATAACCAGAAGCAGAAAAAACCCACTGACAGTGTCTACTTCTACAGCAAGAGGAACCCCACCGAAGCCTTGCTGATTAAGGAATATCAGGTACTCATACTGTGCTCCTCATGGCATTTAGCATTTCTAAATTTTCCAGCAGTTACAATCACACACATACACACACAAGATGGCGGCGGCAGCACCTGCTCTGAGTGGTTTGGAAGGCTTCACTCATGTGCAGGAATTTTATAAATCTCTTAAGGTTATTTTTTTTGGTTTTTAAACAATTTTCAGTATGGTATTTTGAAACAGAGCTGCAAAAGCAAAATCAAAGGTAAACGTGACCAAAGCAAAACCAGCTTGTACCTCATTATCTGTGGCATCCTAATATCGATGCCTGTTTTACTCACGTACAACGCACCAAAGACTTTGGCTGTTAAAGCTCACTGTATTACTGCTGAACCATTTGGGCATTCTATCAGAAAAGACACAACTGCATTTTTTTTGGATTTGGTTGTGCTGGAGTATTCACACAAATTCTTACTGATGGCCGGACTTTGGTCTTCAAGCCAGTATTAAAAACTTGGATTGTGATCGTGTGCTGATACTTGTGAAAGCGTGCAATCGCTTTCTTATGCACACTGTTTTTTTAGGTTTCACTTTCAATGCATAGCCTACAAAGCATGTTTCCAAGATTCGGAATAAAAGGAGGCATCAGTTACTGTAGAAGATTTGTCGCCTCGTGCCACTTCCTGTGTGGACAGTCACCGCATCAACTGATTATAATGGGTTCTCTTGGTGTAGACACGGCTTTAGATACGGATTAATCACACGTCTTAGGCTGGAAATATCCAGAATTATGTCAAACAAAAGGTATCCATGGGAATGGAGCTAGTGAAACACACACGCCATGCAATGGCAATTGGGGATGTTTGGGGATTTTAATATTAATTGGATAAAGGGTAAATCGCAATTGAAATCAACTATGGAGAAATTTAATTTCAAGCAACTGATTGATAGACCCACTCGAATCACCAGAAAGAGTGAAACACTTATAAATTAGATTTCCCCTAACAGACCAGAGAGAGTAACGAAAACATAATCTAATTACTTAATTAATTAATCAATTAATTAATTAGTTGTTGTTTTATGTGCTAACAAATTAAAAGTGACCTGAAATGCCTGAGTTAATTTGAGGTGTTTACATACAAGCCTAAATGCTGCACACAGTCACTTTCTAACTGTGAACATACTCACAGAGCTTTTGTGCAGTCGATCACAGCTGGTATCAGTCTTCTTCTCCCCTCATCTGATGTGTTGTATTTCTTGAGGTCCAGCTCATCCAGCACCTCCTCTGACATCTGAAGCATGTAGGCGATTGTTGAACAGTGAGCAGGAGAGAGTTTCTTCTCTGAGTGTTTGTCTGATTTCACAAACTCCTGAATCTCTCTGGACAGAGTCTGATCTTTCACTTCCAGCAGACAGAGGAACAGATTGATGGATCTTTCAGTGGAGAGTCCATGTCCATCTTTGATCTTCTCTTTAATGTACTGTGTGCTTTTCCTGATGCTCTCTGAGCTGTTCTCTGTGTGTGTCAGTAGATCCTGTAAGAGTCTCTGATTGGACTCCAGTGAGACACCCAGCAGGAACCGCAGGAACAGATCCAGCTGTCCATTCTCACTCTCAAGGGCTTCATCTACTGCACCTTTATGCAGATTCTGTATTGAAGCAAAATTTTTCAGTTTCTCCATTGTTGCATTTACATAGTAGTAAAAGACATAGAAAGCAGTGAGAAACTCCTGAATGCTCAGATGAATGAAGCTGTAGACTTTCCTCTGATGAATCACAGATTCCTCCTTAAAGATCTCAGTGCAAATCCCAGAAAACACTGAGGCATCAGTGATGTCTATGCCGCTCTCAATCAGGTCCTCCTCATAGAACATCACATTGCCCTTCATCAGCTGTTTGAAAGCCACTTCAGCAAGTTTCACAATCACTTCTCTGTTGGACTGCAGGAGTTTATCTGGATCCATCTCTTCATACTTCTGGTTCCTCATGTTGATCTGAATCAGCAGGAAGTGGATGTACATTTCAGTCAGAGTTTGAGGGATTTCTGCACTCAGATCTTCTTTCAGGAGCTTCTGAAACACAGTGGATGAGATCCAGCAGAAGACGGGGATGCGGCACATGATGTGGAGGCTTCTTGCTCTTCTGATGTGTGAGATGATTCTGCTGGCTTGATGCTGGTCCCTGATTCTCTTCCTGAAATATTCCTCCTTCTGATGCTCAGTGAATCCTTGAATTTCTGTCAGACGGTTGATGTATTTGGAGGGGATCTGATTGGCTGCTGCTGGTCTGGAGGTGATCCAGATGAGAGCAGAGGGAAGCAGCTCTCCTTTCATAAGCTTTGACATCAACACACCCACTGATGAAGTCTCAGTCACATCACAAACTTTCTGATCATCTGAAAACAACAGTGTGATTCTACTTTCATCCAGACCATCAAAAATGAACACAACTTTACACTCCTCATAAATCTTTGAGTCTAGATCTTGAAGTTCAGGATAAAAGTCCAGCAGAAGTCTGTGAAGACTGTACTGATGATCTCGGATCAAGTTCAGCTCTCGAAATGGAAGCACAAACATGAAATCTACATTCTGATTGGCTTTTCCCTCGGCCCAGTCCAGAATGAACTTCTGCACAGAGACGGTTTTTCCGATTCCAGCGATGCCTTTAGTAAGAACAATCTTGATTTGGTCTTTCTCCTCACATCCTGGTTCAGCTGAGGCTTTAAAGATGTCATTGCAGTAGATTAGAGTGTCTTGTGAGTGTTTTTGTTCTGGCTGTTTTCTCCATCTGTAAAACCTCATGTTCTTCATTCACTCCTTCACTCTCTCCCTCTATGATGTAGAGCTGTGTGTAGATCCTGTTCAGGAGGGTTTGATTTTCTGGTTTCATTCCCTCAAATAATCTTTCATATTTGTTTTTCATGGTGGTTTTGTGCTGATATTTGACTCTCTGAAGGACATCATCCACTGGTTTCTGCAGGTTTCCAGTCTCATGGGATGAAGTACAGGTCACAGAGGTTCTGTCAGAAAAGACAATCTCAGGGATTACAATAACTGTTGGAGATCATCAGAAATACTAGATATTATGTTGACGTCCCTATGCAGAGCATGTTACATATTTTTGGATTACATTTAGTTTAATTTAATTAAGTGTTAAATCATTATTAATTTGAAATGCACTACAATATATTATCAAGTAAATGTTTAAACTAACAGAGGGTCAGAGTTCACTGGTCCATCACTCAAATCGGGGGGAGCCATCATGGATCTGTTAGTCTTGATAGACACTCTGCTGGGTTCTGGAGACTTTGATCTATGTCTGCTCCTCCTGCTGATATTGTCAAAAGACACATAAAACAGTATTTAAACATGTATACTGTTTATCCGTATCTTGTCTAAAACATTGGTTCTGTCTATGGACTGAATGCACCTTTGATTAACATTTATTCATTTATTTAAAAAAAAGCTTTTATCCAAAGCAATTTACAAATAAGTGATCCAACAAAGTGATCCAGTAACATGTTAAAGTGCTATAATAAAAAGCTATACTACAAAGATTTTTCAGAGTCAAGAAAATAAGTAAAATTATAAAATAATAAATGTATTAAGAGCGTTAATATACAGTATGTTTTGGTCCCCAAATCAGGATCAGCACTGGCACTTTTACTATTTTCAGTGCTGGTCCTACCTATATGCAAAGTATGGGGGGCCCCCTTATTCTCAAATTGAATGTCTAATTTAATGTATAGGGCTATGTGACTAATAGAATTTTAGTTTATTTTTTTAATTTGGCTTCCAATAATTATGAAAACTCCATCCTGCATTCCATTAATTTCCTTTAAAAGTGTTTGTTGACAGTTGACAGTGAACCTGCTCTGAAAGAAAAGATCAAAGGGTTGGACCTCATTTGGGGTTTTTATGAACGAGTCAAAGAAGGTGATAAAATTTCAACTTTGAAAGATTCATTGGCAGACATGTTTTTTTTTCAGGAATAACTAACATTAAAGAAGCCAAGCTCTATGTGATTGGTTTGGGATGCACTAGTCTCAGCCTCAGATGTAAACGTTGGCTAAACGTCTGATGCATATGGCACACTTATCTGGAAACACTTCAGGAGTTTCGAAGTCGTCGTTGGATTGGTTAGATTATACAGGATTTCCGGGAGATGTGTGTGTCGCATTCTTTAATGTGCCACATGGAAACAAAGATGCCGTGACGCCAAACCCCCTCACGAAAGAAGAAAGCCGTCATGCTTACAACTGACGACGCGTGCTTGTCAGGATCAACTAAACGCTGAATTTTCAAAAGTATGTGAAAATTTTAAAGTTCGTGACATAGAATCTTTAAAATATGTCAGAGAGTTTTACACACCGTTTTACACACCGTTCTGTTATTGTGGCAACATTTCTACACCCCTAAACATGATGCGGCACAAAACAAAACGTGATTGGTTGCTTTACCTGTCAGTCATATGCAGTGATGGGAATAACGGCGTTATAAATAAACGGCGTTACTAACGGCGTTATTGTTTTCAGTAACGAGTAATCAAACTAATTACTGTTTCCCCCGTTACAACGCCGTTACCGTTACTGACAATAAAATGCGGCGTTACTATAATTTATTATAATATTATTAGAATTGTATTTTTCAATTCACCTTAATGGATGCGCAGTGTAGCTGTAAACTCTAGTGTGAAGCGCACGGCTCGCCGTAGCTGTCTCTCTCACGTACACACACACACACACACACGCGCGCGCAAAGAAAGATACAGAGCGAGAGAGTATTTCATAACATGCAGAATTGACGCGCTACATGTAAACGATATTCTTTGTTGTGTTTTCCTGTCAAAATAACGGAGTTCCTTTGGAATTCTCATTGGCCAGCGCTCACCTATTATCATCCCTGTTTTGATTTCAGCAAATCATTTCGAGCGAACCCATACAACGTGATTAATATTCATGAACCCAGCAGCTCCTTTATCCTTAGTGCGTTTTATATTGTTATTAGTGGTATAATTCGTAGTAGTTTTGTTATCTTATCAATTTTCCCCCCTTTTTTTATAGCACCACCACCAGTCCTAAGTTCAGTCAACATGACAAATATGAATTCATACTTGGTTATTCTAATTACTATAGTTCTATCATCATACAATGCTAAATTATCATAAAATCATATTATAATGCTTGACTAACTGATGCTAAGTGTCAGTAGATAAATAGTGTCGATTAATGTACAATGTTTTATAATAATAATTTATTCTATTTATTGTCCATTTCATTCATTTAACATATTTAATATTGGGGCATCCAAGTTATTTGACTTTCTTTTTTTCTTTTTTTTTTTAAAGTAACGCAATAGTTACTTTCCCTGGTAATTAGTTACTTTTATAATGATGTAACTCAGTTACTAATTCAGTTACTATTTGTGATAAGTAACTAGTAACTATAACTAATTACTTTTTTAAAGTAACGTGCCCAACACTGGTCATATGGCCACTTGGGTGGGCCTTGGCCATTCAAAGCGGCCAAAGTTCCTAGGGGTGGGACGATAAATCGACATGGCGATATATCGTGATCCTTCTCCATGCAATACGAGTATCGATATCTGGTGCCAAATATCGATATTTTCATTAATACAATAAGGTGCTCTAAATAGATTTTCCTGCTCCCAGTGTCTAAAAATGCATGGAAATCACGGCCGCGCCATTTCCACATTCTTTCCAAAAGGGCTCTGAGCAACCATGAACCGCGTTCTCTATGAAGATGGTGAAGCACGAGGAACCGAAGGATAAACAGATTTCCAGCCACTGGATTAGCTCTACTGCTATATATATATGGAGTTTATGGAGATGAAAACTAAAAAACTGCCCCGGAACAGCGATCAGCGTAGACCAGACGTTCTCAAGTTCCTTTTTTTCCACCGGGCCGCACTATGGTCCAAGTGCAAGTCTCACGGGCCGCACGCATGTCATTTGCATATTACGTCATCAATACAAACCAACCAGATTTATAATATTATTTACAGCCTAAATATTATGATATCTAAACGTTTACATTTATTGAAATAAATAAATAAATAATTCTACTCACCATAAAATAATAACTCTCCTGGAAACACCAGATGCTGTCGGGAGCTGACCAATTTTGTGAAATTCTGCTCGAAAGGAGTAACAGCACAATGAAGTTGCGATTGTAAGTTGCAGTCTGTAAGACGCGCACGGAAGCGTGACTTGACGCGCAACATTGCAGAAATTGTGCGTTCACAAAAGTAGCCTATTATGATGGCAAATCAATGCCATTAATAAGCGAGCGCACCACTGATGCTGGCGCACGCGGTGAATCACTTCAGCGAGAGGAAAACAGATCTAAGCGTGAGGAAACGGGAGCCCGCAAGCTCATTTCAAACCCTTGCGCGCGTGACTTTTCCTCTGCGCGCAATACAAGCCCTCGCTCGCGCATGATCATTCCCCACATGCTCGATCTTCTCTCACCTGCTCGCGTGAACACTTTTATTTTTGTCAGTCGTGGGGCGGGGCTTGCTGGTTTAATTGTTACCTCAAATGTCATTGGTTATTCCCCTTTTCCGGAAGTCAGTATTGGACGCCTGCTATAAGATGATTCATAATACACTTGACTTGAATAAAGAAAACTTGCATTTAACCTTTTCACAGGCATTTTGTTTAGACAGATATCGTGATGTATCATTATAGGATTTTCTAGAAATATATTGATTATCGTAGAATCGCTGTATCGTGATATTATCGTTATCGTGAGCCATGTATCTTGATTAGGGATGAACGATTAATTGCATATGCGATAATATCACGATATGAAAAAACACGATTTTTCAACCGCAGAGGCTGCGATTACACTCTGTCACGTGACACGCGAGAGTAGGAGTAAAGCGGTGTGTTCGACTTGAAGATCGATCGTATGACATCAAAGTACGGCGAGAGAAAGCATAAGGAGACGTTCGCTCTCTTATAGCTCTCGCAGTACTTTGATGACACACACAACGATCGGTCCAGCAGCGCTGCTTCAAGTCGAACACATCTAAGCAGTCTTCAGAGGAAGCATCAAGTTGGCACGCTATGTTGCAAAATGTTGTTTTCGTGTCCGCAGGTCTTACATAACATGCAGAACTGACGCGCTACATGTAAACGATATCCTTTGTTGTATTTTCCTGTCAAAATAACGGAGTTCCTTTGGAATTCTTCAGCTTTTAAGAACTGCCGGTTTCTCTGGTAGTGGGCGGAACTAATGCGCAAACGGCAATCTCATTGGCCGGCGCTCACCTATTATCTTCCCTGTTTTGATTTCAGCAAATCAATTCGAGCGAACGCAGACAACCTGATTAATATTCATGAGCCCAGCAGCTCAATAATCATTAGGGCGTTTTATATTGTTATTTGTAGTAGAATTCGTAGTAGTTTTGTTATCAGTATCTTATCAGTATTATTATAAAATTATAAAATATCTTATCAGTATTATTTGTAGTTTTCTTTTTCCTTTTTTTATAGAAACACTAAATTACAAACAATATCTTAAGCACCACTACCAGTCCTAAGTTCAGTCAACATGACAAATATGAATTCATACTTGGTTATTCTATCATCATATAATGCTAAAATTTAATGTTAAATTATCATAACATCATACTATAATGTTTGACTGACTGATGCTAAGTGAGATATTTAAACAAACATGCCATTTTACAAACATAAGCTTTATATATATATATATATATATATATATATATATATATATATATATATATATATATATATATATATATATTAGCATATTAGTATATCAGATAATTAATATTAGTCTGGTGAGTAAACTAAAAAAAAAATGACAAGCCAATGGAGATTCTATTGCCAAGGTGTCCATAGAGAGTTGATAATATTTACAATAATCAATTGAATTTGATAGGTGTCTCTCACATTGTACCACTGAAACATTAAAATAGTGTAGATTAGTGTGCAATGTTTTATAATAATAATGTATTCTATTTAGTGTCCATTTCATTCATTTAACATTTAATACTGGGGACATCCAAGTTATTTGACATATTTGAACATTTTAAAAAAAGTAACAATAGTTACTTTCCCCTGGTAATTAGTTTCTTTTATAATGATGTAACTATTTGTGATAAGTAACTAGTAATATAACTAATTACTTTTTTAAAGTAACGTGCCCAACACTGCATACTATACAATGATTTATTGCTTGTCTTTGTTGAATAATACAGAATATAAAGAGCTTTAAAAAAATAATCCATATTAAATCGCAATCGCAATATTGGTAAAAAAAAATCGTAATTAGATTATTTTCCAAAATCGTTCTGCCCTAATCTTGATTATATCGTATTGTGATCGTATTCAAGTCAAGTCAAGTCAAGTCAAGTTGAGCTTTATTGTCATTCCGCTGCATGTGGGGACATACAGTGGAACGAAATGTCGTGCCTCACAGGACCACGGTGCTACATAAATACAGACATACAACAATGAAGTAAAACACTATAAACCTATACACAAAACTAACCTACTGACAGATTTGACTAGGTATACTATATATAAATGTTTACCCTATACAACTAAAGATAAAGATAGAAAATACAAACTATACAAACTGTTTACCCTAAATGTTTATCCTATACAACTAAAGATAAAGATAAAAAATAAAAACTATACAAACCCTGCGATATTGTGAGGTACCCTGCGATTCCCACCCCTAAAAGTACCCAGACCTTCGAGCCGTCAGTCTGAAGGTCTGGCTACGCGAGGCTAAGGATGCACCAACTGAGAGTTTTCGTTCATACCTTTCAGAAATCAACTTAAGCCGCTTGGGCCATGTGAAATGATGTGAGGTGATGTGTCGGTTTCAGCCCATAAGTCTTGATTTTCTGTGCTCAAACATATGTTTACCTACTTTCAAATGGAGCAAAATTTACTACACAGAGACGTAGTTCACTGACAAGTTAGGCAATATCGCGTTCATTATCGCAAATGTATCGCCTGCGATAATGAATGCGATAATGCCTAGCTTGTCAGTGAACTACGGCTCTGTGTAGTAAATGCCGCTCCATCTGAAAGCAGATGATGGCAATTTATTATCAATCACAGAACCGGCTTGGCTGACGAGATGCACATGACAATCGCATGCGATTAATTGCACAGGCCTATACATAACTACACAGTGACTGGAATGGCACCATAAGGTGCTGCATACTCACCAACTGAAGGCTTCTGGATTGCACTGTAAATAAAATCATCTGCCAAAAATTGTGTCTTACCTGGGGTCAGAGGTCACAGTTGCATCACTGAATGCAGAGGACAGATTTTTCATGGGTTGATCACAACTCGTTTCAGGACATGGAGGACTCATTTTAGAGGCAATATCCTCATCTTCCTTCTCTTCACAGAGACTCATAGCCCTGCCCTCCTCTTGTGCCAAAAACAATGTTGAGAGATTGATTGACCCTTTATGTTGAAGGTTAAACCTATACAATCAAGAGGAAAATAATTAAAAAACAAACAGACAGACATAAAAACCAATAACATAAAATATAGTTTTTGAACATTTAGGACAGAGGTAGTCAACTGGCTTTATATTTAGACCTTCTTCCTGTGCATTGATGATTTTTTTTTTTTTTTCCATTATTTGCAGCGTTGAACATTATAACCAATCCCAGACATATCTGTTGAGTGCATGATTGCAATAGCCAATGCAGATATGATGCAAATAAAAGACTAACTGTGCAGAGTAAATTTCTTCATTGATTATAGTTTCATTCGCTGCAGCTCAATCAGATTGACAGCTCCAGTGAATATAAAGGGAGCACTCTTTTCTCGCTTTCCATATACAATTTATTCAAAACCTGAATAACCATTTTGTTTTCCAAGCTACCAAGAGAACCAATTTAAAATCTTGACTTACAGATGCGTGAAACAACAATAAATAATTTCATACATGTTTCTCAGCTTGGAAAACTGTTTGGCTGTGTAATGATCAGAATTACACAAATATCAAAAGTAAACATGGATAGGCCTAATATATATATGTGTGTGTGTGTGTGTGTGTGTGTGTGTGTGTGTGTGTGTGTGTGTGTGTGTACGTGTATATATATATTAGTCTTAAGTTGCTGGGGTATATTTGTAGCAATAGCCAAAAATATATTGTATGGGTCAAAATTATTGATTTTTCTTTTATGCCAAAAATCATTATGGCATTAAGTGAAGATCATGTTCCATGAAGAATTTTGTAAATTTCCTACCGTAAATATATAAAACTTAATTTTTGATTAGTAATATGTATTGCTAAGAACTTAATTTGGACAACTTTAAAGGCGATTTTCTCAATATTTTTATTTTTTTGCACCCTCAGATTCCAGATTTTCAAATAATTGTATCTCAGCCAAATATGTTTTTCAATGGAAAGCTTATTTATTCAGCTTTTAGATGATGTAAAAATTGTATGAAAAAAAATGTATGACTGGTTTTGTGGTCCACATATATATATATATTTGGGTCAGGATAATGTTGTCTGTAATGAGTCCTTCTTTATTGATATATTTAAAGCATCTGACATGCATCAGGAACCTATCAGTCTCTTTCAAAGTTGATAGTGTTTTGGTTGTGTAAATACAATGAAGCTTCAGAAGAGTAATACACTTTTATCATGACAGAGTATTTTCATTGTTATGCTGTTATCATTTATATCACTTACGTCACATATTTATAAGTTACATTTCATAAATTAGATCCCTTAAACAGTATACTTACATTCATTTCATATAAATTATGAATGTAAAGATATCTCAAATGTAGAAATTTCAAAATGATCAATGTGATATACAGTAGATTGAAATATTACTCTCAAAACATTATGCAAGATAAGTTGGGTCTTCTATCGTGTGACTTATCTAATATTTGTTATTTTTTGTATAGTAGTATAGTGTGTTAATCTGGATTAAGAAATGCAGTGTTCAGCACTGTTTTGTACTAGCTGTGCTGAATGCATCACACATTACAGTTAATTAAGTTAATTATTTTTGTAATGAACCATTGCGCTTCTCCTTTTCTCGTGTTTGTTAAACAGAACCAACAATCATTTGCTTATTGTTTAGTGTGCAGGTACAAACAAAGCCATCGATGCACATTAAAACTTGTCCTGGTAGAGACACATCTTAATGTTTTTTTACCGTAAAACTATTGTTTCGTTATCATCAGTATCTACACATATAAGGATATCTATTCTACACGACCGATTTCAGTTAATTAGCATGTATCAATGTTTTATAATATAACAGTGTGTTATATAATATAACAGCAATAACGGAGCACATTACTCGTCAATGTTTCTGGCATTGGGTTCAAAGTTGTTAAACTGTATTGATACAGTGATTTTGGATTGAATTCCAATATAACAAATGACAGCTCATTTTATATGACATGGTTAAATGTAGAATAAGTTTTAAACTTACCACAAAATACAGATCCTTATACAGCCTCGAAATGGCGTCTCATCTTTTCTTCTTCTTTTTCTTCTTCTTCTGTTTAGTTTAACGGCGGGTGGTATCCAGTTTATAGGTGCATTACCGCCCCCTTTTCTTTTCTCTTCGTTTACTTTCGTTTTCAGGTGAGTCTTGTTTACACGCATGAAAAACACTCGCAGTCCCTCTAGCGGCGCAGAGCAGCATCACATCCTCAGATTGCGATTTAACTGACTGAACACACAGTATGAATAACAATTAAACCAACACGGGGAAAAAAAGAACATCAGGATAATTTTATGTAATATAATTTTAAGTATTTTTATTGATTTTTTTGTCATTCCTGTCCACACTGTACTGTTACTAATATTCTCACATCTTCAGATTTAGCATTTATTCACCATTGTTATACTGACAGAACAACACTTATCAAGTAAAGCTGACAGGATACTTTATTATTTGAAACAACTCTTTTACAATCAATTAAACTCTTTTCAGTAAAGCTTAGAGGAGTGAAATTCCTTTATTTCTTTTTTTGTGTATATTGAGATATGTGAGGAAAAAATAATCAAATGCTTTAGTAATATAGACTGTAGTCATAGCAGTTATAGCAATAGATATGCTGTAAAAAAATAAAAAATAAAACAAAATCCAACTAATTAAAAAATGTGTTCAAAAAAATGCTATAAATGAAGTATAATCAAATCGGCTGTTAAAAATTAAGTTGAAAGTGGTTAAACTTATTTGAGTTAAAATAATGGAAAACATGTTGCCATGACTTAGTAATCAAACAATTTTTACAGTATAATCTAAATAAAAAAATAGACAAGCTGGAATACTAATGAGCAAATGTGCAACAGTCCTAGGAACTGTGTGATAGACAGTAGTGATGCTGGTTGGTAATTCCTGGGGTCAGATTCAGCACAGATTTTAGTGTGATTCTTCAGCTTCAAGCCATCAATTATACTCTGCATTCAGAAATACAACACACCGAGAAAATTAGTAAAATGATCACTTTTATGACTTTGTGAATTTGAATTAGATGACAAACCTTTTCAAGGCACTTTTCTATATTTGTCTCATTTAGCGTGATCTGAACTCTGGGCTCTTTAACAGCTTTCTGCAGGTCATAGCCAAAGAACAGATAGTTTAGGATCACCTGAGATAAGAGACACAGGAGAGGGGGAAAGGGTTTTTAGAGAAAAGACAATTACATAAAAAAAACCCACAAACAAAGAACCTATTGTTTACTTATAAAAGCACATAACCATAGCCACTGGCCTATTCAGAATAAATAAATGTTTTGGGGGTTTTTTCAAGTTAAGAATAATAATCCAGTAATCAAATGCCAATATATGATTTCAGTGTTTTTGTTACCTGAGCAACTGATGTGGTGATATTTGTCCCACCTGCACCTCCGACCACCATTTTGACCCGTCCACTGTGTTTGTCCAATATGATTGTGGGACACATTGATGAAAGTGGCCTTTTACCTTTGTCAAAACAAATAGTATTTTTTATTTGAATATTATATTGGTGGTTTGACTTATACTTCTTCTTTCTTTCTTTCTTTCTTTACTTGGTTTAATTAAGTTGTTTTTGCCAAGTCCACTTATCAGCTCAGGATCAAAGAAATCCCACATTTGGTCATTAAATATAATGCCTGTTGAGCGTGACATCACCCCAGAACCAAAACTATGAGAATGCCAGAAATATCCAGACAACAAGATTGAAAAGAACAGCAAAGCAACAGAGCTTCATAAAAATACACACCAAAAGTACATTAACATATTTTCTTTAAAATGGAACAACATGTTTCCAAAAAAAAGAAAAAGTTTTTAGTCTGTGTTTTACTCTGTGTATTAATTACACAGGATTTATTGGATTAAGATTAAGATTAAGATCTACTGACTACTCTCGCTGAAATTTTGCTTCCCTCGCAGACTAAACCAATGCCTCTGACTTTCTCTCAGACCACCAGTAATGCTTGTCAAAAATAACAACAGGAGCAACTGCAAGAACATAGACATATAGTAGTGTAACTCACAAAAAAAATACAATGTCGTTCATGCAGAGATCTCAACATGTAAAGGCGCATGAGGTATTTGTTCCCTCTGGGCTGTGAAGGCTCTGATAATAACAAACATGTTGGAAGTTGCTCGAGAGTCAATGACTGATCAATGCTGATTCTCTGACAACTTCCAGCATGTTTGATATTATAGATGGAAGAGCGCTCAGTAAATTAAATTGGGTGTGTTAGATCAATACCAAGATTATGAAACACTGCTCTCTTTGTCTCTTTCTATTTCTCTTACTAGTTATTGATACTGCTGGTGACAGCCACTGCACTCCCATCTTGAGCGAGGATAGACAGGTGAGATGTGCCATGGTCATCAGGTACACCATCACTGTCCTCCTGCTCATAGTAGCTGATTTGTTTGATGTCATCTTTAATCTTACTCCTGATCTCGTCTGCAAGGCTCTCCGAGGTCATTCTTTTTACAATCTGTGAAGTACGATTGACTAAATTCGTAAATATGGGAACAGTGAAAGACTATGAGAAAATAATATCTACCATAACGCAAGTTACTCCTGTCAGATCAGATGTGGCAAAAGTTAAGACAATTCAGAAATTCTGTATTTGAGATATGAGTTGGCTTAAATGTAAAGATCACCCAAAAAAATGAAAATTGTGTCAATGTTTATTCATCTTCTGACCATGACATGTCTTTAGATGTCTTTAGGTGTCTTTAGATCTTGTGTGTCATGTCACCACTTTCATCACGTTTGGTTCAAATATGTGGAAGGAAACATTATCAGTAAATAATAATATAACATTTGGTGAAAGACAGTGTGGAAGACAGGGAAACAATGAAGCAGAGTGAGTGGAACTGGATCAGCAAAGGACCTTGAGTCGGGTTTTTGGGTGAACTAAACCATAATAGCTTGCAGATATCCAATAGAGGCCCGAAGAATTTGAAAGTAGAGCTGAACTTACCTCAGCGAGGTCTTCATACAGTGGGTCCCCAGTTTACTCTTCTGGACATCAGCGGAGCGGAAAGCCTCTATCATACGATGATAGGTCAAAGTCTTATTCTCTATTGTGGACACACTGCTGCTTGAGATGTTGAAACCTGAAATGAAATGTTTCATTATAATATCAAAGAAAGACATCACTCTGTGTGTGTCTGCTATCTAAGAGAATAAGTATTTTGGTGCTTTTCAGACTGTATTATATATCTCAAAATTTTAAAATGATGAATAGATTAAGTGTCTGGAGCAACTCATAGTTTAGCAAAAGATGATGGCATGAACTGTCTGTTTTACAGAATTAACTCAGGTAATTTGAATTAAACTATATTAATATAAAGGTAACAGAAGCTATTGTGTTGGATGATCATGTATTGTAGCTTTGAACTGAACATGTGTCTCACATGAGCACCTACAGTATTTCATGAACTGTTTGTATGTTATGTATGCCATAGCCCAGCCCTGAATGAAGTGGCTTTATAAATATGGAGAATTAAGTAATTGCAGAATGCTGACCTTAGAATTCTCAAGCTGTTATCCACACACAGATGCACACTCACTGACCTTTGAGTATGTTGAGTATCAGAGCCACCAAATGGAGCATCAGGAGCATGAAATATGTATTTCCTCACAGTGAAGTTTAATGCATACTCATTCAGCACTGGCTTATAACGCTTTAGGTCCTCACGTGTTACGATCCCTCCTGTGTTACAAGAAACATAGATTCAGACAGATTTGCATAATGTGATAAAATTAAGCCTCTTGACCGCTTAGATATGAATAGAATAAAATGTAAGAATTAAATAACCTGCAGCCTTGATATCATCCAGTATATCCTGAGTCAATGACCCATCGTAAAAGGCATCTGGTCCTTCTTCTGCTATCTTCTCATAGGTCTCAGCTAGTTTGGGAAATCTTATTGTATCATTATACTTCAAGGGGTTATTGTTTAAGTCACAAAACACTTCACTGAAAAGAAGAGAAAGACAAGAGCAGAGGCTAGATGATGTCATATACCTGTACATGTGGCAGCAAATTATTGTTTTAATGACTGAGTCATTGAATCATTTAGTCAAATAATTCATTCAAAATGGCTGATTCATTTAGGGGCAAAACAAGTGACTGCATCTGAAATCGCATACTTCCCTAGTATTATAGTAGTATAGTAGGTGAAAATAGTATGTGACAAAATAAGTATTTCCGAATTCCCAGTACTCATAAAAGATTTGGCAAAAAGTATTCGGATGACCTATTACTCCTGGTGTGATTTTGAAGTATGCATACGATGGACATTTCACTGTCCCATGAGGCCACGGAACAGGATTTATGAACAGCAGTGACGCAAAGCAGCTGATGCTGGTAGGCATGCCGAATGTAGTATGTCCAGATTACATTCATACTATATAGATCATATTCTTTTTGTGGTTGCAAAGTAATTACTTATTTCAAAAATTATACAAAAATATGAATTACTTACACAATAATAATAAAAAAAAATCTACTTGAGAGTATGTGATTTCGGATGCAGCCTTTGTCTTTATGATTGACTCATTGAGTCATTCATAGACTGATTCATTCACAAACACAGATTCATTCAGTAATGAAACTGAAATTGTTACTTGAAGAAGGCAATGGCTCTACTTTTTCAGACTATTTTCATTGGCAAATGGCAAAGATTGTCAAAAACAATATTGATAAAAAAATTATCTAAAATGTACACTGCCTTCCAAAAGTTTGGAAACGCCCTAGAAAAGTGGGGTTTTGGATGATATTAGCATAAATCCTTATCATCTTTTGGTGCAAATACATTAAAGTAACTTGCCATTATCATTGAAGACCAGCAATAATAATTTTCATTTTGATTACATAATAATGGCAATGTATACATGTCAAAGTCAGACATGCCCCTTTGCCAGCTGTGATGCCTGGTTACTGGTTTAAACTTGGCCCAGGTTTTTAAAAGATCTTTGGGTCATCACACTTTAATAGCTTCAACAATTGATTGCCAATTAAGTTTAGAATACAATGAACCAATTACAACACAATTTAGGTCAGATAGTTTACAAATATTAAATACAAAATTTAATTTTTTTCTATGTATAAACTTTTCATGTACTGTAATAAAATATGTTTTCGTAGTTTGTATTGTCCCTTATCAGTGCAAAATTATTCATGCCAATATTGTCCAAAACCCCACTTTTCTAGGGCATTTCCAAACTTTTGGAGGGCAGTGTAAATCAAATAATATTAGCTATTTGTTTATTGAGATGTATGAATTCACATTTGCAAACATGCTGCTGATATTTGGGAAAATTGTATGGTACATATATACATATACAGAAACATCTTTTGCACCATATCTTGGATATTTGGTTCATCTTTATTAATTTTGGTGGCATTTCTGCAGCAAGCTCCCATCTTTTTTTTGTGCACAAGCAGAGGCCCCTTTAAACATAGCAAAGGCTGTGACTGATAGTATTATAATAGTGTCAGATCTGCCTTGAAGGCCTTTGCTGTTTCCATCTGTGACCTAAACAGCTGCCACTGAGAAAGTGTTTATGTACTGCTTAAAAATTAGTTCACAAATGACATATTCTTACCACAATGCTGTATTATTCAGAATTGTGCCACTAGTGTCATTGATGGCCAAGGCCAAGGCCTTGCCAATTTGAAATCCCTCTCGTGCCAGCTTTATACTGGGCTCAAACAGCTCCTTCCATTTCAGTCTCCCGTATCTTTTGTGTGCCAGCTCATAACCACGCAGTTCTCCTGGTACAGCTATGAACAACCCTGCCATTCATGACAGAACACAGAGGAGTCATGCAACAGACAAAGGGGCAAGAAACTATCAGGTAGATTCTCTGTTGATGCTCAGTTTCTTTAATCTACTGTGAGATCTGATTTTTACTGTATTTCTACTGAAATAGAAACAGAAAGTATCTTCAAAGCAAACCCCGCCCATCCCTCATGTCATTTCCTTATTTTCCTGAAGTAAAACACAGAAGGTTTGGGTGAAGTCCGTTGAGCTTGTTTCAGCAGTTTGTTCCTGTTTCCTCTCAAACTCACAGATTGATCTTTGGATGATGAAAGTATCCATTATATTATCGGTAAGAGAAAGAGTTTTCTTCTGATTTAGATGTTATTAGCATGTGCTGTGTGTTTACGTGAGATACATCATCAACACTAATTTAATATCATCGAGCATCTAATGCATCATATCATCAGTGTTTTCATAATGTTTGATCATCTGCAGTTTTAAATGAACATATGACAGCTTGGCTTGAATAGAATAAAAGTCCCTTAAAACTTTCTGAAAACATGAACAGCAAAACTCGTTTCATCATTAAATATGCACATATTCGTATTTTTTTCACGCTTTTATCTTGTGATCAACAGCTAATTGTCAGATCTATATATTAACATATCTAACATGTGGCCTAATTAACTTTTTATTTTATTAAATTTAAATATTTATACAAAAGTGCACATGTAAACACTAAAAATTTCAATAATGTGTAAAAGACATGAACATTTGTGATGCTATAAATTTGTGTTTATACCGTACTTGACCTCAACATCTGACCTTGTAAAGACCTTTCTCAGACATTACACTTTCATCATCAGACATGTTTCACACATTAAATATTTTGTCTGGTATGAGAGCAAAATGAAAAATGGCTGTTTAAATATGTTAGATCATACATATTTCGATGGTCATGTAAAATGTTTATACTTATTTCTGTTTTTATGACAATTAAATTATTTAGCTGTTTTGTTTGCTTGAATACGAGTGACAAATGTATGAATGCCTTGAAAGCCTTTTTTATTTTGTTCTATTTTATTTATTTATTTGTTTCTTTGAAGTGCTGAATTTCCTACAGCTTAATTTCTGCTGTGTGAAAATGAAAATGTCTGACATGCATGTTATTCCATAAATATTTGACACAGAATGGTTGTAATGTCTTCTAAGTTAGCAAATGTCTTTCTAATAGGGTTGCAAAGGGGCAGAACATTTCTACTTGCCATTGTAATGAAATAGTAATTATAATCTTGCCGATCAGTCAAGTTTGGAATCATATAATTGGAGTTTGTCCAGCACAATCACTGCTATTTTTGAACAAGGAGGAACATCACAACCCTAAACAGTGCTGTATAAATACATTTATATTCGTACAGTACATTTATCTGTGTTACATGTAGATTGAACATTCACAGTTGCTTTGTTGTGGAAGAGCAAGAGGGAGTAATGTAAGGATGTGTGGTGGTGGTGTTAGGGGAAGACAATAGTGTGCGTAAAAATGAACAAGCAATGGTGAATTATCAGTTTACAAGTAACACATTTCTGCAAAAGTTTATGTTCTGTATAAATAAAAGACCTGTAATTGTCGGTGAGTTGATTTTGAATACTAATGAAGCGTCTCTTTCTCCACAGCTCATTATCAATGTGGTGTGTCCCGCGGTTTACATGCATCATGTCTTCGTCTACGACACACTGAAGAAAGGCCAGCCAAATCACTCCATAATAAAACCACTGCGAACGGTCAGGCCGAGTTCCTCGCCCGCGCTCGAACCGTAGAGCGATATCCACTCGTGATCGCCACTAAACACAACTATCCCTTCCTGCTCAATGTGCCCGGGATGGGTCAGCACGTCCACGGCGAGATCTACTGCGTGGACCAGAAGATGCTGGACTTCCTGGACAAGTTTGAAGGATGTCCTGAGTTGTACCAGCGCACCACGGTCCAGGTGGAGGTGCAGGACAGGGACAGTGAAGGAGCAAACACACTGAAGCCTGGAAGCTTCGAGGAAGCGTTTTTGTACAGCACGAATACATATGAACCTGAGTGGTTCCAGAAACCAACATATGAGAATTATGATACGAATGGTGATCACAGACTGCAATATCATGAGGACACAAGCCCTGAGTAATGACTGTACAGGTACTGCTTACCAGGGTCCAAAATTGACATTTTACCAACCTGTCAGTGTCACATCAATTTACCATTTAGATATTTTGGAAAAAAATTATCTTGCATTTTTTAACATTTTATATATAAATTTTACACACACACACACTGTAACGGCCACTAGAGCATTGTAGTTTTGTGGCAGATCTGACAACTGCGCATGTGCATAGCGTGTGTCTGTATGAGATGAAAAGGGTGAAGAGATAACTTGCTCTACCAACATCTTTATTTTCTGTCTATATTTATTTTATTTTATTCCATTCTGTTTGTGACCTTATGTACATTTTTCCTCACTCGTTCCTCATGTATGTGGACGAGTGTGTCGGTGCTTGAGGTGGTTTATGAAACTCCAGAAAATACGGCATCTTCTCATCTCTCATGCATTATTAGCAGCACACAGTTTTCCCATCTGGGCTGTTTAACATTTAAATTCGGTGATACAACACGCACACACACACACACACACACACACACACACGTGTTCTTATGAGTATGTGATTGTTTAGCTGTTTCATTTCATAGCATATAAGTGACATTATATCAAAGCCTGGAAGAACTATTTTAATATTTTCATTTTTTTTCCCTCCCTTTTTTATTAATGATGGGTGACAAATATTATAAAATACACTAGGTTTTATTTTATTTTATTATTCATGTATGGACTATTTCATATCACAGAGAAGAAGAAGAAATCCTCGAGGCATTCTAGATCAATCTAGGATTTACATTTACACTGCAGTATCTGATCATTTAGTTTTATACACTTTTTTTTTCTTTTTTTTTTTTTCTGCATTTAATTTATTGGCCTTCAGCAAGTGTTCAGTTTTGGAACCTGATTTTTAATGTTGTATATATTCAGATGGTATATTAATGTTGTGATATATAAATATACGGTACCATAAAAAGTACCATGTTCACAGGGCAGATTTGCAAGGAAATATACATTCAAAGAACTGCAAACGATTCAACTGTAAAAGGAACTGGGAACAATCTATTATAATATTTAAAATAAAATATATGGAATCTTAATCTTGAATAAATGTGGTGCACTAGCAAATCACTCCAGTATTGTATAGATAACAGGTGTATTTGTACATATGCCCATATGTTGGTTTTGAGTCTACTCCAAATCTCTCTACCAGGGACAATAAAAATAAAGTATATTTTATATGCTGTAGAAGTGTTTATTATTATGAGTTTTCTAAACTACACTTTACAAAAAAAAAACATTAATTCAGAGTGGTTTTTTTTCAGTATAAATGACAACAAATGCAGCACATCTGTTGATATGGATTTGTTTATTCTGAACATATTCACGCACTGTCAAACATACATTTCTGCCCACATATAATCCATATTGGGATATATATGCATTAAGAAATAACTTTAATGCTCCAAATGCTTAAAAAAAAGATTAAAGAGAAGAATTTTGGCACTCAAGCAGCTTTTCTTTTCTTTTTTTGCGCACAATGACAAAATAATGGCTAACTATGAGGGACTGTGTACTGATCCCTCACAAAAGTAGTGTGAAGCAATTCACAGTTAGTATCAAAACATGTATAAAAATGACATCCTACAAAAGAAAGGTTTGAGTGTGGTACAAACGCATAAAGGCAGCATGTGCCGTACATCTGTAGATCTAAACTATAAACACATTACTGACAGACAGTGAATGTGATTCACCAGGTGAAAATATTAACTGAGAAAAACCAGTAAGCCAGTGCTACATTAGTGTGAAGCTGTTCCGTTAAAGAGATATTTGACCTAAACTGATCCTTAAAAGTTACTTTCACTGCTGCAACATTATGAAGATTGATTATTCATTAATATTTAGTAATTCATTTTGACTGTTTCCTCATGAAGCACAATTTTAGTTTATCAATTTAAAAAAAAAAATCTGAAAATATAAACAGGAAAATATAAAAAGATGAAATGTCAAAGAAGCAGCAAAACAAAATAAATATGAAGCACTCTAGCAAACATAATTGTCTAACAAAAAGACAATGTTGAACACAGAGTGAGCCAAAAAATACTTCACAACAAAAGACAAATCTTGAATACATTATCTTAAAAAATCATTTCAGTGTTGCAGAAGATGATCTCATTTAAATTAGGTAGTGGCTATTTGCACGAGTAAATAGCATATTTTTTTTTAGCAATTTACACTATTTTAAAACAGCAGTATTTTCTGCTATTTATACTACTTATTGCAAATAGTGGCAAATACCTGATCAGTATTGTAGTACATTATAAAACAGTTTGCAATAATACCATATTACAACAGTAGCAGTTTCTGACAATCCTGACACAAATGGAAAGAGGATAATAAATCCTACAAAAAGGGAACCACTCCCAGCATCAGAAACAAAAATCAACTTCCTACAGCATTTCTTCTCTCACTACCTCTGGATTTACTATCATCTGTAGTCTTGACATTGAAGTAGCCAGCAATCTGTACAATTCGTCATCAATATAGAGAAAAATATGGATGTCTCTTTCCACACACAAAGTCATAAGATGTGCACACACTCTCTCTCTCTCACACACACACACACACACACACACACACACACACACACACACACACAAACAGACACACACACACACACACACACACACACACACACACACACACACACACACACACACACACACACACACACACACACACACACACACACACACACACACACACACACACACACACACACACACACACACACACACACCCTAACTCTCTTATTTCCAACATGGTGTTGTATACTTTTAAATGCATATACTGTAACTCAGGAAAATAGATTTGCTCAATGTTTAGCCGTACACTAGCATGTAAATGAGCTAAAGGCAAAAACACTAAAAGCATCAAAACTTTTTATTTTGATTTCATGGGGGTCTAATGTTTGTAAGTTATGTAAGAAAAGAGGAAAAATATAAGTTTCTGACTGCTTGAAAAAAATAGACCATTTGTTTGTGATGTCTCAGTTGTTTCTCACAGCAGATTATTTAATCTGACATAGAGACAATGAGGATTTAAACACCCTGAATCCAGCATAGAGGGGTTCAGTGAATGTGGTGTTGAATGTGTGTAAGTGTGTGTGTGTGTCAGAAACGCTGTAGAAGGACAGAGTGCCGGCCGACACGTCCACATACACTCCTACTCTATTAGAGGGTGAAGGGGCAGGAATGTCAGTTTTCTTATTATCATTCCAGGCAGAATATCTGTTATCAGTGCAGTACAGACTCCAGGATTTGTCATTGTATCCAAACCAAGATTCACTTCCTCCTTTCTTGTTGATTGCTTTATATGTCACTGCTATATATGCCCATCCACTCCATTCAACCTCCCAGTAACAGCGTCCAGACAGACTCTCTTTACACAGAACCTGCTCATGCTGCTCAAATCTCTCTGAATGATCAGGATACAGCTGATGATCTTTGATGTGTGTTGCCTTTCTGTTGTCCTCAGACAGGATGAGTTGAGTGTGTGCTGTGTTTGGATCCAGTGTGAGATCACATGCATCTGAACACAAGAAGAGACATCACAAGTACATTAAGGACATTTTTCTGAGCTCTGAATGTGTGTGTGTGTTCTGGCATACTGTATATGGTTCAGGAATATTATGACAAATTTAATAACACAGGTATTACAATGTAAACATGGTTTATGAGGACACTCCCTGTAAACCAAATGGGTTAAAACATACTAAACAGTGATTATTTAAAAAAAAAAAAAATGCAGAAAGTTTTGTATGAGGAGTAGGCTGAGGGTAAGGGGATAGAAAATACAGTTTGTACAGTTTAAAAACCATTACGCCCATGGAGGGTCCCTGTAAACCACATAGACAAGAGTATGTGTGTGTGTGTGTGTGTGTGTGTGTGTGTGTGTGTGTGTGTGTGTAAGAGCGAGAAAATACCTACATTTTCTCAGTCCTGGTATGATTATCAGAGGGGATCCATAGTCAAAACTAGACAGAGACAAATACAAGCCACTGATGAATAATGTTTGATGATTTAAAGTGTGCAAGAATGTGCAAAAATATCTGTGAGCATTTTAAAATCAATGAATCAGGGGTGCAAACTCGTCAGGAGTGAAAAAGGTGACAAACTAAACCCCCCCCCCAATATATATATATATATATATACACACAGGGGTGGGAATCGCAGGGTACCTCACGATACGATATAATCACGATACAGCGATTCTGCGATAATCAATATATTGCTAGACAATCATATAATGATACATCACGATATCTGTCTAACTATGAAAACAAAATGCCTGTAAAAGGTTAAGTGCAAGTTTTCTTTATTCAAGTCCAAACTGTTAGAAAACAGCAAAAAAGTACTGTAAATCAATTTTAACATGTTAAGTAAATTAATCATGTTATTGATTAATTTATATATTTTTTGTTTGTAGTTTATTTAGAATATATTTAGCTATCACACAAAATAATTTGAGATTCACTTGCGAGTGCAGTTAAACAGTTTATTAGGAACAAACAAAGCTGACTTTTTAGCATCATTACTCCAGTAACATGATGTTCAGAAATCATTGTAATATTCTGATTTGCTGCTCAAAAAACATTTTTTATTATTATTATTATTCTGTTGAAAAGAGCTGAGAAGTTTTTTTTTTTGATGAATGAAACAGCATAGTTTGTAACATGATAAATGTCTTTATCATTACTTGTGTGCTAAATAAAGTTTTAATTTCTATATGCTGAGCATTGCACAAGCTATGCACAAGCTTTTGAATGGAATAGTGTATATTGTTACACTTGGAGTAAGACTAAAGTAATGAAGAAGAGAATTCTTTACAAAAACATTACAAAACCTGGCATTTTCATAGTGTATATTGTTTATGTGCTCTGAAGGAAAAAAACAAACAAACAAACAAACACACATTTTGAAATTCTGGGTTATTTCTCTCAGCAGATCTTAAGGACTACAAGCCCCCACCACAGACCTGTGACCGCACCATCCCCCTGCTGAACGAGCTGAATGCCTTCTTTGCTCGCTTTGAGGCACAAAACAGCACCACTGCACAGAAGACTCCACATCCTCCCGGCGACCAGGTGATGACGCTGTCCCCGCACAGCGTGAGGAGATCCCTCAGCAGGATCAATGCACGCAAAGCTCCGGGTCCTGACAACATTCCTGGGCGTGTACTGAGAGACTGTGCAGTGGAACTCACTGATGTCTTCACAGACATCTTCAACATTTCACTAAGTCAGGCTGTTGTCCCCACATGCTTCAAAGCTACCACCATCATTCCAGTCCCGAAGAAGCCATCTCCATCCTGCTTCAATGACTACCGTCCAGTAGCACTCACTCCTATTCTCATGAAGTGCTTTGAACGGTTAGTCATGCAGCACATCAAGTCTGTCCTCCCCCCCTACCTGGACCCCTTCCAGTTTGCATATAGGTCCAACCGCTCAACCGATGATGCCATCGCCACTGCCCTCCACCCAGCCCTCACACATCTGGACAAAAAAGACTCATATGTCAGGATGCTGTTCATAGACTTCAGTTCAGCATTCAACACAATCATCCCTCAACAGCTCACTCACAAATTGGTCCAGCTGGGGCTCAACACCTCTCTGTGCAACTGGCTGTTGGACTTCCTGACCGACCTCAGGCAGTATGAGTCAGCATTAACACATCCAGCACCATCACACTGAACAAAGGGGCCCCCAAGGATGTGTGCTGAGCCCCCTCCTCTTCACTCTCATTAGCAACAGAGATGAGACAAACTACAGGAGTGAGGTGAGCCGCCTGGCCGGGTGGTGCAGTGACAACAATCTCTCTCTGAATTTGGAGAAGACGAAGGAGATTGTTGTTGACTTCAGGAGAGTGCACACTCAGCATGCTCCTCTGACCATCAATGGTGCGACCGTGGAGAGAGCGAGCAGCACCAAGTTCCTGGGTGTGCACATCACAGAGGACCTCTCCTGGACTAACAACACTGCAGCACTGGCCAAGAAAGCACAGCAGTGTCTCTACTTCCTCCGCAAACTCAGAAGAGCCAGAGCCCCGGCCCCCATCATGTGCACCTTCTACAGAGGCACCATCGAGAGCATTCTGACTAGCTGCATTACTGTGTGGTATGGCGCTTGCAACGCATCCTGCCGCAAGTCACTTCAACGCATAGTGAGAGCAGCTGAGAACAGGGGCGGACTGGAACAAAATTTCAGGCCGGGAAATCTCACTCTCATCCAGGCCATCCCATACACCCACTACAAATTTTGAAACCGGACAACAATATTTTTTGTATGGCCATCATCATCATTGCATAAAAAAGTTTAAATTCCTAGACTGGGGCCATGCAAAATAATTAAAGGTTATCTTTTGAACTTCCATTTTCCTTTTTAGTCGCTTCATTTTCCCTGACATCTCTGTCTCTCATGTGTATGTTTACTTTTTACAAATTTTCTTGCACCTGTCACTTTTCCAGCACCTTGTTGCAAAACAGCCACCTCATTGTAATTTGTTTGCACATAGTATACATTTATTTTAGAAAAAAATAACCAGAGTTTTACTACAAATACCATGGTGAAACTATATTGTGTAGCAAAACCATTATTCATTTGTGGTTACCATGGTTTAACTATAGTAACCATGTTTTTTTGGTTTTATTTTCCTAAGGGTTGTGTTGTTGTCTGCCATAACTCCTCCTAAACCCGTTATAAAACTATGTGAATATTTATCTGCTAAATTCTGTCTCTTTACAATTGTAATTATGTCCTTTTGTTAAGTTTACAGTAATTGACAGCTACTGTTAACATTTGCTAGCAGTTTAATGTTTAACTAAGTAAACAAAGATACAACTACAATAGTCTATTTACAGATGTAACTGACCTGCACTTGAAGCTCTGAACAGGACAGTTTTGCCTCTCTGCTCCACCTGGGCGCTTCCACTCCATTCTAGAGTCTCGCGTCCTTTTGGCGGACGCGCGGATGCGCAGAGCGCACACAAGGCGAATCGCGTTGCCAGTCAAGGCATGATTTATTAGAGTTTTATTATTGAATGGCGAATTCGGAAATAATCACTTTAGTACATTCGGTAGGCAACAAAAACAACAACAACAATATAAAATAATAATAATAAATTATAAAAAAATAAATAAATGCAGGGCAGCGGGCCAAATTGGCTGCCAGGCCACCGGGAATTCTCCCGGTTCTCCCGATGGCCAGTCCGCCCCTGGTTGAGAAGATCATTGGTATCTCTCTCCCTCCCTCAGGACATTTACAGCACCCGTCTCACCCGCAAAGCCCTCTGCATTGCAGGTGATCCCACCCACCCGACACACAGCTTCTTCAGTCTGCTGCCATCAGGGAGGAGACTGCGGAGGCTCCAGGCGAGGACCAGCAGACTGAAGGACAGCTTCATACATCAGGCTGTCAGGAAGCTGAACTCCCAGCCGTCCTTGCCCCCCCTCCCCTCTTTTACCCAACGCAACACTGAACTCTGACACTACGCCCCCCTCCCCAGCCCCCCACATCCCCAGGACCTTCCACCCCCCACCCCCCCCACCCCACACTTACAAACTGTGACTCGCACCAGCCACTTTGTGCAGCATTGGACTGATCACTACCTCATCCAGCATTGACTGCAAACTACCTCTTCTGACAGTCTGATAAAAGACTGTTCTCTGAGCTCTTATCACTTGAACAGACTGATAACCTCTTTTTTGCACTACACATATATCTGCACAGTTTTGTTTAGTTTTATTTAACTGGTTTGCACTCTATCTGCTATGTGCCTTATGCCACTTTATCTATCTTTTTTTTTTTTTTTTTTTTTTTTACAATGTCCTCATTTTTATATATGTATAGTTTGTATGTACATATGTTTTAAACTGTATTTATCTGTATTTGTACGTCTACTGTCAGTGTTTAATGTTAACTGTATGCACCAAGGGGCTGAGAGTAACGCAATTTCAATTCTCTGTATGTATGTGCTGTACATGTGGAAGAATTGACAATAAAGCAGACTTGACTTGACTTGACTTACAGCCTAGGGTGAAGTCATTATGTACATTATATTTGTGCCAAATCATTGTCAATGTAATTTAATGGAAAACAATGTGAATGCCACTCTGTGCTATTTGAACAGCCTCTTAAGTCATAGTTTGGTGCTGCTGATGCTGTGTGGTGCTACCAGTATACGCATATTCACTGAAAACAATACGTTTGAATTTGAACAATGCAGCACTTCTGGTCCAGTGTGTGAGCCTCTTTACGCTTTGTTTTGCTCATTCTGGAAGCTCTACCTAAAGGAAAGGATCTGATAATGATGGCATTAAAAAAAGACAGCACATGATTTATTAATAACTGGCTAAATTAGGTAGTGCATTGACGGTGTTACCTGCCATGGTTCATTTCACCCGCATTTGGCAGGTTAGTGGGCCTTAATTTCAAACCCTGAACCAAACTGAGATGATCAGTATTAGTGATCTTGAGTAAAACCCCCTCATTGCCCCACATACTTGAGTTTCTCTAGTTTATAGTGTGGATCCTCCAGTTTGTGTTTGAGCAGCTGGACTCCTGATGGTCCTGGGTGATTGTAGCTCAGATCCAGCTCTCTCAGGTGTGAGGGGTTTGAACTCAGAGCTGAAGACAAATAACCACAGCCTTCCTCTGTCACCATACAGCCAGACAACCTACAAAAACGCAACAATAGGAAACAAGGGATGGCTTTAATATTAGTATGGAACCTTAATCTGTAAATATCATAACTCAACACATGAATGATTTAACGTGAGACTCAAACCTCAGTATCTCCAGCTGACAGTTTGGACTCTTCAGTCCATCAGAAATAATCTTAACACCAGAGTCCTGCAGGTCATTGTTACTCAGATCCAGCTCTTTCAGAGCTGAGTTTGAGGATTGCAGAGCTGATGATACAGTTTCGCACTCCTGAGCAGTGAGATTACAGCCAGCAAGACTGAAAGACACAAAAAATAATCTCTTAAACTCATTCTGTAATTGATATTTCAATAATATCAATGTCTTCTACAAGAAAGTTTTAAAAAGGACAGAATAAACTCAAGATGTTCAGTATCAGTTAATATAACAACAGAAACTATAATTACATTGATAAAAGACTATTCACTGTAAGACATAATTAAACACTGACATAGCTTTTCTGCAGTTGATCACAGCTGGTATCAGTCTTCTTCTCCCCTCATCTGAGGTGTTGTATTTCATGGGATCCAGCTCATCCAGCACCTCCTCTGACATCTGAAGCATGTAAGTGATTGTTGAGCAGTGAGCAGGAGAGAGTTTCATCTCTGAGTGTTTGTCTGATTTCACAAACTCCTGAATCTCTCTGGACAGAGTCTGATCTTTCACTTCCAGCAGACAGAGGAACAGATTGATGGATCTTTCAGTGGAGAGTCCATGTCCATCTTTGATCTTCTCTTTAATGTACTGTGTGGTTCTCCTGATGCTCTCTGAGCTGTTCTCTGTGTGTGTCAGTAGATCCTGTAAGAGTCTCTGATTGGACTCCAGTGAGATGCCCAGCAGAAACCGCAGGAACAGATCCAGACGTCCATTCTTACTCTCAATGGCTTCATCTACTGCACCTTTAAGCAAATTTTGCACAGAGGCAAAACTCTTCAGTCTCTCCATAGTTTCAGTTACATGGGAGTAAAACACGTAAAAAGCAGCTAGAAACTCCTGAATGCTCAGATGAATGAAGCTGTAGACTCTTCTCTGATGAATCACAGACTCCTCCTTAAAGATCTCAGTGCAAATCCCAGAATACACTGAGGCGTCAGTGACGTCTATGCCGCTCTCAATCAGGTCCTCCTCATAGAACATCACATTGCCCTTCATCAGCTGTTTGAAAGCCACTTCAGCAAGTTTCACAATCACTTCTCTGTTGGACTGCAGGAGTTTCTCTGGATCTCTCTCTTCGTACTTCTGGTTCCTCATGTTGATCTGAATCAGCAGGAAGTGGATGTACATTTCAGTCAGAGTTTGAGGGATTTCTGCACTCAGATCTTCTTCCAGGAGCTTCTGAAGCACAGTGGATGAGATCCAGCAGAAGACGGGGATGTGGCACATGATGTGGAGGCTTCTTGCTCTTCTGATGTGTGAGATGATTCTGCTGGCTTGATGCTGGTCACTGATTCTCTTCCTGAAATATTCCTCCTTCTGAGACTCATTGAATCCCTGAATTTCTGTCAGACGGTTGATGTATTTGGAGGGGATCTGATTGGCTGCTGCTGGTCTGGAGGTGATCCAGATGAGAGCAGAGGGAAGCAGCTCTCCTTTCATGAGCTTTGACATCAACACAGCCACTGATGAAGTCTCAGTCACATCACAAACTTTCTGAGTATCTGAAAACATCAGTGTGATTCTACTTTCATCCAGACCATCAAAAATGAACACAACTTTACACTCCTCATAAATCCTTGAGTCCAGATCTTTAAGATCAGGATGAAAGTCCAGCAAAAGTCTGTGAAGACTGTACTGATGATCTCGGATCAAGTTCAGCTCTCGAAATGGAAGCACAAACATGAAATCTACATCCTGATTGGCTTTTCCCTCGGCCCAGTCTAGAATGAACTTCTGCACAGAGACAGTTTTTCCGATTCCAGCGATGCCTTTAGTAAGAACGGTCTTGATCTGGTCTTTCTCCTCACATCCTGGTTCAGGTGAGGCTTTAAAGATGTCATTGCAGTAGATTGGAGTGTCTTGTGAGTGTTTTGTTCTGGCTGTTTTCTCCATCTGTAAAACCTCATGTTCTTCATTCACTCCTTCACTCTCTCCCTCTATGATGTAGAGCTGTGTGTAGATCCTGTTCAGGAGGGTTTCATTATCTTGGAGTTTGTTTCCCTCAAATAATCTCTCATACTTGTTCTTCATGCTGGTTTTGTACTGGTCATTGACTCTCTGCAGATCTCCAGTCTCCAGTGTGTGTGTCTGCAGGACTGCTTCAGTTTTGTCCTGCCTGATGTGAGTCTGATAGTGGGATGTAGATGATGATACAGATCTGCTCAGCTCATGTATCTCCCCCAAGCTGAAACTGAAATGAACAGAGCAGGGAAATGGACAATGACAGTAATCGCAAGGACATCTGATGACCATTAGAAATATATTGGCTATTAGAAATAAGTTTGGCATCCCTCTTTAGGTTATCCATATGTTGTATATTTTGGAGTACATTCAGCACTTTATCATTTAGATTATTAAATCACTGTTCATCTGAGATGCACTTAAGTAAATTAGTAAGTAAATGTTATACTAACAGAGGATCAGAGATGTCTTTTCCTTCACTGAATCTAAAAGGTGCTTCCATGGATCTGCTACTGTTCACAGACACACCACTGGGTTCTGGAGACTCTGATCTCTGTCTTATCATCTTGCTGATACTGACAAAAGACAAACAAAACAGCATTTTAGACAATACTTGGTTAGATCACCCAAAAATAAATATTCTGTCATTCCAAAAACGTAAGACTTTGCTTCTTCTTTGAAACACAAATGGAGATATTTTAATGAAACCTGAGTAAATTATGTACCTCCAATCAAAGTCCATGCCACCAAAACTTTGAATATCCAAAGGGGTCTTTTTAAAGGGCATCATACTCCGGACGAGAAACACAGTACTGTGTCATGCCATGTTTAAAATTCAAACACATTTTTTATTATGAGCATATGCACCACTCAACGTCTGTCCGTGGCACCCAGGTATGACTCAGGAGGCTGTTCAAAATCCTGCTGTGCCACTAACACAGTTTTTCATACACTATAACCTCAGTGTGAATGCATATGTGACTACTGCTGTTGTGATGACATCCACTGTCATGTGCTGTGACTTCCTGGAGGTACCAGGTCACAACACACTACAGTTGACTTCTACAGCAATGTGTAGCATAGCATTAACATTATTTGAAAGGATGAGGAAAACTCAATGAAGTTGGGAAGTACCCTGAATTATGTGTCACGAACCACAGATTTTTTTAAAATACAAACTATGGAACTGAGCTGCATGGAAGAAGATTGCTGATGTTATCAGATTTTCAGGTGAGATTCTGAACTAATTCAGTTAACATAAGCCCTGGGGTAAAAAGGTTCAGTGATTGAGCTTAGCAACTGTTGGATTGAATTGTACAGTACAATCATAACATAACAGTACAGGCATGATCTTAATTTCATAATATCTGAAGGATCTAAGGATCCTCAAATGCAGACTGTTTGTGTTGCATCAAGAGAGCAACCATACGTTTATGTTGTGTTTTTGTTTCCTTGTTTTTATTAATTTATAATAATTTATAATTTAATCAAATAATCGTTTATAATCATTGGCCATTTATGTAATCATTTCATTATTTTTAACATTTTAATTTTTAATCATTTATTAAAATATTAAGTTGGTTTAAGAAAGATGTTATTGTGAAGCAGTTTGGTATAACACAACTTTGAAACAGTCTGAGCATTGAAACAAACACAACCAAGATTATGCAATAAACTCTGCTCCTTTTTATCATCAGTACTACATCTTCTGCCTCTGCTCTTCACTGGTTTTACTCAGTCAACTTCTTGGCTAAAAGAAGACCGTTTTGGGTACCAGACAAGACTTGATGTTAATGGGTTTTGGGAATTGGCAACCTTGCTGACTAGTACAAGACAAAAATATATATTTTCTAACAGGATTTGGCATATGTGACTGGATTTTAGTTATTGAATGACCATATCTATTCACAAAATTTGGATTAAATCACTTGATTCATATGGATTAGTATTACGATGCATTTATGACCGATTTGGATCTTTAAAATTTTGGTTCCATTAACTTTCATCAGAAGGACAGAATTTAAGCTTTTTAAAAGTCAACTGGCTGTCAATGATTTTATTGCTTATCAGTTGGACAAAAAAAAAAATGATTTCAGTGAAATATACGCTTTGTGTTGTTGTTTCTCTATTTGTGGTGTGGACTTCACTATTTTCATTGAATTAGAACAATTATTTATTATTGTAGTTACTGTACTTGTGAACAGGCCTTTAATATATAGATTCATTAGCAGGATTCAGTCATCAAAGAGAAACAGTGCAAGTTAAGGTTCAGGGAAATTATTTTGTACCAGTCACTCACCAACTGCAAGCTTCTGAAATGCACTGTAAATCGCTGTGGATTAAAAATATCTGCCAAATGCAAAAATGGCTAAAGTGTTACCTGGGGTCAGAGGTCACATTTTCATCACTGGATACAGAGGGATGTTTCCTCTTGGATTGATCGCCATTTGATCCAGCAGATGAAGAACTCATTTTAGAGTCAGTGTCTTCCTACTCTCCTTTATCAAAGTGTGTTGAGATATTGATTCAGACCTTTTATGTGGAAATACAGAGATAAAACAATGCATTGGAGTAGTTCAATTATGCTGTTCAATGGAAAATGACAATGCAGATGGAATACTTTAACCCACTGTACACTGCAGTAGACATATTCAAATATACCCAATCCACTGTAACTGTAGTACCGTGCAGTCTAATCCTCTCCTAGCTGCAATACAACTATCTGCTTCAATACAGCAATTAAAATTACAGCACTGCTGCATGGAAAAATGAGCTAGACTGCAATTACTGAGCAAATTAAACTGTTGTTCACATTAACTGACAGTTTTCAAAATGAACAGTAAAAAGAGGAAGATAACTTTGCAAGGACCATGACAATGATCAACTAACAGAATCAACAAACATTAATACTGTTTATATATGTGGTTTCTGAATACTGTACACGTACAAAAACGTCAATAAGTTCATATGGTTTTCAATCTATAGCTATATAAAACAAACATCATCGACATAAGATCGACTCAAACATATTCATCGTCGATGTTTCCGCTATTTTGCTCAAAACGTTTGCACAATCGAAACAAAGAGGAACCCAAAACCAAACAGCAGCTCACTTTATATGACTACATTATATGACTAGATGATTACACAAAGAACATTTCTGAACTTACCACAAAATATGCAGCCGTTTAAATAATAACGTGTTCAATTTAAACTTTCGTGTTCTTCTAAATAACGTGTTCTTTCACTTTCATTTTTAGCTCCACCCACGTCTTATCGCTAAATTAAAAAATTAAATAGCGCTCCATCTAGTGGCGCAGTCTTACTCCAGCCGTTATTCCAGTGTCACGTGATCCTTCAGAAATAATTCAGCTGATTTATTATCAATGTTAGAAACAGTTGTGCTGTGTAATATTTATTTTACAATCTGTAATACAGGATTTTGATGATTTAAAAGAATTGGAAAAAAAGAACAGCAATAGAAATATTTTATAACAAGTCTTTACTATCACTTTTTTTCAATTTCACACATCCTTATGAGTAAAATATTAATTTCTTAAAAAACAAACAAAAAAATCCATTGAATTACAAACTTTTGAACGAATACCGCTTCAGTAAATGAACATCAGTGCAGTACCATTTTTTTTAGCTGGGTATGGGCAAAATTTCCCCCTTCCATTTAACCAATATTGACTACAGATATTGTCATGTTATTAAGCTGGTACACGGTATGATAGAAGTGACCTGTTCTTCTGAACATGAAGAAGGGAAAAGCATGACCATCAAAACTTTTTAAAGCTTATGGAAGTTTGCTTGCAATAATCATTTTATGTTGTCACATATGATTAAGAGGAATGAATCTGAGGATCCTCAAATGCAGCCTGTGTGTGTTTTGCTTCAAGAGAGCAACCATACATTTGTGTTGTGTTTTAATTACTTTCTTTCTTTTATATTCATTCATTTATTGAATTATAATCATTTATTATTTAATAATTTTTATCAATCCATTTAATCATATAATAATTTATAATAATCATTATAGTCATTTATATACCTATTTCATTGATTAATTAATTGATTAGTCATTTACATTATATTATTTTTGTTTTTTATATTAGCCTATTTTTCCATTGTCGTTTAGTCTGTGTGGTTTCAAGGGCTGTTTGTCTTCATGAATAAGAGATACAAGGGAATGTTTATGGAAACTCAAGGTTTATTGGGATGTTGTTTTGAAGCAGTGTGGGTATAACAGTACATGATGAATTTGTGTTCTTCAGACGAAGTCTGAGCATTGAGACATACGCAACTAAGACTATTCAATAAACTGTCTCCTGCTTCTGCTCTTCACTGCATTTTTCCTCATTCAACTTTTTGGCTGATAGAAGGCTGTTAATAGAGTTTTGGGTACCAGACAAGAACAGGTTTTGGGTATAAAGCACTATTCGCATGGCATTAGTATTACCTGGTGACCTCCAGTCATTTGTAATGCGGAGGTTGTATGTGATCTTAATCCCGTGCGAATTGGCCATGTCTGTAATTTGTAAAGTAAAAATTCCCCCGCAAATGCCCTACCATTTCGCCGAACACCAAGGTCCTGTGATATTATCAGTCCCGTGCCAATCGGCATCTCTGTGATTTGGCCAGCATTTTGCAGTGTCATATCATTTTTTCAAGGTTTTTGTTTCCTGAGCACCTTTTTATCCATCTGGCGTCTGGGACTGGATCTTAATTATCTGGCATGGAGGCATGATCTAACAGTTTGTTAACAGCAGTTGTTCATCACTAATGCTCAATCATCACCCAATTAATCAACTAATTATCTCATTAACTTTAACGCTGCTTCAGTGTTACTTTACTAACACTCTGAGTGTGGATTATATACAGGTGCATCTCAATAAATTAGAATGTTGTGAAAAAGTTCATTTTTTCTTGTAAGTTATTTCAAAAAGTGAAACTTTCATATATTTTAGATTCATTGCATGTAAAGTAAAACATTTCAAAAGTTTTTTTTGTTTTAATTTTGATAATTAGAGCTTACAGCTCATGAAAGTCAAAAATCAGTATCTCAAAATATTAGAATATTTACATTTGAGTTTCAATTAATGACCATCCCTACATTATAAATTCTGTGTATCTCTTGTTCTTTGAAACCACAATAATGGAGAAGACTGCTGACTTGGCAATGATCCAGAAGACGAATATTGACACCCTCCATAAAGAGGGTGAGTCACAGAGGGTCATTACTGAAAGGTGTGGCTGTTTACAGAGTGCTGTATCAAAGCATATTAAATGCAAAGTTGACTGGAAGGAAGAATTTGGGTAGGAAAAGGTGCACAAGCAACAGGGATGACCGCAAGCTTGAGAATACTGTCAAGCAAAGCTGATTCAAACACTTGGGAGAGCTTCACAAGGAGTGGACTGAAGCTGGAGTCAGTGCATCAAGAGTCACCACGCTCAGACGTCTTCAGGAAAAGGGCTACCAAGCCACTTCTGAACCAGAGACAACGTCAGAAGCGTCTTACCTGGGCTGTGGAGAAAAATAACTGGACTGTTACTCAGTGGTCCAAAGTCCTCTTTTCAGATGAAAGTAAATTTTGCATTTAATTTGGAAACAAGGTCCCAGAGTCTGGAGGAAGAGTGGAGAGGCACAGAATCCATGTTGCTTGAAGTCCAGTGTGAAGTTTCCACAGTCAGTGATGATTTGGGCTGCCATGTCATCTGCTGGTGTTGGTCCACTGTGTTTTCTGAAGTCCACAGTCAACGCAGCCATCTACCAGGAAATTTTAGAGCACATGCTTCCTTCTGCTGACAAGCTTTGTGGAGATGCTGATTTAATTTTCCAGCAGGACTTGGCACCTGCCCACACTGCCAAAGGTACCAAAAGCTGGTTCAATGACCATGGTGTCACTGTGCTTGATTGGCCAGCAAACTCACCTGACCTGAACCCCATAGAGAATCTATGGGGTATTGTCAAGAGGAAGATGAGAGACACCAGACCCAACAATGCAGATGAGCTGAAGGCCACTGTCAAAGAAACCTGGGCTTCCATACCACCTCAGCAGTGCCACAAACTGATCACCTCCATGCCACGCCGAATTGAGGCAGTAATTAAAGCAAAAGGAGCCCCTACCAAGTATTGAGTACATATACAGTAAATGAACATACTTTCCAGAAGGCCAACAATTCACTAAAAATGTTTTTTGCTTATGAAGTATTCTAATTAGTTGAGATAGTGAATTGGTGGGTTTGTGTTAAATGTGAGCCTAAATCATCACAATTAAAAGAACCAAAGACTTAAACTACTTCAGTCTGTGTGCATTGAATTTATTTAATACATGAGTTTCACAATTTGAGTTGAATTACTGAAATAAATGAACTTTTCCACGACATTCTAATTTATTGAGATGCACCTGTATATATATATATAATCTCATTCAGTTTGTGTGCATTCAGTTAGACCTTTATATATTTGTGCATTATTTGCTCTTTACAGGTGCAGAAATGAAAGCTCCCAAGCAAAGAACTCACTGGATGTGGAAAGACATGCTGCACAATAAACAACCAAGAACAGTATTTACTGATTACCTTTTAAAAATGATTCATAGTAACAGTTAGGTAATAATTATTTAGATTATTTTGCCAAGTACAAAATGTTTAATTCCAAAACTTTGCCATATACCAATGTGTTTTTCAAAACACCTTTTACATTTTTAATGTTTTAACCTTTATTTATTAAATGTTACAGTCCAAGTGTAATTATAAATGCCTCATTCAAGTAAATGCATGTGTAATTTTGCAAAATGTGTTAAATATTTTATGTACACTTATTGTATAACTGCTGTTTTTTGGGGTAACTGCATGGTTTTGTAAATAAATTTTCCTCATGCCAGCTTGGTCAAGCTAGTTATTTAATGGACTTTAAAATTGCTTTCATAATAATGAGATGTTTATAGATTTGTTAAGCCATGTTATTTATGTATTATAATCTATATAATTAAAATGAAAGTAAATGTTTTGTCTAGGTAACGTTATCAATTTTAAATGAAATATTAATGAATAGTACAGTAGATACAGAAATTAAACTGGGCTAAGTCTGGCGTGCTGCTCAACGGGCCGAGTCCGGTTTGGATGCGGGAGTGTTGAGTTACAGCTGTCGCATCTGGTCCTGTTGATTCGGCCCAGAATCTGAAAGAGAGTACACAGACATCCAGACCAGGTGCGGCAGATGGATCCGGGCCGATGGACAAGTCTCTAGCAAGTGAAAATTTAACTGAAACTGGCCCGAGTGTACGGAGAGGGATTGCGTATGAGGTAGATGTAAATAGCCTATTAACAAACATAAAATTTGTAAGTTTTCACTAGACTTTAGTGGAGTCAGCAGATCACTTGACTGTAAATAAGGATCTAATGCTAAAGTATCTATTTAAAAAACAACAACATTGTTTTCCGTTGTTGGTGAAGTGTTATTTTGGTTTCCGATCACCAAGGAGAGGCTACGCAAGGTCCTAAAGATGGCAGCCGTAACAAAAAAGTCACGTGACTGAAACCCATGAATAGCCTACAATAAAGCCACAATACCAACTACCAATAGGTTTCTGGCCGACAGCAAAAATGTATTTTGCCTATGTCACAATATGAGGTAAATCTGGCCCTTTACATGATACTGATTGTTGTTGCCAAATTGGTTTGGAACAGTTGTTGAATAAACAATTAAACTGAACTATTATGCCTGTCTATCTGCTTGACTGACAGTTTTATTGATCACTGAGAGAGCATTGACTTGGTATATGATGTTGGTTCAGTATAAAAATGATTTTTTTAAAAATAGCTTAGATGTAGTAAACTATGTTACTGTAGCTTAGCTTGCTACATTTCCCAGGACTGTCGCTTTAGTGTAGTGAAGCTTCATTTAATGAAGCGTAACTGTTAGCTTAGCTCACTACATTTTCAAGTAGCTTGCCCAACTATATTATAGTATTTACAACACTTTGTTAATGAATGCTACAGCATATTGTAATATTAACTATAGTGAACTGATAAAATGTAATAAATACTATAGTATACTTTACTTTTTACTACAGTAAACTGTAGTGTATTGTAGTATAATATACCCTATAGTTAAAAACTTAGTACAGAATTGGGTAAAGTAATTTGTTTATATTACTGTACTTTTTATATTACCACAGCAACTATAGATTTACCACAACAAATTAATTCAAATACTTTACTATTGTATGGTTCAAAGACACTATAGTATTTACTATTAATTACTATAGTATTTTTTCATGTGGGATAGACATCAGTAAAATTGTATGTGGTTTAATGTTTTGTGAGGCAGCACTAACCCACGACTATAAATTCAATAAGGCCTTCCCAGTCAACAATTTGATCTCACAGTGACCTCCCAGGATACTCGTGATGAGGTCACAATGTGAGGTAACAGTGAGCTAAAAGTGTAACCTCACAGCACCCTCACTGTGTGCTCATACTAATGTGAGGTCAAAGTGCACTCACTGCACAGAGACTAGGTACCCAGCATGCACTGCAGCATGAAGCTTTTGATTGTCACCATTGTTGAGATTCATACACTGATTCTTGATGTCTCTCTTTGTGTTTAAATAAAAGAGTACTTAAAAATCTTTGTGACTTATGCTTTTAAAGTTCTTCATAAATGATTATAAGACTGCTGTATCTTATCCTGTATAATCAAAGAGCTTTTATAATTAGAAACTTTAAATTAATAACTCTTCACAAAGACTGCATACTGAATCTAGGTGATAACTGTATTGTTATCATCAACAACAAACCAATATCACCTGGTTGCGGCCTCTTTTTTGTTTTTCTTGCCATAATAAATGGGCTTCACAAACACAGTTACAACAGCCCAAAAAAGTATACTGCTATAAAGTTAAGGGTCAAGAGCACAACTAAAGCAAACACTACTCACCATGATGGTAACGTTAAATGAAACAAAACATCATCATCTAAATCTCTGTTAATTCTCAATAAGCGCTTTTGTAGATGTCTGACAGAAATTAAGTCAGCCTGGTTAATAATGAGTGAAGCTGGTGATTTGTTTATTTCAGTTGATTTCATCTAAGGCTGTCTCTGGAAGTCAGTTGTATGTTTGGAGAAGGTTCTTATAACAGAAATCTGTTAGCTGTGCACTCATGAGCTCATCATGTGAGAGCGCTGTGATATCACTGTGATAGTGTTGAGAAACAGGAAGTAGAATGTCCCCCCGTTGACTGATATTTGAGCTGCCTCCTCTCAACCTGCTCAACATTTTGAATTCACAATGAGTTCACATATTACTCGCACTGTGAGTATCACCGTATGAGAATGGTGTGATTTCACTGTGATCATCGCGTGATCTCACGTGTTGACTGGGAAGAAAACAAGACTGCGTTTGTAAGATTTACTGAAGATGCAGTATTTTTTTATTGTTGTTCTGATCATTAGATTTTAAATACTTGCCACCACTGTTTAAAATGTGGCATTGACAGACAGCCATTATTAGTTCATTCCACACAGGAAAGTGTCTAACAGGATATATTGAGAAACTTTGACAGTTTTCAGCTAGTCATGTGACCTCAATATATTTAGACCCACATTTTTACTTATAATCACAACTGCAATAATAATCCAATTTTCATTAACGATAAAACAAATGAGCTAAAAAAAGACTGTGAAGACAAGTGTTAAAGTTGTCGATGTTGTTTAGTCGTGTTTCATTCACAATCTAATGTAGAGAGAGTGACTGTAAGACTGTATTGTCCGTTTGCTCAAATATTTTTCATCTGCAATCCAACTAATTAAGATCAGATGGTGGCTGAAGATAAAGGAAATGACTCATGGCCACATAATGACGCACAGCCTATTAGGACACAGAGATTTCTAAGAAATGACATGTACAGACTGTAAGTTTTAAAGAATCGGCCTAAATATCCTTTCACATGTGTGTACAAAAAAGCAGTCAGATTAAGATGAGCTGATTCTCTTTGGCTGTGTTTGTACACATTTGAGTCTGTTGCCTAAATTTTGTAAAGCTTGTTTTGTGATACATTATGCTGCTTCATTTACTCTTTATCAGTTTTATATTTATTTGTTTTGAGCTAAGAATGAAACTTAAAAATGTTTCCTGTGTGATTACGTAAGATAAGTTAGGGAAGAGAAGTTTCGTTTGTAAAGAAACAGCCCTCACAGACGTGGCGTCATCAGAGGGAAAGCCTTTAAAAACCAGCAGAGGAAAGATCTCACAGTCGTCACAAGACACAGCAGAAGAACATCACACTTTTCTCGAGAACATAAACATCGAACAATGGCAGTAAGTAGGCAAATTTTTACATTCAACATCAAACTCCTGATGAACAAAAAAATCAAGATTATATATGAGAACCAAGATGTGCTGAATATATTGTATTTGGTCAATCACCATTATTGCTGATACAATCGCTATAATTCTACTTAAATGTGCTTTACTTTGTGTCTCCTGTACTACAGTGTTTGTTTTCCATACAGGATGTGTGTATTTGTGAAGTTAGAAGTAAACTGTCATTTAATTTCACTGTATGTGAATATGACTAAAACAAAACATACCTCAACTAACTGTACTTTGTCTTCCCAGGCAAACTTCAGCCCCAAAAAAAATGCTCGAAAAGCAAAACCATTCGTCTTTACAGGAGAACACATTGCAATAAATGGTCTGAAAGTAAAAGATGAGATAAAACATCGACATATGTATAAAACATATCTTTTGAAAGACATCCCTGAGTATCCTTCTCCCGTTGAGTTTCACATCACAGAAGTGGCTCATGTCACTAACAAGACAAGCCTTGAGAAAATCTGGGAGTCAGAGGGATTCAAGGGTCTTGATACAGATTCATTTTCATGGTGGAGCCTAAAGATTAATGAAGCAGATATAAGAGCAGCTGAGGAGCGTTACCTCGAGAAATTGTTCCCAGACATGACCAAAGAAGAAAAAACAGCTCATCCACCATTCCTGAGTGAATTCACCACATCACCCTTGTTCCTGAACGAATTCTCCCGCTATGGCAACTTCCGCTTCACGTTTCCTCTGACTGAACTGATGGAAACCTACAAGAAGCAGAAATGTGAGGGTCAAGAGCCAGTTCTCCGGATCTATGGGACCAAACTTTTCAGTCAGGAGATCGAGTATGTTGTTCTTGTTCACAGCCCTCAGTTTAATAGGGAGTTCAGTCAGTTTCCACTGCTCAAGTCCAGCCCATGGGTTGCTTATGATGGACATCAAATCATCTGGAAAGCCCAAGCCATTTGTGAAACTCACAACTTCCAACTGGTAATCTGTGAAAACACAGCAGTGACAGAACCCATGTATTCACATCAGTTTTATGTGTGGGATCATGTTAGCCTTGTCTTTCACACCAAAGATGTCCTGACCATCCCTAAAAGAAAGCTGAAGGCAAGCCTGAGTTGCTGTGAACTGGATGAAGATGTAGACCTTTCAAATGGGGAAAACTTCTCTTCAATTGATGAAGCTGAGAAATTCATTAAAAGTTTGCCAGATGATGAATCTGAAAAAGAAGATGAAAAAGAAGAATATAAATCAGTGGAGGTGAAGGTGGAAATGGAAATAGACTAAAGGTGTGCAAATTCTGTAAGAACTTCTACAGTTTTGTGGCTTTGTATGGTTTTGCCCTTTGTGACAAATAGCTTGAGAATAAATAAGTAAATACGATAAACAAATAAATAAAAGGTGGGGGTGATTTGTAACTTATATGTGTTACTTGTCATTGAGAGGCTATAATGAGATTAAAAAAAAAAAATAAAAATCACTTTGAAACTGTCTGAATATTGCATGATTTGGTTGAATATTATTTTTTTCCTAAACTTAAAATGCTCTCTGTCGTTCTTTCACTGATCTGGGCTGCATTTCCCAAAAGCATTGTAAGCCTGAGTAGATCGTAGGCCCATTGCCACTTACCTTACGATGCTTTTGAGAAACGCCCCTCTGGTCATTGTTTTAGAGTCTCATGAAGATTACAATTAAGCGTTTACTTTGTATTGTTGTGCTGCCAATTACCCAGCATGCCTTGCGACTTCTGCCTGTGTATTGATAGTTGTGTCAAAAAAGCATATCCTGCAATATAGAATGTGAACCCGACTCACTTGGTAGTGATCAGCAGCAGTTTCACAGTGTTGACTGATGAGGTCACGTTTCCAGATCCTGTTCCAGCACATTGACTGAAGCCTCCAGCGCCTCCTGCAGGAAACATGACAAAACTACACCTTCAGAAGAACCTGTGGCATGAGAATGGAGACACCCCCTCACTGCAGACTGTAGCGCGGTGACGTCACGTATATGTGTTTACCGCACATGCGCAAAGTGACGTATGGTATGTCTATAACACGCATGCGCAGTGACGTGGTGACAGCGCATGCGTGTGTAATTTGCATTGCGTGGTGACCTCAGGTGTTTTCGCGTAGTGTGTGATGTAACACGTCATTAAAACGCATGCGCATACTTAACAGAATGCTCTAATAAATTGTAAAAGTATTAAAGAACGCTAAGGTGGAAAAAAAGAAGGGAAAAAAACAGTAAAATGTAACGGCACATATCCGTGATTTTAACCATGTTTCATCTGAGGTAAAATTATACGGAATTACAGAGTTTATTCTGTAATATCTGTGTAGTATTTTACAATTTATTAACATTTTGTTGCACTTCACTGTGTATATTGTAACATTACACTTTAATGGCTCCTCATATATTTCTTATTGTGATAGTCAACATTACAAAAGATATCTAGCAGCCGTCATTGTTAGTGGTGCAGATGGTAAAACGTGTGTTGTTCACATTGTGATGCGATCAACCAGGTTCGAATCCGCCTATTGGCGAAGTTTTTTTCTCCCTTTTCAAATTTCAAATCACATCACATCAGAAAAACATTTATTTTCAATAGAAATGAAGGAAATAATCAAAAAAGTTGTGAGGGAGGGCTTTATTGTCCCAATAAGGTGGCATCCATTTAATAATTTGAATTAAAATTAGAATTTACACTCAATAAGTTATTATTGCATACTGTTTTACAATGTACTACAATACTGAGGTGCAGATAATTGACACTATTTGCAATAAGTAGTATAAATAGCAGAAAATCCAGCTATTTTAACATAGTGTAATCTATAGCTATTTGCACTTAGTGCAAATAGCCACTGCCTTTCTTATTTTAATCTGTCCTCTGTTATGGTTCTTGTTTATTTATTTATTTAGTATAATTTTAGACATTTTTCTTTTGCTTTGGCAATTCTGCATGTGAAACATTTAAGCCAATAAAGTAATTTTAAGTTCAATTGACTACAGTATATTTCCAGTGTCTGCATCCCATTTTATGCATGGTGCCTCTAAAAAAACAAACTGATAACAGTGATCTTTTTTTTTATTTCAAAGAACAAAACAGAAAATATAATTGTATATACAAATATAGATTAAGACTATAGACTATAAAAAAATATTGCATCTACTCATTCTGAAATTCACCTCCATCACTGATAAAACAATCAACCGAGCAGTAGCCCTCAAATTCTTTGAATAAATAAAACCCATGCAGGACTCCCCTCCTGCCATTCTCGACATACGCAGGTGGGCAGTCTTTAAATATCTCACTGCACAGTAGGCACTGGGTCTGTGAATATGGCACCCGGCACTCCTGTCTGTATTGTGCAGAAAATGCACTCCAGATCACAACACCTAATTTACATAAAAGAACAAGCGATATTAAAGCAATATTAAATAATTTTGAAGAAAGGCAAAAGAGCCATACAAGGAAAAGATTTTAAATGTATTTTTAAATATATTATAGGATGGTGTTAGAAAAAGAGTGTTATTTGCTTTGTCTGTAAAGTACCTAAGAGATTTCATTTATAATCAGAATTAACATCAACTAAATTAAAAAAGTTTGTCAAGTCAGAATTTAGGTTGGCTTGGCTTGAGAAAGCATAGCCTGAAAGTTTAAAGTTTTTTTCAATTTGAAAGTTTTACAGTTGAGGGCAATACAGTCTATCAGGAAAAAAACAGATAGTTGAGAGGAGACAGACAGAAAGATGAGAAGAGACAGACACTCAAATCTCTCTAGACACATGAAGTGGGCCTCTTCTCTGAATTTCGTCTCACTGACAATGTCCCTAAAAAGACTTGGGTAAAGTTGGTTTTATATTCGCACATTCGGACTATTGCATTCAATTACTTTGTTAATCACACTATTGGACATTCAGTGGACATTCGCAAGTAAGTATGAAATTAAAACCATACTTGCCCATTTTGATCGATTGTGAAAAAAAATGAAGAAGGTTGACAATGATGTCGCTGATTACAATTTGCAAAAAATAACTTTATTGCACATATAATTAGACATTTATTGAACGCGGAAATGTGTGAATGTTGTGAATGTGCGGATATAAAACCAACTTTACCCAAGTCCTAAAAAGTCACATGAAGGTAAATTTAAGAGGTAACACTTTACAATAAGGTGTCATTGGTTAACACTAGTTAATGTATTAATTAACATGAACTAACAATGAACCATACATTTGTTACAGTATCTATTCATCTTTGATAATGTTAGTTAATGAAAAAGGATTACAAATATGAGAAACATTTTTTTTTGCAATGCATGCAACCATCAATGGCATTACTCTATTAATATAAGTCTTTCTGCTCTTAAGACATCTTTAAAGGCTCATTTTAGGCGGAATAAGACTTTTAAAGACCCTTTAAAGACCAGCAGCAGAATCCCTGTCACTTCGAATACTAACACATATCATAAAACATGTCATAAATGTTTGAAATCGCACACATTTGCAATGACACTCTCTATGATTATGACCAAAGCATCCTTACAATTAAAAGCCATTAACACAAACTCACATTTTTTAAGAAAACACAAGTAAGTAAATGTTCCTTAACTGCCACCGAATCTCAAACCCACCATACCTTTCGAACATCCGGAGCTCTTCGGGGGCGCTTCAAGATGGCGTCGGTGTAGGTCGCGTTTGTGTTTGCTCTTACTTGTATTTAGTGCAAAATTTGATTTTTCTTTGCCCCTGAAGATTTAATTTGTTTTCATGCGTTGAGTTTATATACTTTATGCTCTCCATATATTTAATGTACTGCGATTAGTGAGTTTGTATATTTTTGAGAGCTTTTTCCTCTTTTCGGCAACGCCGTACGTGTTTGGATCCTTGATTTGCGGTGTGGCGTCATAATGGAGGTGGATGACAGCTTGAGATCTGAGAGTGTTAAACGTATGCATACTTATGCTAAATCTGCTAATCTTGTGGACTCACTGGACACATGCTTTCCCGAGTCTCCTGGAGCAAGCCCTTTGCCGAAAATGCGGCGCCCAACCTCAGATCCTTCAAATGCGGTCCTGCTTGAAGCAATAGAGAGACTGGGTAAGAAGCAGGATGACTTCATGGAGAAACTTTTGGAGATCGAGAATTCTGTCGCGTCCAATTCCATCCTTGTATCTGACCTTGCTGCGAGGGTCGACGTTGTTGCTAAAGCGTCAGAGGATACAACTGCTAAATCTAATAAACTGGACTCTCAGATGTCTACTTTGGCTGCAGAAAACAAACGCCTATGGGATAAAGTGGATGAGCTGGACGCCTATAAGAGACGATGGAATTTAAGGATCGCAGGTGTTCCGGAGGTTGATGGGGAGAATGTCAAAATGGTTATAATGGACATTTTTCTTCAGGTGTCCCCAAGCTTAGCGGATGTTCTGCAAACTTCGATTGATGTTGCGCACAGGCTTGGCCCTAAATTGGGCAATGCGCGTCCTCGCACGATAATTGTACAGTTCCTTTCGTGGTCTCACCGTGATCTTGTCTGGGCTGACGCAAAAAAATCAGAAGTGCTCAAACAGAAAAAAATTAGGATAACAGAGGACCTGACGCAGAGAACGTAGGAAGCCCGGAATAAACTGTGGCCGTTGGTGGAGAAAGCTCGAAAAGAGGGTTGTCGTGCTGGTTTCAAGGGTCCATTTGCTATTGTTGATGGAAAGAAGATTTGTGCGGACGATATCTGACTTCTAATGGACATTAGAGGTTAAGTGCTCTCATGCCAGTTATGGTTATTGCCATTTTCACTGCGGAAATGTTAACTGGCAAAGTATGGAAACTGACAAGCAGTTGATAAATACGCAGTATTGTTGTAATGTTAAGGTAAGCGGAGGCAGTTTAAAATAAGTTTATGCTCTTAAAGAGGGGTTTGCTGTAACTGTGTTTGTAAAGCACATTTGTTATGGCAAGTAACACCAAAAAGACACTGCATCCAGGTGATACTGGTTTGTTGTTGTTGATGATAACAACAAACTCATCACCTAGATTCAGTATGCAGTCTTTGTGAGATGTTGTTAATCTGAATGTTTAAATTATAACAGCTTTTTGATTATACAGTATAGGATCAAACAGTGTAATAATTTATGAATGATTTTAAAAGCATAAGTCACAAACATTTTGAACTATGGTGTCATTTAAAAACAAAGAGAGACATCAAGAATCAGTGTATGAATCTCAACAATGGTAACAATCAAAAGTTTCATGCTGCAGTGCATGCTGGGTACCTAGTCTCTGTGCAGTGAGTGCACTTTGACCTCACATTAGTATGAGCACACAGTGAGATCACTGTGAGATCAAATTGTTGACTGGGACCTCATTTTAGTTCTAATGTTTAGATGAACAAAGATTTTTGGAAATCTAAAGCTAGTCAGACGACTGTGCACCCTATTCAAATGTTCATGCATGTCTTTTGTAGGAGGACAGAGCAAAAAGGACATCGATGCCGAGCGAAGAACTGCCCTCAAACCATGGCAGCCATATATGGTAAGTGAAGACTTTCTGTACATCTGAAATCGCGTACTGTGAGTAGGTACTACTTTTGAATTTGAACTTACTTTGCAACCATTAAAGAAAACGGTATGTTCTATATGAATAAAAATGTGGACTTACTAAATTAGCCACGTTGTTACTGTTACATGACTTAACAGCATCATTGGTGTCTCTTCATTACCATTCATAATCTTTCTTTTCATAATTTTGTGAATTCGGACATGCTACTCTGTTGACAAACTGTTTTTCACATGCATGCATAAATAGGAGTAGGGATGCACCAATACCACACAGCATGTGAACAGAGCTGTATCCAGACAAAGAAACACCAACAGAGAGCAGAATGGAGATATTAGAGATTACATGTACACGTATGTTAATAATGTTAATATTCATGCCTATATAGCTGATGTGCATAAGCTGATAAGCAAAGTACACTGGGTGGAATACATTTTAACAGGTATAATTAAGTGTAAAAATAACTGAAGGAAAAATCTGTTTGCTAAATGAAGTCAACATGATTCATATTTTGTTTTTATTATTATTATTATTCATTATTTGTTTCTGTTCCCAGTATTTTTTTAAATTACAAATGCTATGAAATTATAGATATCAGTATCAGCAAGTACAAAAAAAAAAAAAATCAAAGTTCATAAAGAGGTTGTAAAATATATGTGGATATGTGGTGAACCACCCCTTTAAAATATAACTGTGATTTTTGTCTGTTACAGTGGCAGTGAGGAAGAGGTTTCCCAATGTGTCCAGAGGGGCTTTGGAGATTGCAGTGAAGCTGGGGGAACTGAGACTGCTTGAAAATAAAAAAAACATGTTAATAAATATATCATTTTAAGTATGTTACTTAATTAAAGTGTTATATATATATATATATATATATATAAGTATGTTCCTTGCTTGATTGATGTGCTATATGTACAGTACATGTTTTGGACATCAAATAAAGATTTTCTTAAAATGTTACATGTGAATGTATTTTCTTGGATTTAAATATATGGAGGGTAAAATATATTTTTAAATGATTTTAAAATATATTTTTTACAAATATATTTTCAAAAATGGGCAAAAAATGTATTTGTAGAAAATATATTTACATAAATATATTTTTTGGCCATTTTTTTGTATATTTTGAAATATATTTCACACATAAAAAATTAAAATGCCATCGACACTTTTCTGAAGCCAACTGGTTACCTTCAGAGGTTGTAACGTTTAATCACATTATTGTCATGAGTTAACTCACGAATAATCGCAACTTAATCACACATTTTTATCTGTTCTAAATTTACCTTAAATTAATATTTTTCAAGTTTTTAATACTCTAATCAACATGGGTATGGACAAATATGGATGCTTTATGCAATATATGTTTATTAGTGAAACCATAGTTAACATAGAGCATGAAGAGTAGACATGTTTCATAGGTCATAGATGTTTTTAAAAGAACTTGTTCATGTCTATTAGACACATGTAAAAAAGAACATATAAATACCAGGTTCCCATTACTTCTCTTTCTTTGCACTGAGCAATTTACTGACACAACCCTGTTTACATTTTTGCAGGACAGGGCAGCTCACTTCTGAACATGCAAAATGTACATTTATTATTTATTATTAGATTTGTTTGCCTCTCTGTGCCACATACTGTAATTTGATGCAGCTAAATTCTCAATAAAACTGTTTTCACTGATATATTTTACTGTTTCTGTTGTCAGACAACGGGATGAATATGAAATAGTGACTGAAACGCGACCCATTAAGACTACATAACAGCACAATTATAAATCAGAATTTTTGAATTTAGAAGAGAGAGCTGGTTATGTAGTCTTAATTTGTCACGTTTCAGTCACTATTTCATATTCATGTCTGACAACAGAAAAAAAAAAAAAAAAAAAAAGTAAAATATACCAATGAAAACAGTTTTATTGAGAATTTAGTTGCATCAAAATACAGTATGTGGGCACAGAGAGGCAAACAAATATAATAATAAAACATAAATGTACATATTGCAAGTTCAGAAGAAGTGCGCTGTGTCAGTAAATTGCTCAGTGCAAAGAAAGAGAAGTATTGGGAACCTGGTATTTCTATGTTCTTTTTTTTCTTTTTCATGTGTCTAATATGAATAAGTTCTTTGAAAAACATATATATGACCTTTTGTCACCATTGTGCAGCAGCAAGCATCACAACAAAAAAAGGAACCTCAAGGTTGATCTAGGTAAATGTGTAGGGCCCCATTCCTATGTTTGCCTGGGGCCTCCAATTCACTAAATCCGCCCCTGGTTAATAGATTACATTATTACTTTGACCATCACCCACTATCAACATAAGTGTTTGGGAATGTTTTGAATAAAAAGGAAAAAAAAAAAAATAAAACATAAGTGCTGTTGTGCTGCATGATTGCATGATGCCCCTGGCTGATAATGATGTATGATGACAGTAGTGTTGTTTTTGGCGGCCTGTTTTCATTTTAGTTTTAGTCTAGTCTTTGTGTGAAGCTCTCATTTTAGTTTTTATTAGTTTTAGTCACGTTCATACTCTTTTTAGTCTAGTCAAGTTTTAGTCAACGAAAAGTCTGAGCATTTTAGTCTTATTTTAGTCAGAATTATCCATAACTATTTTCGTCTAGTTTTAGTCGACGAAAACTGATGACTATTTTCGTCTAGTTTTAGTCAATGAAAATTGTATTTTAGTCTCTTTTTAGTAATGCAATTCAATTTAACCCAGTCAATATAGTATAAGTACCTAGCAGTATAGACGAAATGTTCTTTTAGCCAAACCCATTTCAAACAAGGTTATCTTATTATATTATTGTTACCTTATAGACTCAAGAATACATCCAAAGACACTCTGATTTGAATTTACAACATTTATTTTACCAACCAAACATGTTAGAAGTACACACACATAAATTTAAATAAATAAAAACAATAAATAAAATAAAATAGCATCACATGACAATGCCAGAAAAAAATATATAACGTTACATTCAAGTTTAACAAAGAGAAACAAGGTGCTTGAATGCTCGAGCTACAATAACATACTAAAAAGTGCAAATAAAATGTGTGTCTGTTACTTGTATTGATTGTAAACTGAAGTCAGATGAAGCCGGTCATCGGTCTCTTTCTCTGTCAGACTTAACTTTGTTTGTTGTTATCTTCTAAATAATGGCGCGAGTGGAGCTTGAGGAAGTGACGTCACCTGCGTCTGCGCAGAGTGTTGCCAAGTCCCCAAATATTTAGACCCTGGAACTTTACCGGGGAACCCCCCTCGAAATGCGATTGGGTTAGTTTGGAGTAGCAATTGGGCGGGTTTTGTTGCGAAAACCTGGCAACCCTGACAGCCCCTGAAGTAACGTTATGTCACATGAAACAGAAATACTGCAAAATAATAACGCGACTAAACGAGACGAAATAACGTTATAACATTTCGTTTCGTCTCGTTTTGGTCAACGAAAATGAAGAGACATTTTAGCATAGTTTTTATTTTGTAAACCACATTTAGTCTCGTTTTTATTCGTCAACGATATTGCATTATACATTTAATTATCGTCATCGTCACATGACCAGCATTTACGTCTCGTCTCGTCTCGTTTTCGTCACGTGATGAAGGTTCGTTGACGACGATATTTCGTCATAATTTTCGTTGACGAAAGCAACACTAGATGACAGACAGGATTGTGATTCACAATTAAATAAGCAGTTCTTACTGGAATGAACAAGTCTAGTTCTCACAATGAAGGCAGATGTCCTTCAACTTCTTTCACACTTGGTATTTCAAGTTGCTTAGATGTTTAGAAACATCGATAAGAGTTTCTGAACTAAAATCTGCATCTGGGATTAGTCCTAAACACACACACACACACACACATACACACCATCAGAATAAGTATTACCTTACATTAATAAATATGTGTGAATATTGTAGTAGTTCAACAGATTTTTTTTTTTTTTTTTTTTAGTGTAGCCTTGTTGATACTACGGTGACTGGGAGTTTACATGATTGGTTGTTCACTTAATTTTGTCATGGCCACAACATAATAAGTTGGGATGGGGGTGGTTAAAAATGTTTTCTTATGAAAAAAGGCAGATACTTTGAAAGGCTTGAACGCCCAACTGTGGGCGAGACTGAAAGAAACAAAAAAAATGAAGTATTTCTGGAAAAACCTAAAGAGAAAGCCAAACCCCAACCAGAAGAGAACAAGAAGCCACAGACAAATTTTGGTTTAGTCAAACATGTAAGTATTGTTTTTTTTTTGTTTTTGTTTTTTTGTTTACTTAGAAATAGTTCACCTAAAGGCTTTAAAAATCGAGTGGTATGTTGGAAGTATTACAAGTCTGCAACCATTAGTCTTTTAAATTTTAACTAAAAACTTGTAAGTGTGAATCTTACTTATAGCACTCAACATTCTTCTGTCTCCATGTTTTAAACATTTGTCCTCTTTAATGATCAAAAGACTGAATGTTCGATATTCTGTGTCAGGATAACCTGTTTTTCTGTGCACATAAGAGCATTGTGCTTTGATCATGTTGGCACAAGTGTATAAACTCTTCAGAAGATAATAATAAAAAAAAAAACTTTTTACAGTTTTATTTTGACATGAAAAGTACTTGTTACATGTTTGCAAATTATTTTCTTCCATCTTTTACTACAAAAGCAGTCAAATATTGCGCTAATGTTTCGCCCATTACCACAGGGCAGCGAGCGCACTCACTCCTTTTTTACTCTTCAGTTGACAGCGGGTGTGTTGTTAAATGTGTTAAATAAACATCAAATAGCTCCTGTCTCACCTGCTCGTCAAGAAAATGTATGGCTTCAAATGTTCTGAAACAAAGAAGCATATTTTTTTCTGCTAATTTCGAACGAAAGCCTAGTCTTATTTTTGTCAATTTTGCCATAGCCGCTTGCTGTTCGTCTGTGTAGTATTGGCTGAAATGTATCATCTAATTATGCACATCACATAAGCACATCAAAATAAGTCATTGGAACCCACCAAAAAATGAAATAGAAAGAAAGAAAATACTTGAGAAAGGCATGAGAGAGAAAGAGACACATTTATTGCAGCAACTGTAAAATTATTATTATTATCCAGACCAATCGAGACCAGACCAATGGTTTGTCCTTTTTCTCCCTTGCAGTGACAGAAAATGGACGCCACTAAAAATGCGATAAGTGATATACTTGAGCACCTTTTGAGTGCAGAGTTCAAGAAGTTCGTCTGGCACCTGTGGAACGGTGTGGCAGCAGACATTGAGCCGATTCCTCGAGCGGCTCTGGAGAACGCTGATCGCCAGGATGTGGTGGACCGCATGGTGCAGAAGTACACCACTAATGCCGGGACTGTTGCAGTACAAGTGCTGCTCAACATCAACCAGAATGATCTCGCAAAGCGCCTTGAAGTGAAGCTTCAGAAGGGTAAAGGAAAATGCTTTATACAGTATGTGAATGATGTCTGATGCGGCTCAGTGTGTATTTCAAACATCCTCTCTTTTCTCTCTCCTTCTTCAAGCAAATTCTACTTAATAAGGAAGAATTCAGCAGCAACCAGCTCTTGATCACTGGAGATGGTCCTTCTGTACATACGTATCTACCGTAATACAGCCGGTAAAAATAAAGTCAAGGAAGCCTAATGTGCTGCTGCCTGATGATATGTTACACTTTTTTGCTGATTGGTTAATATGGGTGACATTTTGTGCTTGAGCAGTTACATTTTATTGTTTTATTTGTTTGAATTATTCTCACAGTTTGGCGTTGGATGTTGAAATTAAACACTAAACTATAATGGCAAAGGATGATTAATGATTATTTAAAGCATTTCATTTAGCTTGTTATGCAGTGACCAGGGATTTTGGGGATTGATAAATATGGAATATATTTGGAGTGTTTATGGTTGAGCTTTGATTAGTGTTCTTTTGTGAGTATATTACAGGTTAGACAAGATTTTATTTTATCTGTAATGTACCTATTAATAATCTTTCTCAGCAAATGTGAGTGATTGATGAAAAAAGGGTTTGCTTTTCAGTTAGACATTAAGAAACTTGTCATGTTTATAAAAAAATAATCACATCATGTCTGTATTACTACAGTAAATCACAAAAAGAATGTATTTGAACAACAGCAGTGGTGAAACAGCCATTCTCTTATCTAATAAATGTGATGTTTCTACTACTTGCCAGCTGCTTTGTGTCTGTATTGGTGGCTGTCGTGTGTAAGTGACGTGTGGTTTATTTGCACCCCCATTTTATTTTCCATCCCAATTAAGTTCAACTTGAATCAGGACTGTCTCGTCACAGGTCACACAGTGTGTCTGTTTTGTCTAAATTGTCCCAGACTGCACAACACATCCATTTTGAGCTATTTGTTGTGATTGAACTAGCATTCCAGAGCCCCTCTCTTTCGCTCTAGTATGTTCAAGTTGAAAAAAAACTGGATTGACAAAAACGTGCTTCTGAGGAAGACTTTATTTCTTAACACAAAGCAAACATTTAAACGAGAACACGGAAGTGCAGACTGTAGGCCACTAGCGTAGCCATAAATGTTGAAGTGGGTGGGCCTACATAAAACTGGGTGGGCCAGGTGTGTAGCATATGAAAACTACATGTCAAATTGCCAACAAAAATAACACCACCAAGGTTCATTACACAGTACTTCTAAAGCATGCATTAACATTAGTAATTTCTTATGTTATCATTCATTTCAAAATTTATTAATACGACATTATTAAAATTAAAAGTTGTATCTGTTAACATTTGCCTGAGCTAAGGTTAACAAAGATGAATAAGCATGTTAACAAATGTATTTCCAATGTTTTGTTAATGCATTAACTAACATTAACTAAAGGAAGTTTATTAAAAAGCATTACCTCAGTGTGAAACAATGGGGCTTCGCTGATGATTTCATAATCAAACGTCTCTGTCAGTTCACGCACATCGAGTACCGCAGAAATGTGCGCAGCTGCAAATTATGCAGTTTGTTGTGGCGACCAGGATCTCGCACAAAGTTTATGTGTTTCTTTCCACAAAGGACGCATCTGTTTAGCGGATCAAACACTGTACATGCTAATATGGTGCTTCAAACACACTTGGTTCAGAAATTTCTGATAGATAAATCCAGCACCCGCAGGTGGTCTGTTGGGTTTTAATTTGTAGACGGTCCAGATTTATTGCTAAGACTTTTACTTTTTAAAGAACTGATCTGATTTATGTTTGCTTCACTAAGCTATTTTCAAATTTAACTTCACAAATGCGCGCATTTTACTATTATATCCTACGCTACTGCTGTAGGCTACATGAAAATTGTCTTCAAGCAGAATCTACTCACAGTAAAACCCCCAGTGTTAAATCAACACTCCCAGTGTTTATATAGTCCACACTCAGAGTGTTAAAATAGTAACACTGAAGCAGTGTTAAAGTTAATGAGATAATTAGTTTAGTAATTGAGTGATTGAGCATTAATGAATAACACTGCTGTTAACAAACTGAACCATTGAAAAGAAATAGAAACAAGAACAGAAAAAAAGAGACGAGACGAGCAGAAATACAAGAACTACAACTGACTTCAGCCACAGCCTTCGATAAAATCAACACAATATAAAAGACGACATTAAATCTCTCAAGATCTCGGCAGAGGATGATTAAACAACTCCACAAACAGTATTACCAGCTTCAAACATTACTAACCAGACTGACTTTAGATGTTGATGTTTTAGTTTTGTTTGAATTACCATTATCGAGTAAATTCTAAGTTATTACACAAGTTAAGCTTGTAGAAATTAAAGTTTGAACTTATAAGTATATTTTGCTTGGAATAATTTATGTTTAGAAGGATTTTTTAAGTAAATATCAAAGTTATGATCCTGTTTTCTCCATCATGCACTGGGCCATGAATTATTAAAAACTTTAAATTTTTCACTCTTTTGAGTTGCATTTACACTGTTTTATGGTTGCTTTTGTTATGTTTAGTAACTTAAGTTTTATGACATCTGTGGTTTATTTTCTACTCAAAATGACCCATTCATACTCAAACACTATCTACTGACTATCACTGTCATTGTGTATGGCGTACCAAGTATTGAGGTCTCTGTGTTCAGTTGTGTAATAGTTATATTGAGTGGACACGGTGTTTTAAAAGGATAACGAGTTGTTAATTTGTTTATGTACATGTTTGAAAGTGAACCACATGCTTTTTACCAGTGTCACACTGATAGTGTAAATTTTATAAACTGTGACCGAGTGAAATGTACTTGAGTATACATGTTGTTGTTATTTCAGTGGATCAGAGGCAGGGCTGGACTGGTAATCGGGCATACCAGGCATTTTCCCGGTGGGCTGACGCACTCAAGGGGCCGACAGAAGGTGTTTTTTTTTACCATCACGCAGGGACAGCGAGCAGTCAGTGGCTCATTGGTTTGTCTCCTGTATTGACAGAGTAAACCACCCAATCACAATGCGCTATAGACAGAGCGATGAAGTATTTTGCTCCGCCTATATAAAGATCGCAGGCAGGAGGAGGAGAGGAGAGCAGTTGAATCGGTAAAGTGCTTGATAGGGACTCGCAACGGAGGCAGGCATCTAACCTATCCTAATGTGTGCGTGCCACGAGTGAATACACAAACACTTTTTAATGAAACGTAATTCTTCCCCCGCGATTTTTAAGCCAAGTCAATTCAAGTATGTTCATAGAGGTTTCCATGGGCCAATGCGAATTAATCTAGATTTAAATTATTTAAGACACGATATTTTCAGACCTGACGTTTTATTCTTATCCAAAACAAGATGCAATGATACATATCTACACTACAGTCAAGAGTTTTTGAACAGTAAGATTGAGATTTTGAATGTTTTTTTTAAAAGAATTCTCTTCTGCTCACCAAGCCTGCATTTATTTGATCCTAAATACAGCAAAAGCAGTATATTGTGAAAAAAGAATTTTACTAGATAAAATAACTGCTTTCTATTTGAATATATTTTAAAATGTAATTTATTTCTGTGATCAAATCTGAATTTTCAGCATCATTACCCCAGTCTTCTGTCACATGATCCTTCAGATTATTCTAATATGCTGATTTGCTGTTCAAGAAACATTTTTACATATTATTATTATTATCAATATTTGAAACAGTTAAGGTTTTTTTTCAGGATTCTTTGATGAATAGAAAGATCCAAAGATCAGCACTTATCTGAAATAAAAAGCTTTTGTAACATTATACAATGGGGGGAATTATAGAAATTAATGCTTTTATTTAGCAAGGATGCATTAAATTGATCAAAAATGACGATAAAGACATTTAGTTACAAAATCATTATATTTCAGATAAATGCTGTTCTTCTGAACTTTCTATTCATCAAAGAATCCTGAAAAAAAATTATACTCAGCTGTCTTACATAATAATAATAATAAATGTTTTTTGAGCAGCAAATTTGAATATTTGTATGATTTCTGAAGGATCATGTGACTGGAGTAATGATGCTAAAAATTCAGCTTTGAAATCACAGGAATAAATTACATTTTAAAATATATTCAAATAGAAAACAGTTATTTTAAATAGTAAAAATATTTCACAATGTTACTGCTTTTGCTGTATTTAGGATCAAATAAATGCAGGCTTGGTGAACAGAAGAGACTTAAAATAATCTAAAAATCTAAAAATACAATAAAGTAAAAATCTTACTGTTCAAAAACATTTATTATATACAGTATATATATATATATATAAGTGGTGGTGGGCCGCCTGGACCAAAAAATGCCAGGGCTGATTTTTTGTCCCAGTCCAGCCCTGATCAGAGGTGCAGATTAATAATAGTGGTTCAAAGAACAATCCAAAAACTAAACAGCAGGCAAAAACATAGACACAAAGTAATCCGTATTGAGAGGGTTTCAGGAAAACATTCTGGGAACTTTATAAGAATGTTAAGGTATAATGTTCTAACAATATCATGTCTAAAATTTTACAGAAGATCTTCACAAAACATTTGTATAATGTTTTTAGAAAATGTTATCTTAATCAGAAGAACATTGTGCAAAAAGTAAAGTTTCCGTACAAACTTTATTAGAATGTTAAGGAATAATGTTCTAACAATGTTTTCACTAAATATTTTTAGAATGCTTTGAAGAATGTTCTCTGGCCTTTTATGAGAACATTCTGGGAACTAAAATAAAACTATCTGCTGAAAACATTAACACTGCCTGATAATGTTATTAGAACATTTCTAGCTGGGTATTTGCATTAACCACGAATAACACCAAAGGCACAAATAGGTCTTTTAAATAACTTCTGGTCACATTTCCATCTGATCGTGTGAGGGGAATAACCTTAAATCGTGTTACACTATCGTGCACGAATGGTTTTGGTTGCTTAAAGCATTATCGCAGTCGCGGACTGTTTACAGCTGACATAGCCTACTGAGAAAAAAGCGGGAAAGCGAATCCTCAAAAGAAGTTAGAACAAGGAAGTGGAGACCACACGGAAAAAGTTTCATCCAGAGACGTAAGTAAAGAGTGAAATTCTGTAATCCACTTTAACAAACCTTTTCTATAGCCTATTGGGCATTATACAGGATAAGTAGCCTACTTTTTATTTTGTAATTTTATTCAGAAAAAGTTGTTTGGAGAATAACACCATTCGTTCTGAACGCTTTAGAAGCAAGTTTGCAACGATTTACAGAGTACAAAGCTAATGCCAGTCACCTTCTGTCTCGATATTTTAAACATTCGCCCTCTTTAATAATTGAAGAATGTCTGAGAATGTATTTTGTGCCAAGCCTCTATTTCTTCATGCAAGGGGATACCTTTGCTTTGATCATCGCTCTGTGTTTTTAAATCATATTTAGTTTCATTTTTAAACCCTTGCATTTGAGTGATGCTGTGCACGGTATCTTTGATGTTTATAGCCTAGTTTGATTTTTTTTTATTTTAATTTTGGTGCTTTTGATCTAACCTTTTATTGTTAAGAACTTTGGATCAACGATGGTTGTGTTAAAGTTGTGTAAACTCCCAGCCCCAAGAAGCCGTTGTTTAGGGGGTAGAGTAGAGACACGTTCTGCTTTTTTTCATCTCTACACACTTTTTCACAAGATATTTATTTTGCTTATGCACCAAAATATCATAAATTGATAATAGCCACAAGTAGTTTTTGTCTCAGCTGTACCCATAATGTGTACAGTTGAAACAGTACCATGGTACAGTTGAGACTAGGGGTGTAAGAAAATATCGATACATGTGAGTATGGTGATATTTTGTTTGGCAATACTGTAGCCTATCGATTCTCAAAAACGGAATATCGATATAAAAAATCATATAAGATTCATGGCAGTTGTTTTGAGTTCATAACCCGCCCGCTAGACAGCAGTCTTCATCTCTGAACTTAAAACAGTGACAGGAAATACTAGCATTAGGGCACGACACTGTTAGCGTTAATATAGTTCGCTGCCAGTAAAGGATGATGAACGAATTGTTTCGGTGTACAAAGCTGAAGTGTGGCTTCATTCGGGCTTTTGTGGTAACGTCCGCCTCGGTTCCGCCGCGTTGTAGAGCCTTTGCGGCTGCAGCTTTCTCTCGTGTTGGGAGCGTTTTGTCAAAGTCTCTTTTAAGGAAAGTCCGTTCACTCGGCCGCCTCTGGGCAACGCCTCCGGGCAGCTCAGACAAGACCAAGTCCTATCTAAATGAATGGAGGAATCCTGAAATCTCAAAAACGGCAACAAAATCTAAAATGAACAGCCCCATGAATGTTGTTTCTTATGCTCAAATAGCGTTTAAAAAGCTTATTTTTCAGGCTAGAGCAGCCGATGCGCATGCGTAGCTCCAACGCGCTTATGACTGCGCATGCGCATCGGCTGCTCTAGCTCCAGGTTTCTATGGGAACCGGATCTTCTAACGGCCGCTGCAGTGACGCAATGACTTTACCAATCAACAAATGGCTCTTTCATTTCGAAGGCGGTACTATATTGCGCGCACTTTCTCCCATTCATAAGTATAGTGAACTGTCTTTGTATTTCTATAGTCTTTAGGCTTGTTCGAGATGAACTATACTAGCCTGACACCTGCTGGCGATAGTAGCCGCTTGCACTCAGGGCGGAATTAAAAGCACTTTCTGCTCCCGGTAGTGACGCTCGTACGGTGTTTCCATACTCTTATCACAGATAAAGTGAATTAAATGCAATATCTGTCAAATACACAAACATTTTTATGAGCAGCTGAAACACTTTTTATATAGGCTGCTTAATACAGCGCCATCTGTTCAAGAATAAACTTCAGCATAAACGTATAGGCTACAAACTACCAATAACGTAGGGGTATATTATGCTTTTATTAGTGTTTTTGATAAAAAATACTCAAGATAACAGTGCGACTACATTTAAAAAGCTTTTACTGTTATAAAAACACAGGTTTGTGAGCATTATTAGAATTTAATTGTTAGAATAAACACTCTCCCTGCTCGCGCGCGGATTTCCTTTGCTCTCGCACAAAACCGGACACGCGCGCTCGCTCAGAGAGAGTGCGCGCACTTAAAACCTGTCTCTCCTCTTGCTCAAGTGTGCGTGTGCGCGCTCAAACTTTGTCCTGTGCACTAGCACATCTCTCCGTGCTCTTGAGCTAGATATTAATTAGATATTGTCGTGCGTCGTTGGTCGTGCAGTGTTCGTTCAGTGTACAGGGGGAAACGAGAAGCGATAAGTCTCTCCCGACAGGCAATCGGACGGTTGGATGAATTTCTGACATGTCAGAAATTTTGGTCGCTCCTCGTGAGGGTATCGCACAGTTGAAGCAGATCTACGAACCGACTGCCCTAAACTCAGTGCTTTTTCCCTCACTGCGCCTGCGCGGAAATAGAACTTTAACCATTTAATCTTTATTGCAGCAAGAAAGAAAACGACAAGAGGGAGATTTTTGATAAAGTAATGTTATTATCACGGGAAATGTGAACCATTGTCCATCATTTTGCAATTAGTGATAAATACAAACAAGTCGCAAAATTATAAATATTTCAGTTTTAAACCATGAAGGCGAGCCAGTGCATACACAAACAATTTTCAAACTTCATGAGCGTAATGCTGAGAAGTTTTAAACTCCAGTCAATTCATTAAGCTACAGAAAGTGAAAGTAAAAACTGACCGAGCTTTCGGCATCTGTTGCTGCATAACGGCACATTCTCTCAGAGGAGACGAAAGATATGGGTAGTATTGGGTTTTGTATATATATATATATATATATATATATAAAATCCCTTATGGCTGATATAGTGAAAAAACAACAACAACAGAATCTAAGTATTTCGTGTTAAACAAGTTGTTTTTGTAATTTCCTTGTCTGTAATAAGGTTTTATTTTCATTGACTGAATATATTCATTAAGCTGTTCATTCAGTGTTCAGAGTCCGGACATAGGCTAGATAGACGGTTGAGAATTTTAATTATAGACCTGTTAATTGTGGAATATATCTAAATGTTTTAAATAATCTAAATTAATCTTTTAATATCCGCGCCTTAGTTGTGTGGTAAATGCGCAATTATTGTGGGTCAAATTAATTGTAGTAGACCTATACATTTAATAATAAAACTACCATAATAATAATAATAATAATAATAGTAATAATTTAATACATTCATTGGAAATGCCAAATCCTCAGGATATCACCAATATTTTTTTTTTCTTTAAGTTATCTCTGGCTATCGTCCATATACGGGGTCATCGTCTGCGCAAGCGCATCCCACAGTTGCCAAGTCCGCATATCGGCTTTGGGCTTCTTTTTTTGTAAAGTTGAGGGAAAAAATCCCTGGTCGCGGTTGCGGTTTTTTGGGCTTATTTAAAAAAATATGGTTGCTTAAGGAAATCTGACAAGCCATTTCGTTTCTTTATTTATGTTCGCCTTATTCTCCAATGCATTGATTGACACTCTGTCTGCTCGCAGTTAATAGACAACCAGTGCAATAATATAAGAGAAGTAGAGTAATTTGTCATATGTTCTGCCCCTCATTGGAGAAAAATCACATTCAGAAAGAAGCGTGACGCTGTAATCCAAGCGATGATAGAAGAAGAGGTAGAGGAGTGGGAGGACTTTCTTTTATCCTAATTCTTTACAATGTTTTTGTAATGTATTAATTATCACGGGCTATAATAAAAACAAGTAGTAATGCTGAGTAAATACATTTGGTTTGAATAGCCTGGTATGGCAAGATGTCATCTTAATGTCTTAAAATGTATTTAGATGTCTTAAAATGTATTTATTTTTTTAACATTTAAACTTAGACCACATTATTAGATTACCTTTTGACTTCATGAATACACATAAATGACATCTTAAGGATTTAAAAAATATATTTTTATAATCTTTTGAATAATATTATATAATATTTTATTTTTTTAATATAATATATTATAATTTAATATAATATTTTTTATATTTTTCTATAATATTTATGTGGCATTTTGTTTTTTTTTATGTCATTTATTTGATAGTTATGTATACATTATTTTATTTTAAATGGTAGAAAAACCTGTTTTTGACCTCATAATAAAGCACGTTCCCTCTGTACACGGCTGGGATGAACAGTTTTGTGGTGCTTGGAATTCTTTATAATTAATTAAAAACAAATATTGCCACATTGATGGCTCAAGAAGGGATAATTGTTCAAATAACGCATCGTTTCATTTTAAAATATATATATAAAAAAATATAACCAAGTGTTTTTCAAGTGTAATATTTCTGTAAAGACAGAAAAAATGGACATTTCCATAGAATGACCCCTATATATTTTAGGCTATAAATATGTGGCTCATGTATTGGTAATAAATAACTAAATAAATAATATTGATGATAATAAATCATAAAAAAAAATATTGTGCTTGTTTTTGGCTTGGTTTTGAAGCTGCGGTTGCTTATTTGTCTCGCGAGAGTTGGCAACTGTGAACCCGAGTATTTCACACGTATAGTGAGAGCACATACATCCTGAGCTTTGGCTTTACATCGCATGCGATCTTCTCGTACAGTCTGAGTTGATACCTTGCTGAAATCGCACGGAAATCGCACAGAAATCGCAGTGTATGCCCGGCTTAATGCAGCTGCAGCGCCGATCAAAGTCGGACAAATGTTCTAACCAGAATGCATTGCTTTGTCAGGCGGCAGCCGAATCTTGCGGTGCCGCATGAAGTCGAACACACCTATTGGTTTTGTGCAGTTGGGGCGGTGCTCGCGTCGCGGTCTCGGCGATTCCATGCGGAACATAAATACAAACTGAAAAACCTGTGAAATCCAAGTTGAAAGGTTCTGAGAATGTTCAACGTCTGTATTTATTTTATTGTTTTCTTTTCTTTAGGAATCCTGCAAGCACTTTATTTTTAATTATCTTTTTTTATGTTGTCATTTATCCATAATGATTTAATGTTAAGTGTAATAATATGCTCCTTTTTCTTTTAAATATCTTAAGTTATTTAAAATTGTATTTTTCATTTTTATATTTTTATTATCTTAAGTTGTTAAAAATTCCATATTTTTATCATAACATTTATATTTGGGTGTATTGTATTTATAATATTTTATTGTCATTAATTCTTTAGTATTTTTATAATTTTGTATTGTCTTAAGCTGTCTAAGTTGTTAAAACATTTATTTTTCTTAATAAAAGCTGTATATTTAATTTGTTTGAATGGATTGTCATTTTGTTGTCTATTAGATGTATATATGTAGCCATTCATTCGCTGTCTATTTGATGACTAGTCTTGGGCTATGGTAAGACGTCTATTAAATTTTCACTGACAGCCCAAATTTTGCCTTGTTTTAGCCTAGATGTCTGGGCTGTGTTTGAAAGGCTAATAGACGTCTTATAAACGCAAAATTGCTTGCTGGGTGGGATTTGCATTAGCAACAATCAGTCCCTGTAACATTCAACGTTATTGAACCACTTATAAATACGCAAATAACATATCAAAAGAAATTAAACCAAACACCTTGTAATCGCTGTTGACTTTGCTTACATGATGGAATATCAAACATCTCACAAGTTGTTTTGCCAAAAAAACGACATTTAACCAAATTCATGGTTATTTGGGCAAGAAATGTGTTACACATAGCCAGACTATATCAGGTCTATAGTTAACCGAGACAGTGAAATAACAGCTATTGCTTGCTGGGCAGTGTGTTCTGTTTAAACCATTTTTATTTATTTAATTTTTGCTAAGGTTTGCATATGGTGGTGTGTTCTTAATGACAGCTTTCCTAAAAATGTATCCTATTCCTAAAATAAGAAATATCCCAATATATCGCCTTGCTTACAGTATTGCAATGTATCACAACATATCGTATCGCAACCCCTGGATCGTGATACGTATCGTATCGCCAGATTCTTGCCAATACACAGCCCTAGTTGAGACACCCATTCTTAATGCTCTAAAGCTGGCTTACCATTTATTGCAAATTTAATAAATTACAGTTGTGCAATTTTTATAAAAAATAAATCAGATTTATGTATTCACTTAATTTAATTCAGATTCAGTTAAACAAAATAAGAACAAAATATTTAACACCGGAAAATATATGCCAAAAAAATATAAACATGACAGTAAAAATAACAATGGAAATAGTAATGGAAAACAACAAAAACAGAAACAAACAAAATCTACTCACTGACTACATTGCCTAACACACACACACACACACACACACACACACGCATCCTCAAATTGTAGAATTGTTCTGTTGTTTCAGTTTCTAGATTCTAGGCTTTGCATTTTTGCATTCTGCTCTATTTATGTAGATTTCACGGATTTTAGTTAATATAATAATACATTTATTTAAATTACCATGGGTTTTGTGATGTTATTTGCCATAAATGTGATACATTGACTGCTGTAATACTGTGATATAGTAGCGTCTGTTTGTAGCTGTGGTGGGGCCTATTTGGGGGGAAAATCCAGGGCCATTTTTTTTTCTCCCAGTCCATCCCTGACTGTGACATGTCCATCAACATTTGGTGTGATGGTCCTTTGTGTTTAAAGCAGCGTTTGCCCTCGGTGCACTTGAGCATAGTTTCTCCGGTAGCTACTGACACACTACAGTAAAAGATGGAAATAACTAACTTAAAACCATTTTTTAGCTGCTGAAAATACTAGTGGCCTAAAACTTTTGGACAGTACTGTATAATATAATTAAACAGACTATAAGGCCTGTATGAATAATAGATTGTTTTGAACCTGAACAAATACATAGGCCTATAACTTGTTTGCTTATTTTAAACTTCAAAAGGAAATTTCAGTGAAACACGACTGGTAAGCTGAGTTTAACCACACTGGTAAACACTGTGAATAGTTTTGTTAAAGTAAACTGCTTTAAGAGCACAATCAAGATTATTTGACTTTTTTTTTCTTCTAGTGACACAAAATGGACATCAAAAGAGTGATGACTGAGGCACTTGAGGATCTTGTGGATAAAGAGCTCAAACAATTCATCTGGCAGCTGTGTAATGGTGTGGCAGAAGGCATTGAGCCGATTCCTCGAGCAAAGCTTCAGACTTCTGATCGTGAGGATGTGGTGGACTGCATGGTAAAGCAGTATCCTGATGACGCAGGCAAGATCGCAGTCCAAGCGCTGCGCAACATGAAACAAAATGAGCTTGCAAAGCGCCTTGAGTTAAAACTTCAGGAAGGTATAAAATTAGACTGCTTTAAGATGTCATATTTCTTAAGTATGTATATCAGTGGTGAGCGGTGACTTTTTTTAACCGAGTATGCTGAGTGCTAAGATTAAGTTTTTTATTTTTTTTTATTCATTCATTTATTTTTTATTCCCAGTGAATAGGAGTTAAAACTCACACCAGGGTGATACTACTCCAATAATAGACCATGCAAAATACCAAATAATAATAATAATAATTAATAATAATATATTTAAAATATTGCCAAGTAATGTTGCAAACAACAATAAAATCAGAGGACTTTAACTGTAAGCGACACAAGTATACGAAAAACAAAGGTATATTTCCTATTTTTTTCTTGATGTTTGTAATTATTTAAAATGTTATACAAATTTTTACAAACTTTTTTATTTATTTTTACTACTTAGGCATGTTGACAATAACATATTCAACATTGTCCATGACCATATATGTTTTTAATGGATTTTAAAAATTTGCTTTAGGCAGTGCATTAGTAGTTAGTTAGTAGATTGTGCCCTATTTTTACAGACTTTTCTTAGAGTGTAGCATACTATGTTAATATGAATGATTTTTTCCGTATTGGTTTTTTACCTGCATTTTAAATTACGCATTGTGTTTTCGGGTTACAGGATTACAATGGATAATGGATAATGTCCTGGAAAATTACTAGAATATTTTCCATTTTTCTTACAGTGTACTAACTGATCAACAATCGCAAGTACAAGCTACTTATAAAGTGTATCATAAATGAACATTCAATTATTATTATCATTATTAAATTGAACAATTGCAAATAGCCCAAGATAGTGCTGGACTCGGCGCCCAAGGAGTCATTCTGATCCGTGGGACAGGAAGAGGAGGGGGCTAAGGGTGAATCCCATTTCTCTGTCTTACCCCTTCCCCTTACCCCTTCTCCTTAGTTTTGTGCGTTCACGTGAGAGTAAGGGCTATCCCAATTCTCGTTTTGATCGAGGGGTAGGGCTAAGGGCAAGGGGTAGATACCCCTTAAAACCAAGCATTTTCACGAGCTTACTTGAAACCAAGGGGTACCCAGAACACACTGCGCAACCGGCAACAATGTCGGCCAGATCATCCAGAGAGTCCCATTTTCGGCTTAAATAATTGATTAAAAATTACGACAGTCCTTGTTTTGTGCTCTACACAGTCCTGTACATATATATTTGCAATCATGTTCTTAATTGAAACGTTTTAAAAATCGCTAGTTTGCTACGCTTTACATCGCTGATTTGCACAACAATCGCAAAAACATCACTAATAAAACCCCACGCGATCGACATACACACACTTGCAGACGGCATCTTGGACTTTGTGATCAACACTTGTCACCTCTGGTGACTAGCAGCCAGCTAGCGACGATGTACGATGACGTAACCATAACCAAGTGGTGTCTCATATCATAGGGGTATGTTTTCACCCCTAGCGCTTACCATTCGGTTTCGAGGACAAGGGCTAGGGTAAGACGAAGGGGTAGGGGAAGGGGAAGGGGTAAGCAGAGAAATGGGATTTCTCTCGGCGGTTGCCGGACCACCCCACCAAGCTGCCTCGGTTGAACCTCCAAGCACCTTGTCCAGTTCCGGGTGCCTCGGGCGATGTGTTTATTGCAGTCACTGGGCCCATTCAAGCGCCCAAACAGCCTACCGCTGTGTGTAAAAAATAAAACAAACATTCTCAAAAAGAGAGCAAATTTCCTCTTCCACACAATATGAGTGGCGCGTCCTCGAATGGCGACAAACCACTCGAGTCAATCCAACCCCTTGTCACGTGGGCCGAGGCCTGGCCGGCCATCCCCAGAGTGTCAGATTGGGTTATGGGGATAATAAAATGAGGTTACTCACTGCAGTTCGCTCGAAGACCCCCGCGCTTCAGCGGCGTGGTTCCCACCTCTGTTCAGAGTGAAGATGCACACGTCCTGCGCTCCGAGGTGATGACTTTGCTGGCAAAGGGCACCGCAGAAACGGTCCCTCCAACCCTGAGTAAGTCAGGCTTCTACAGCCGTTACTTCCTCATCCCCAAAAAGGATAGCGGCCTGCGACCCATCCTCGATCTCAGGCTCCTGAACCGCACCCTCATCAGATGGCCGTTCAGGATGATTACATTGAAACAGATCCTCTCGCAAATGTGCCCAGGGGACTGGTACTTTTCTCTGGACCTGAAAGATGCTTACTTTCACATCCAAAAAGCTACCCCAAGTAAATTACAGTTGGTACAAAATTCAGCTGCCAGAATACTGACTAGGACCAGCGCAAGGGAGCACATCACACCTGTCTTAGAAAAATTGCACTGGCTTCCTGTTAGTTTTCGTATTGATTTTAAAAATAATCATGCTTACTTATAAGGCCTTGAATAATTTGGCTCCTCAATAATTTTGTCCAAACTTTAACCCCCTACACACCTACACGTGTTCTACGCTCCTCTGAAGCTGGTCTTTTATCTGTTCAAACAACTCAGCTTAAAACTATGGCGATCAGGCTTTCTCTCACTGGCTCCTAAATTGTGGAATTCCCTACCCTCTAAGATTAGAAATGCATGAATCCCTTAGTGTTTTTAAATCGTCCTTAAAACTTACTTGTTTAGGTTAGCTTACTTAATGTGATTTATGTGATTACTTGTGTTTCATATATCGTCCTTAATAGGTTTTATTTGTTTTTTACTGCTTGTACTTTTGTGTGTATCTTTTTTACTTCATATTTGTATATGTATGTAAAGCGCTTTGTGATATCAACTTTTAAAGGCACTATAAAAAATATAGTTTATTATTATTGTTATAATCTAGATAGCCCCCATCACAGCCATTCTTGAGATTTGCCTTCGAGGGTGGTGGATTCTCAGTACACAGTCCTGCCCTTTGGACTGTCCCTGGCTCCTCGCACTTTTACAAAGTGCATGGTCGTGGCTCTTTCCCCTCTAAGGCAGATGAGAATCCGCATTCTCAACTACCTTGATGACTGGCTCGTTCTAGCCCAGTCAGAGGCGGAATTAAAAAAGCAAAAAGCAAATAACGCGTTCTAATAAAATAATGCGAGCCACTAAAGGGACATGGTTAGCTCCTTGCTAGCTGTAGCCTGTTACAGTACATAAGATTTCACTTACCACATAAACAGAGTAAGGAGAGATGAGGATGATGGCGAATGATTTACAGATCCTGAGCGCCACTGACAAGCATCTGATCTTGTAAAATGTGTGGTAAGTACTGCCCTCCATAGTATAAACAGAGTTCGTGCGATCGTGAATCTTGAAAGTGAAAGTAAAACGCGATCGTGTATTTGAAAGCAGTTTCAATGCCCAGCATATTAATAGCGGCTCCCTGATGCCCGCATTTTATTTACAGTATAAATACCCACTGGTATTACTGCGCGAGAAAGTATTGAAATATATATTTTCCCTGTGCTTCTTTCCTCTGAGTTAGTGAAATGAGCTGCACTGTGAAACAGCCAATCAGAGCAGAGCTCAACATTGAGCCGCACTGTGAAACAGCCAATCAGAGTAGAGCTCAACATTATTATTCATGACCCTTCCAAATAAGCCAATAACAGACCGATTCATTCTGGGGAGAAATCCTAGGGTTGTAAATGGATATGTAAAACTTTCTGGAGAATTTTTGCACTTATCTAAGCCACATACCTTCTATGTAGATATCAGAGAACAATTTAAAATATTGTATCAATGCATTATATGGCACCTTTGAATAATAAAGATATAAGTATACATAAAATGTTGTTAGATTCTTTGAATATATATATATATATATATTAAATGTGAATATACTATGTGTCTTCAGTTCAGCATCCTGTGCAGGAGGAAGCAAGAAATGCTCCAGGGTCTATGGAGCTGCAGCCCATCCAGTCTGACTGGCTCAGACCATACAGCATTACTGCATGCAGCCAACAGTTTAAGCACAGACTTCTTACACAAGAGAGAAATGATGCAAGTATCTCTGTGTCCTCGAACTTTTGTGAAAATAATACATTCATTAGTCCTGCTTTTGGAAGGCTGACTTCCTGCAGAGCTAATTAACTTTAAAACATAAATTTTAAACAGTTTTTCAATGTAAGCATTTCTGTCCATACAGAACATGTTCTGAATGATATTTCATGTTGGTCAGTGTTTCCTGACCCTTCTAAGATCTTCCCAATGTTCCTTCTAAGATGCATAATTCTGATGTATTAAACTGATCAAAAGTGACAGTAAAGACTTTTATAATGATATAAAACATTTATATTTATATTTTATATTTATATTTCGAATATATATTTGAACTTTCTATTCATAAAAGAATCCTGAAAAGTAAAATGTGTCCACAAACTACAACTGTTTTCAATATTGATAATAATAATAAATGTTTCTTGAGCAGCAAATCAGCATCTTAGAATGATTTCTGAAGATCATGTGACACTGAAGACTGGAGTAATGATGCTGAAAATACAGCTTTGATCACAGAAATAAATTACATTTTACAATAAATTCACATAGAAAACAGCTATTTGAAATTGTAATAATATTTCACAATTTTACTGATGTTATACTTGAAAATCAATTTACTGTAGAAATCTGATTTTACTGTATTTTTTATCAAAGAAATTAAGCCTTGGTGAGACTTTCAAAGACATTAAATAATCTTACCAACCACAAACTTTTTTACAGTAGTGTATAAAAATGATTTCATGGCATTTTATGTAGATTGGTCATCTTGCATGTGCTTTAATTCTACAAAATTCTGATGTTTTTTCATAGGTTTATATACCAACGAGCAGGTCTCAGAGGAAAGGTTTAGCTCTGCTGATCACCAACATTACATTTGACTGTAGTGAGTACAACAGGAGCGGGGCAGAGAAAGATGAGGAGAACATGGAGTGGCTGCTGAGAGCTTTGGGTTACAGTGTTGAGAAACACACAAATCTCTCTGGAGATGTGCGTAAAACAAAATTCCTTCCTCATGAAACCAATACTGTCTATCTAGAGCAAGTACATTTCTAGTGTGGAAATAGAAATATGAACATATTTAATTGTACAGTGCATTTTATAGCATGCATTTCTTTTAAGAAATTGTTTATTTATTCACAGGAAATAAAAATGGCAGTCAAGAACTTCTCTACACGCTCTGACCATCAAGAATCGGACAGCACCTTTGTGGTCATTATGTCTCACGGGAAGAGATTTGACAACAGAGATGCCATTTTAGGTGTCCATTATCATCTGTCCCTAAACCCCAATGATGTCTACTTTGTTGACGAGACCTTCTCCCATCTGAACTCAGAGAACTGTCCTGATCTGATTCATAAACCGAAGGTTATTCTTATTCAGGCCTGCAGAGGAGGTACAACATGATCAATAAAACTCAGTGGTTATCATATTGTTATTTTTATTTCTTTTTGTACTCAGCATTACTGTGTTTACAGTAAGATTGTCATCCATATTGTTAACAATATCTCTGTCACTCAGCTCACCCAGGAGGTGTGTATGTTAGTGACAGTGCGCCTGAATCAGACTCCTGGGTTCACAAGGAGAAAGACTTTGCCTGCTTCATGTCCACCCTTCCTGGTGAGTCCTAAAAAAAAAATAATAATAATAAAATACATAAAATAAAATGAAACACTGACTGCAGATATGAGATTTGTTGATCATACCTGTTGATTTGGGTAGACACGATTAAAACAACATTGTTTTCTTTTTGTTAAATATATTAGTTTAAGGTTGGTTCACACTTTGAAGAAGAAGCTGCCATGTTGAACTGATGAAACCACTGATGAAAATGACCAATGTTTCTTCCTTAATGAGCAAAGTTTCAAAGGTTGCTTTGTACTTTATTGTATGACTTGACAATGCATTAATTATCTCCACAGATGTCTATGCGTACAGGGATCATGTCAATGGAAGTTATTTCATCAATTACATAGTGGATGTGTTCAGTACAAGCGCTCATAAATATGACATTATGGAGTTGTTCAGGAGGGTAAATTGTTTTTCTTTATTCCAGCTCAAACGTCAAAACAATCTTTAATTTGATTCACCCCAAGTGCATTGCTCAGTTAAAATGAATGACTTTGCTTCTTGTCACATCCAAATATGATCTCTTTTTTATAGATCGCCTCACGCATGGCGAATGACCCACGATTCACACACAAGAGTAAACTACTGCCGTGTATTGAAAGGACAAGCCTTGTAAAGAAATTCTACCTGTTCCCTGGACTCTAATGATAAGACAAAACACGACTGGTGAATATGGTAAAAACATCACCATACTTCATCAGTTGATTAATCAGTACATTAAGACAATTGTCTTATATTACAAGTCTTCTGAACTGTTGTTTAAACATGCAAATGAGGCATTATCTAACTAAATATGCAAAAATTTACATACATTTCACAATAATAAAGACGTCTAAAACATTGAATAAAGTCAGGTTGAAAATGCAGCGTATAAGAAAAAAAAACATTTTGAGAAAAAACAGCCTCTATATGTATTGTATTTTGAGGGTTTAAAGGACTCTTTATAGCAATGTGTGTGTGTTCAAGAGAGCAACCATACATCTGTGTTGATTAATTTTCTTTCTTTTATATTCATTCATTTATAATCATTTATCATTTAATCATTTTATTTTTCCATTTAATCATATGATCATTTATAATAATCATTTAAATTAGCCATTTCATTGATTCATTCATTCATGAGTCATTTATATTATAGTATTATTTTTTAGATTGTTTTTCCATTGTTGTTTAGTATTATGATGTGTGGTTTCAAGGGATATTTGTGTTCATGAGATCAGAGAATGTCTCCATTTTAAGGTTTATTACACACATGACGATGTTGTGAAGCAGTAATTTTCCATTGCTATTTTGTGGTATAATAGCACAATAGTATGTATAGTGGTATAATAAGGCAAACAGATAAATAAAAAAATTAATAAAAAAAATGTGATGTATTGTCAAGTATGGTTACCCATACTCGAAATTGGTCATCTGCATTTAACCCATCCAAGTGCACACACACAGCAGTGAGTAGTGAACACACACACACTGTGAAAACGCACCCGGAGCAGTGGGCAGCCATTGTTCCAGTGCAACAATGGGGAGCAATTGGGGGTTTCGGTGCCTTACTCAAGGGCATCTCAGTCATGGTATTGAAGGTGGGAGAGAGTGCTGTTCATTCACAATCCCCACCATCAATCTCTGCCGGACCTGAGATTCAAACCCGCAACCTTTTGATTACAAGTCTGACTCTCTAACCAGTAGGCCACGACTTCCCGAGATATCTAGCAAATAGGAATATATAGATGCATGTAGTTGAAGTGGCATAAAATAAAAACTTAAACATGTATTTTGGAAGTAAAGTAGCCCAAAATCTCAAAATCGGCCCTGGCATTTTTTGGTCCAGGCGGCCCACCACCACCATATTATTTATATATATTATATATTAGTCTCTTCTGTTCACCAAGCCTGTATTTGTTTGATCCAAAATACAGCAAAAACAGTAATATTGTGAAATGTTTTTAATATTTAAAATATATTTTAAAATGTAATTTATTTCTGTGATCAAAGCTGAATTTTCAGCATCATTACTCCAGTCACATGATGTTCAGAAATCATTCAAATATTCTGATTTGCTGCTCAAAATACATTTATTATTATTATTATTATTATGTATTATGAAAACAGCTGAGTAGATTTTTTTTCAGGTTTCTTTGATGAATAGAAAGTTCAGAAGAACAGCATTTATCTGAAATAGAAATATTTTGTAACATTATAAATGTCTTTATCATCATTTTTGATCAATTTAAAGCATCCTAGCTAAATAAAAGTATTAATTTCTATAATTTATTTCCCAAAAAATATACTGACTCCAATCTTTTGAATGGTAGGCTATAGAGTATAATGTTACAAAAGCTTTTTTTATTTCAGATAAACGCTGATCTTTGGATCTTTCTATTCATCAAAGAATCCAGAAAAAAAATACTCGACTGTTTTAAATATTGATAATAATAATAATAATAATAATCAGAAATGTTTCTTGAGCAGCAAATCAGAATATTTGAATGATTTCTGAAGGATCATGTGACACTGAAGACTGGAGTAATGATGCTGAAAATTCAGCTTTGATCACAGAAATAAATTACATTTTAACATATATTCAAATAGAAAGTAGTTATTTTAAATAGTAAAACTATTTCACAATATTACTGTTTTTACTGTATTTTGGATCAAATAAATACAGGCTTGGTGAGCAGAAGAGAATTCTTTAAAAAAAAAAAAATCTCAATCTTACTGTTCAAAAACTCTTGACTGGTAGTGTAGATATGTATCATTGCATCTAGTTGTTTTGGATAAGAATAAAACGTCAGGTCCGACAATATCGTGTCTTTTCGAATTTAAATCTAGATTTATTCGCATTGGCCCATGGACACCTCTATGAACACACTTGACTTTTAAAAAAAAAAAAACGAATTTACGGTTTATTAAAAAGTGTTAAATAAAAAAAAAATATATACATTAAAAAGCGTATTCTGCACTCATGGCGCGCGCGCGCACACACTAGATGCCTGCCTCCTTTGCTTATCAAGCACTTTACCAATTCAACTACTCTCCTCTCTCCTCCTGTCTGGCTCTTTGGCCCGCATCACTCACCGCAGAGCAAGCCTGTTTTTATAAAGCTGCTGTGAAACGTGGGGAAAGCCGATACGGAAGAAGTTGGGGTTTATTTAGGCGGAGCAAAATACATCTTCGCTCTGTCTATAGCGCATTGTGATTGGGTGGTTTACGCTGTCAATATAGGAGACAAACCAATGGGCCACTGACTGCTCGCTGTCCCTGCGTGATGGTCCTTGGCAAAAAAAATAATCTGTCGGCCCCTTCAGTGCGTCGGCCCACCGGGAAAATGTCCGGTATGCCCGATTACCAGTCCAGCCCTGGGCACAATGCAATGCAGGGTTCACTAAGAAACTTTTGTTGAAAGATTAAGCTGTGCTAGCTGTATTGGATATGACAGCAGTTATATCACAAAGTGTAATTAAGCAATTTCAAAAACAAATGAAAATATATATATGTCATGACTTAGAAGTCTTTGTAAGTGGAAAATAACACCACGATGCAAAGGATAAAATATAACTGAATTATGAATGTCTTGATTTTTCTCTAGATTCACAACCTTTACAATATCACAGTGAATTGCTGATAATTATATTTTTCTTGAGTGAGTATTATGAATGTATCTGCTGTATTTGGTTAGATAAAATAGATAATAAAAAACTCAAAAACTTTCTTAAAAGATTGCTCTTTGTTGACCCATCACACAAAGAAACACACATATGAGTCCTAACTGTCCCACATACTTGAGTATGTGAAGTTTACAGTTTGGATCCTCCAGTTTGTGTTTGAGCATCTGGACTCCTGATTGTCCTGACTGGACAAAGATACTCTTGACAGAGGTGGAAATATCTTGCATTAGATGTGTACAGGGCGTCATGCACTTATTATTTTTGAGAGGGCACAGGTGGGTGGGGGTTTGGGGTTTGACACAGCAGTAGACATATATTTTACTTAATTTTTCCTTTTTTAGACTATTTGAAATATTCCCAGCAATTAAACTGTAAGTAAATGCATTTTGCACCTTTATGTATCATAGTTAATCTATAACTGGCGATGGGCAAATTAGCCTAATGTTCTATTTGGGTCATTCTATGGAAATGTCTATTTTCTGTCCCTAGCCTTTACAGAAATATTACACTTGAAAAACACTTTAGGGTTACGATTTTAAAACGATTACACCTTATTTAGCCATCAATATGGCAATATTTGTTTTTAATTAATTATAAAGAATTCCAAACACCACAAAACTGCTCGTCCCCACTGTCATGTAATGTGCTTTATTTTGAGGTCAAAAACAGGTTTTTCTACCATTTAAAATACAATAATGTATTCATTACATCTATCAGACGCTTTTATCCAAAGCGACTTACAGTGCATTCATGCTATACATTTTTTATCAGTATGTGTGTTCCCTGGGAATTGAACCCAAAACCTTTTGCACTGCTAACGCAATGCTCTACCACTGAGCCACAGGAACACCACTCTTCATAACTATCAAATATATGATGTAAATTACAACAAAAACTAAATGGTGAATAAATATGATAAAATATATAATGAAGGTCCCCTGGAGTTGTCACTGGTTTTACAGTTTAACAAAAATAGTTTATTTTGAAATAAAAATCACTCTGATGACATCACTTGACTTCCTTCTTCCTGTTTCCTGAAGATGAAGAAAGGCCCATGATAAGTCCACTGTCTCTTTTCAGTTATCAGATTTTTTTTATTTATCTCATGATTTCATATGAAGCTTTTAGTTGAACTTTGTTTTTAGCTGAAAGTTGCTTTATTGTTAGAGAATTGTAAAAAATTAGAATACAAATGATTAAACTACTTAATTTATTGAGTATACCATGATTGACAACATGTGGTTTATATATCTTGCAAAAGCCATTTTGTAAAATGTATTTGTCATGAAAATTGTGTTACTGTCACTGGAGGCACCTTTCTTGCGGGTAAATAAATGCACAAAAGATAAAAAAAATTGGCTGTCATTTATGTATATTCATAAGTCAAAAGGTAATCTAATAATTTGGTCTGTTTAAATGTTAGAAAAAAATAAATACATTTTAAGACATTTTACCATACCAAAAGTGGACATTTCTACGCATTAAACTTTTTTCTTAAGTAGGCTACCACATATGGGTGTCATGCCTTAAAATGTTTTATAACTGACTTTATATTAACATTAATTTAATACAATGATGTAAGTTACTAATTATATCACGCTCATTGTACAGAACACAGCAAAGGAAACTTACATTAACATTATCATTTCATTATCAAGATTTCAGTCTCAAAAACTCCCATTATAATCACTGAAGCTGTTTACACTGTGAAATGAATCTCTTACTTACATCGTACTCACTTCTGCACTTTGTTGTTTCTGATGAGAGAATTCAGTCAGCCAGCGCACGCCCTGAACAAAACACTGCGTTTCAGCGGTGACTCATCTGAACGCCTCTGATTGGTCAGTGCCTTCATAAGCTCAACAGAATCGTGTGTGATTGGTTATAATGCAGCGCTGTACAAACACGTCTGTCTCTGGCTCAGCACCAGACAGTGAACACAGATGTGAATTTAGCGGCTGGTGATTTGACGCACTGAACGATCTAATCACGCCAGTGTGATTGTATCAAATATAAAAATATGATTCGGCTATTTTTTGTCTTTTGGAAGGTGCATTGAAAATCCACTTGGCTCAAAAATGTGAAAGGGCAGGTGCCCGCTTAGTTTGAATGGGCATGAGGCCTCTGGATGTGTATATGTACTGTACTGATCTACAATGTTTTTTTCTCAAATGGACAAAGGGCTGCTTTTAGCTTCCTGTTTAAAGATAATGGCACGAATATTTAACACAGCCATTTCAACCTATTTGTTATGAATGAACTGGACTGCTATCTCCGGATTGAAACAGGAACACGATCTTCAGTGTTGCCAAGTCCACGGTTTTCTTTAACTCTTTCCGCGGGATGTTTTCATGTCCGGGGGTTGAGGCGACCCCAATATGTGATATTTAGCCCCTGGAATGCGACTTTTACCAGGGGAACCCCGCCAAAAAAATATGTATTTTACCCCCCGGAAAACGATTTTTACCAGGGGATCCCCCTTAAAAGCAATTGGGCTACTTTTGGACTAGTTTTGAGTAGCAATTGGGCGGGTTTTGCTGAGAAAACCTGGCAACCCTGACGAGCTTCTGAAGCGGGCTTTGCACCCCGAGAAAGCGAAACCTCTAAACGAACAAAGAGCAAGGAAGTGCAAACTGTGCGAGAAAATTTGAATCGTAAGTAGACTCAAGTTTAGTTTTTTTCTACAGCGCTTTACAGGTTGCTAAAAGCAGCTTTAAACATGAAAAAAAAATATTGCGTCAGCGTCGCAAAGGTCTTGATTTTAATTATAAATTACATTTCAACCATACACTAGGAAATAATAGAGATGAATGTGTGTATGCTGTTAGTGTATTTTTCTTTAAGGGGGAGGCAATATGTTTGCTTAGATCATTTGCTGTTATGTTCGGCACATTAACTCAGCTTTGTAGATAAATTACAGAAGTCTGTTTTCACTTCAGAGAAGAAAAAGATAAATAATCAGAGTGAATAATTTTACTTGATTCCTGCGGGGAGGTGGGTGTCTACTGCACCCATGTACAAAGTACTTGTAATCTTAAGCTACATTTCAGTGGAAAAACAGTTATATTACTTCAAGTCTTACAAAAGTTGTGCCGTTGGCTCTTCGTCTCCATAAAGTGACTGAATGCAAAGGATTGACTGTATTTTTGCCATTAGGGGAAATGTTATCTACAAAGGTTATGTGCACATCAGGTAAAAAAATAGAGTTTAACAATCTGTGTCATTAAAACACACCACAAAGATAAAAGAAAATCAGAAAAAATGCATGTCATGTGAATCCTTTTTCAGTGAAACACCGTTAAAGCAACACTATGTAGTGTTTCAACCTTAAAATAATGTCTGTTAAATTATTTCAGTGGTAGAACAACTCTTCACCGGACAAATTGTACAGCCGCTGCTACCTGAGCAGCCTCCTATCAGCTAAAACCACACTCTGTAAGTTTCGTGTTCGGGTCGACACACACAGCCCCGCCCATCCCTTGCCAGCGGAAGAGTGCCACCTGATTTACGGCATATGTCACATATTTTACTCGTAGCCTGGTTGGAGTTAGCCAACAGCTAACTATAAGACTAAACGATCTAATATGCAAGTCTCAAAACCAACGCCATGGCAGAACCAGCAAAGAAACCAAAGAAGGTTTTGTCGGAGGAAGCGAAGAAAAGAAAGAGAGAGAGTGATCGGACATGAGCCAGAACACGAATCAAGATGTCATGACATCAGTCATAGTGGCTAGATGAAAAGTACAGTCTGTAACCTAGAGCGCTCCCAAAATAGTGAATAGTTTTCGGACACTGGCTGTAACCATGTGTACCATGTCTGTTTCGACACCCAAGATCCAGAAACAAATTCCCCAGTCTAATTCACGTTCAAACAGTTATTCAAATAAAGGGGCTCTGTTACTTTACAGCCTTATAAACATATGACAATGTCTGATGTATAGACTATTATGGACATTATGGCTACATGATTGTGTGGACAACATTTTAACCTATTATACAAATTACACCCTTTGCAAACAATGCTACATACAAACTATGCGAGCAAAAAAACTAGGATAACATACTAACGTTACTGTTCTTTTTGTCATTGTAGTTTTCAATTATGGATAACAATAAATAAAACTGTAATGATATTTGTAGAACATAGTGTAACACGGGCTACTTTACCTGGTCAGTGGACATGGTTTCCAAACGAGGTTTCTACATTCGCCGGTTCTCTCAGCTTAATTTCAGCTTAATCTCAGTTATTTATAGCAAAAGATGGAAATAACTGACTTAAACCCATTTTTTAGCTGCTGAGTGGCTAGTGGCGTAAAACTTTTGCACAGTATAATATGATTAAACAGACTATAAGGCCTGTATAAATAATATATTGTTTTGTACCTGAACAAATACATAGGCCTATAACTTATTTGCTTATTTTAAACTTCAAAAGGAAATTTCAGTGAAACACGACTGGTAAGCTGAGTTTAACCACACTGGTAAACACTGTGAATAGTTTTGTTAAAGTAAACTGCTTTAAGAGCACAATCAAGACTGTTTCGACTTTTTTTTCTCCTAGTGACAGAAAATGGACATCAAAAGAGTGATGACTGAGGCACTTGAGGATCTTGTGGATAAAGAGCTCAAACAATTCATCTGGCAGCTGTGTAATGGTGTGGCAGAAGGCATTGAGCCGATTCCTCGAGCAAAGCTTCAGACTTCTGATCGTGAGGATGTGGTGGACTGCATGGTAAATCAGTATTCCGATAATGCTGGGAAGATCACAGTCCAAGCGCTGCGCAACATGAAACAAAATGAACTTGCAAAGCGCCTTGAATTAAAACTTCAGGAAGGTATTCATTTTGTTTTACTGCTTTAAGGTTTCGTATTTGTGAAGCATTCTGAAGTAAAAACATAGCAGTCACCTTTTCGAAAATAAAAGATATAAATACACATAAAATGGAGTTTAAGATAATTTGAATATATTTGAGATGCGAATATATTACGTGTCTTCAGTTCAACAGCCTGTGCAGGAGGAAGCAAGAAATGCTCCAGAGTCTAAGGAGCTGCAGCCCATCCAGGCTGACTGGGACAGGCCCGACAGCATTACTGCATGCAGCCAACAATTTAAGAAAATAATTCTTACACAAGAGAGAAATGAAGCAAGTATCTCTGTTTCCTTGAACGTTTGTGAAAATAATCCCTTCAGGAGTCATTATTTTGCTTTTGAGGGTCACTTTCCTGCAGAGTTAATGAACTTTGACTTTGACGTTCCTGCACATTAATCTTAAACTGTTTTTCGATGTAAACTTTTCTGTCTTTACAATGATATTTTATATAGATCAGTGTTTCCAGGCCCTTCTAAGATTAATAATTCCGATGCATTAAATTGATCAAAAGTGCCAGTGAAGGCAATTATAATGTTATAAAAACTATTTCTATTTCAAATAAATTCTGTTCTTTTGAACTTTCTATTCATCAAAGAATCCTGAAAAATATATCACAGTTTACACAAAACACAGCTGTTTTCAACATTGATAATAATCATAAACAATCTTACTGACCCCAAACTTTTGGAAAGTATTGTATAAAATATCACACAGTATATATGTGTATACACTGTAAAACCCAACAAGTAAAGTTAACTCAAACCGTTTGAGGAAACTGATTGCCTTAAATATTTAAGGTTTTAAAACTAACAGTTATGAGTTCTCTGAACTTATTTCAGTCGAGTTTGCTAAAATAAGATAAACATTGCAATTAAGTAATTAAGTGATTAATTGAGTGATAATTGTACATTAGTGATGAACACCTGCTGTTAACAACCAGAATCACTGAAGAAAAGAGAAACACAAGAACTACTACAACTAACTTCAGACACATCCTTAGATGAAATCAACTGAAATAAAATACATTAAATCTCTCAAGATCTGATTAAACAACCCCACAAACAGCATCACCAGCTCCACTTATTAATAACCAGACTGACTTTATTTCTGTCAGACATCTACAGAAGATCTTATTGAGAATTAACTAAGGTTTAGATGTTGATTTAGTTTCATTTGAAGTAACCATGTTAGAGATCAGTGTCTGCTTTAGTTCAGCTCTTGACCCTTGACTACTGTGTTTGTGTTTTTCTTCTTTTTATTTTCTGGTTGTTGAATTTTTTATTTTTTATTTTTTTTTAATGGTCACAATTGTTGAGGTTCGTAAGTTGATTCTTGATGTCTGTGTGAGTCTAAGTGCTACCATAGATGAAAACTTTTTCTGGACAAACTGTTTGGAAAGTCCTTTATATTAACTGACTGTCACAGAATCACTTTTACTATAATCAATCCAACATCCATTTAACCAGAGATTACACACACAATGAGTCTATGTTCATTATAAATATATAACAACCAACCACTGATCATTTTCTCTGGGTTTTTGAGTTGTAATAAATATATTGAAACAAATGCTTAAAACAGCCAGAAAAAAAAAACAACTAACACAGAAGTCAAGGGTCAAGAGCCCAACTAAAGCAGACACTGATCTCTAACATGGTTACTTCAAATGAAACTAAATCAACATCTAAACCTTAGTTAATTCTCAATAAGATCTTCTGTAGATGTCTGAAAGAAATAAAGTCAGTCTGGTTATTAATAAGTGGAGCTGGTGATGCTGTTTGTGGGGTTGTTTAATCAGATTTTGAGAGATTTAATGTATTTTATTTCAGTTGATTTCATCTAAGGCTGTGGCTGAAGTCAGTTGTAGTAGTTCAGGGGCCTCATTTATAAAATGTTGCGCAGAAACCATCCTAAATTTGATCTTACAATCATTTGTAAGATATGCGTACGTGCGATTCATAGAATGAACGTACGGACAGAAATCACGCGTACGCGTCTCTTTCAGATGTGAAATCTATGAATCGCCAATGATCTTGAACTTGCATGCAATTGACTGGTTTCAGCTCTCTGCTTGTAAACGACTCGTAATTAATATCATTAAAATATAAAAGATCACCAATCATCATAATTTAGAACAGCGAGCTGCAAGAACAGCTTATATTTTAAAAAACCTTCAATACTCCGACAATAAAAAGTGCGTACGCCTGCTCAGACCCTGACGTGACGCTAAGCACTTTTCCACGTCAAAGACCGTCTTTATAAATATGAGCTTTGGCGTGGATTTAAGCGTACGCACACTCTAAGATCAAATCTGAGCGTACGAACGCTTTATAAATGAGGCCCCTGGTGTTTCTCTTTTCTTCAGTGATTCTGTTTGTTAACAGCAGGGGCCTCATTTATAAAATGTTGCGCAGAAACCATCCTAAATTTGTTCTAAGATCATTTCGCAAAAGTGCGTAAGTGCGATTCAGAGAATACGAACGTGCGCACAAAAACACGTGCGTACGCCTCTCTTCCAGATGTGACGTTTATAAATCGCAAATGATCTTGAAATTGTGCGCAGCTGACTGGCGTCAGATCTCCGCCTTGTAAACGCCCCCTAATTAATATCATTATCATATAAAAGAGCACACGCCAATATCCGAATTTCTATGCTTGAGAATGACGAGCACTAAGAAAAAAAAACTTTACTGAGTCTGAAATTGAGGTCCTGCTGGCGGAGGTAGAGGTTCGTGCGGGGACGCTTTTTGGGAGTCTCTTCAGTGGGCTTTCACACAAAACTAAATTTGTGGCATGGCAGTGTATAGCGCAGGCTGTGAACGAGGAAGGGGGGCAGCAAAGGTTCCTAAAAGACGTTAAAAAAATGGTCTGACTTGAAATTACAGTCCAAAAAACGTTTTGTCTTCTCATTGCACGGTCCATTCTGCTTCTTGCACACTACTACTTCATAGGCCATTTTATAGGCCATAGATGCACAGGAATTATTAACATGCGTGGATCCAAATTATTTCATAATGTGTAATTATTCTTTGGACAAACAATGTGTGTGTGTGGTTAGATTTTTTCTATTGACTATTATCAAAATTACTACTAGAAACAACAGAAATAATAATAATAGTAGTGGTGGTGGTAGTAGTAGTAATTATTAAACAATAAGGTTTCCAAAAGTAAGAATACACTACGAATTCAAGTAAAATTTTCAGTCATCTTATAAAAAGTGAGCCATCCTACTTTTAAAATCACTTGCTATGACAACTAATAAAAAGTGTAGTATCACAAAATTCTAGCAAAACTTAAAAAAAAAAAAACATCATAGAAAGAAAAATTGTACGTTTCATATCATAATAAAATAAATTATTACACGATTATGGTCTCAGGTCTGAAAAAAACAGCATGTGATTTGGAATTTCTTTATATTTACAGTTTACTAATGCTGCTCAAATGTGCCATTAATGTACTGACACAAACATATCTAGTGTATTTTATACAAATATAACTGATGTAAATGACAAAAACAAAGTTTAAGGCTGATGTCTCTATTCATTTTCACAGAAGCAAAGCAGCAGATGTTATAAATAAAAACAGTTTATGCTTTTTTTTCCAATAGTAGTAAAACAAGACGTCGCCAGTTCTCTTGTAAAATAAAATAATAAAAAACAACAACAAGGAATAAACTGTGTAGCCTAGAATGCGAGTAAACAACTCTCAACATTAGGCTACTAAAAAGGTCAGTTTAATCTCGCAAAAACTCCTGTTAATAAAAAATCTGACTACACTGCACAATTAATCTCTCACACTGCATCTTTGTTGTTTATGATGAATTCTTTTATTAGATATTCAAATAGCTGCAGTACTCTGACTTTGCCACAAGGAAAAGTGCGTACGCCTGCTCAGACCTTGACGTGGCGGTAAACACTTTTCCACGTCAAAGACCGTCTTTATAAATATGAGCTTTGGCGTGGATTTAAGCGTACGCACACTCTAAGATCAAATCTGAGCGTACGAACGCTTTATAAATGAGGCCCCCAGGTGTTCATCACTAATGCTCAATCAGCACTTAATTAATCACTTAATTACTTAACTGCAAGTTTTAAAACTTACATTGTTTAAGCCAAGGTGAATTTGTTTACTCAAACGGTTTGAGTTACCCTAACTTGTTGGTTTTTACAGTGTACAGTGAAAAAAAATAATACAATTTGATCCCCTGCTGATTTTGTACGTTTGCCCTCTGACAAAGAAATGATCAGTCTACAATTTTAATGGTAGGTTTATTTGAAAAGTGAGAGACAGAATAACAACAAAAAAAATCCAGAAAAAACGCATTTAAAAAAAAGGAGTGAAATAAGTATTTGATCCCCTTCACAAAACATGACTTAGTACTTGGTGGCAAAACCCTTGTTGGCAATCACAGAGGTCAGACGTTTCTTGTAGTTGGCCACCAGGTTTGCACACATCTCAGGAGGGATTTTGTCCCATTCCTCTTTGCAGATCCTCTCCAAGTCATTAAGGTTTCGAGGCTGACGTTTGGCAACTCGAACCTTCAGCTCCCTCCACAGATTTTCTATGGGATGAAGGTCTGGAGACTGGCTAGGACACTCCAGGACCTTAATGTGCTTCTTCTTGAACCACTCCTTTGTTGCCTTGGCCGTGTGTTTTGTGTCATTGTCATGCTGGAATACCCATCCACGACCCATTTTCAATGCCCTGGCCCTGACGGTACATGGCCCCGTCCATCGTCCCTTTGATGCGGTGCAGTTGTCCTGTCCCCTTAGCAGAAAGCATAATGTTTCCACCTCTATGTTTGACGGTGGGGATGGTGTTCTTGGGGTCATAGGTAGCATTCCTCCTCCTCCAAACACGGCGAGTTGAGTTGATGCCAAAGAGCTGGATTTTGGTCTCATCTGACCACAACACTTTCACCCAGTTCTCCTCTGAATCAATGGCAAACTTCAGACGGGCTGTACATGTGCTTTCTTGAGCAGGGGGACCTTGCATGTATTTTTTTACTGTACAAATAAATGCAGCCTTGCTGAGCAGAAGAGACTTCTTTTAAAACATTTGAATATATTACAAATCCCAATTTGAACACTATTGGTGAAGACCTCAGTGATTCTCTTTGTTTTTTTTTTTTTTTTTTTTTTTTTTTTTTTTTTTTTTTTTTTTTTTTTTGGCCTGTCAGTAGCACAGATAACACATGACAGTACATATGCATGGCTATACTATCATCATTCACAGCCTTTTTTTTTTTTTTTTTTTTCTTTTTTTTAATTAAATTTATTTATTTATTTTTTATATTAATTAATTAATTTAATTTTATATACCCTTTTACTTAACCACACTGTGATAGACAAGACCAGGGGACAGAGAAAACAAGAGAGAGAAAGAAGAAAGAAAGGGAAAAAAAAAAAAAAAAAAAAAAAGGGTGTGGGGAAAGTCAACAAAGAAGGGAAGAGAGAGAGAGAAAAAAAGGAGAATGGGGGATAGAGAGAGAGAGGGAGAAAAAGCAAAAACAAAAAAAAAACAGACAATTTGCTTCAATACCTGCTGACAAAAAGAGAAAACAACCGAAGACACAACATCAAAGAGACTGCAGCAACAACCAACATCTGTATAAATCACAATAAATTCTAAATGTTAAATGTTATTGAGCAGCACACATAACTAATATTACAAAATAAGTTTTGAAGCAACAGCAGATCAAGACAATGTGTGTCTGTGAGCACCTGTTTTTACACCAATGTGAATGCTTGAGTGTACACCTGTGTGTGTGAGCGCGCTTGTGTTCATAAGGTTCCTCCATGTAAATGTTTAATAGTGTGTGTGGGGAACAACAGCCCCATCCCGCAAGGCATAAAGCAGGCACGGAAAAGACCCGGGCCCCAAACATCCGGAGGCCCCCCAGGGCACGGGACCCCCAGGAGAACCACCGCAGGGACAACCGCGGCCTCCACCCAAAAAAAAAAAAAGGGCAGAGGAGAGCCCGAAGGCGGGACCTCCGACAGCCACAGTGTAGGCGCCCCAGGGTGCCGTGGCGGCAAGCCCGCAGGCTCCACCGGCAGCCGACCACACCAGGGCGGACCGGGCCCTGGGCTCGGAGACCCAAAGGCCCCCCACCCCACAATCGGGGCCCAGCAAGGCCAGTAAGGCCAGGCCCCGCCAATCGACCGCCGAGAGTGGGCCGGCGCTCGCCCGAGCATCCTGCCCCGGCGCGAGAAATCACCAACGCACCGGCGGCATCCTCCACCGGCAGGGCATGGTGGTGGGGTGGGGGTCGACTAAGATGATGAGTGAAGCGGAGTCTAAGGCCCGACCTGACACATAGACGTAGACGACAAGCACACATATACACAAGCAAATGTTCCCACCCTCATGCACGCAAACAAATATTCACACCTTCGCCCCACATGTAGACACACAAAAATGAACACGGTACCCACACTCACACTCCCCATATGCACTCTATACTCCTAGGTCCAGGCACCACCACCCCCAGAGGGGTAGCCAGCGCCCGATCCCGGAGCTAAACCCCCTTCGCTCCGGCGTGGGGACAGGAAGACCACCCCGGTCCCCGCAGCAGCAGAGAAAATCAACAGCCCAGACCCCGACCGGGCGGCCAGCTCATCCTCACATCCCCCGGCCCCAGACAGAGAACAGAGAACAGGGGTGTGAGAAAAAAAAAAAAGAGACCCCATGCTTCACCCCACCCGCTCAAATGTAGTGTTGGTGTGTGTTGTTCTAAGGTGCTTTAAAACAGGGGTGCTTTAAAACAGGGGAGGGGCACCCTCCACAAGCTTGTGTCAGCTCGTCCCTCCCCTCCCTAGAGCCCTCAATGTCTATGTGCAACTTAAAATTGAGAAGTGGGCACTGGCACCAGAGGGAAGGCTGAATGAACAGACCGCCCTCCGGATGCCATTCAGTGTGCCCACCCCCAAGGCCCTATATGTATGTGTCATGTGACAGTAAGTAATGAGAATGTCTAAGCTGTAATGTGTAATCGAGATGCAGGCGGCCACGAGGAGACAGAGGAGTACCACCTCCTCCGCATCCCAGCGACTCACCCGCACCTCAAAACCCTACCTATGTGTTGGTGTGATGGAGCGGGAGAAGTGAAGCCTTAGGGATGGGGAGGAAAACATCAGAGGGGGCAAAATACCCCCCCCTCTGGAGCCAGCTCCCCCGCTGACCCCCATAGGCACCCCCGTTACCCCAAATCTGCCCAGGGCGGGGGACCCAGGCCCATCCAGACCAGGGCCCATGGCAGCCCGGGGCGGCCCACCAGACCCCACAGCAGAGGAAAAACTACCCCACCCCATCATCCAGTCACTTCCCAAACTACATAAGACAATAAGACACCCAGGTAAAGCCCGTATACCCCGCCGCTATTGGACCCCCCCCCCCGCGGAGGCACCGATGCATCGAAGACCCCCACACCAGAGCCGGGCCCAAGCGCATGCACCAACCCATGCTCCAGGCGGCACACCAACCAGGACCCAAGCCCCCCAGGCCCAGCCGTAACCCCAAGCCGGAGGCAGAGCGTCCCCAGATCCCCAAACCCCCCCCGGACCAACCCCGGAACAGTGCGGCCGCCAGGCTGGCAACCTACGTCCGCCGGCACAGGCATCCCCAGCAGCGCCGCATGCCGCCGCCAGAGAAACAGCATCCAAGAGTCACCAATACAGTACACCAATACGCAGCCCCAGCGCCAAACCCCCCAAGAAACCCATCCCCAGGGAACCCCCAGATGCCCCAGGCCCATATTGCCACCCCACGCCAACAACAAAAACCACAGCCGGACAGAATCGGGACCCCCACCCACACTAGGTGATGGAGCTGATCAAAGGAGCCCAGAGAGATTGATCTAATGTGTCAGCAGAAGCTGTTTCAAGGCTAATATAATCCCACAAATAATCTCTATATTGGTTGATATTAAGATTATTTTTATTTTTCCAGTTCATGAGGACAGTCTTCTTAGCAATGCATAGTGCAGTGAAAGCCATGTGGATTGTGTTATCTTCTGTAGTGACACCATCTAGGTCGCCCAACAAGCAGACTAAAGGAGAGACTGGAATAGAGCATTTAAGACACTTTGATAAGTCTTCACAAATCCTGTACCAGTACCTCTGAACAGGTGGACAGAACCATAGAGCGTGGATGTAATTGTCAGGTGTATTGCCTTTACAGTGTGAGCAGTTGTTAGAAGCTGTAAAACCCATCCTGAACATCCGATGACCTGTGTAGTGCACTCTATGCAGAATTTTGTATTGTATTAATTGTAATCCAGGATTTCTAATCAGTTCAAAGGTTTTTAAACATATCTGAGACCAGAAATTATGGTCCTAGCTTACTGATAGATCTGCTTCCCATTTTGCAATAGGAAGTGATACTGATTCATCTATATTGGAAAGTACCCTGTATATTTTAGACATTAATTTGGGGGTTTTGAGATTAAGAAAATCTGCCACACTTGGTGGTATTTGTAAATTGATATGATTAGACTTAAATTTCCTTTTTACAATAGATTTAATTTGTTGATATTCTAAAAATCTGTTCTTATTAATCCCATATTGTTTAATTAATTTGTCAAAGGGAATAAAGTCTGTCCCTTCGAATATATGTTCCAGGTATTTAATACCTTTACAACTCCAATCTGTGAAGTTTATCATATTGTTGTTTAGCAATATGTCAGGATTGTTCCAGATAGGGGTACGTTTGCATGGGATTAGTGAAGACTCCGTCATTTTTAGAAACTCCCACCATGCTGTCAGAGAAGAGCTGATACTGATGCTTTTAAAGCATACGTGTCGTTTACTGATCGAGCTAATGAATAGCAGATCCGAAATCTCTATATTATTGCATAATGCCTGTTCTACATCTAGCCAAGGCTCATCTAAGAGGGTGTGTTTTAACCACCCTGAAATGTGTTGAAGCCTATTGGCTAAGAAATAGTGGTAAAAGTTAGGTAGATCTAGTCCTCCTTTATCCTTGGTCTTTTGCAGCGTTTTTAAGCTAATACGCGGGGGTTTACCTTTCCAAAGGAATTTAGAGATAGAGGAGTCCAAAGATCTAAACCAGTCAGGTGGTGGTTTGCTCGGGATCATTGCAAATAAATAATTAATTCTTGGCAAAACCATCATTTTTATTGAGGTGACTCTTTCCATGAGTGATATGGGTAGAGACCTCCATCTGGTTAGATCATCTTCTACCTTCTTTAAAAGTGGGATGTGGTTTAATTTAATCAAATCTGCCAGCTTAGGAGAAACATTAATACCTAAATATTTAATATTTCCAGATTGCAGTGGAGTGGAGGAATTCTGGAAGGAGCAATTAATTGGAAGAACTGTTGATTTTAACCAGTTTATTGAATAATCTGAGACTCTTGAGAAAGAGTTTATTAATGTAATTACCTCAGAGAGAGTGGTTTGTGAATGTTGAAGAAAAAGTAACACATCATCTGCGTAAAGACTAATTTTATGTTCTACATTCTTGCATTTAATGCCTTTAATCACTGTTGCCTGTCTAATTGCTGCTGCTAGTGGTTCAATAAAAATTGCAAACAGTGAGGGGGAGAGGGGGCATCCCTGCCTGGTGCCCCTCTTAAGACAGAAGCTAGAGGACGTTTGGGCATTTGTCCTGACACATGCTGTTGGAGAGTTATATAATATTTTTAACCAGTTTATGAAATAGTTTCCAAAACCAAATTTGTGTAAAGTTGCAAATAGAAAATTCCAGTTAACCCTATCAAAAGCTTTTTCTGCATCTAGAGACAATATTGTAATTTGAAGGTTTCTATTGCATGAATAGTCTATCAAGTTAAGTAACCTACGTGTATTTGTTGAGGAATGCCTCCCTTTTATGAAACCAGTTTTGGTCGTAATGAATTATGAGAGGGGTTATCTTCTCTATTCTTTTTGAGATAGCTTTGCAGATTATTTTAGTGTCCACATTAATAAGGGATATTGGACGATAGCTAGTAGGCAATACAGGGTCTTTGCCTGGTTTTAGTAAGAGACTAATGTTGGCAGAATTCATATTTGGTGGAAGTCTGCCATTTTCTTTGGTTTCCTGTAACATTCTGTAGAATGTTGGTGCCAGAATAGCCCAGAATTCTTTATAGAATTCTGCTGGAAAGCCATCTGGACCTGGAGCCTTTTTATTGGGCATACTGTTCAGAGCTTCCTGAAGTTCATCTGATGTCAGTGGAGAATCCAATGCCATCGCTTGATTGTCTGTTAATTTCGGAAGAGTTATATTGTCAAGAAATTGGTCAACTTCGTCTTTAGATGGGTTTATCTGTGGAGAATATAAAGATTCCTAAAAATCTCTGAAAGTGTTGTTTATTCTTTCAGGGTCATATACTGTATCCCCAGTTAAATCTTTAACAGCACATATCGTTGTTTTTTCTTTATTTATTTTTAACTGGTTCGCTAAGAATTGACCTGATTTGTTACCATATTCAAATTCTTGCCAGCGAAGTCTTTGTGCTAAGAATTTAGTTTTTTTATTAATAATTTCATTTAATTCTAGTTTTGCTTTACATATTTTTTTCAGCATTTCCTGTTCCTGGGAGGATACGTAGGATTCTTCTAAAGTTTTTATGGTTTCTTCTAATTCCTGAATACATTTATTTTCTCTTTTCTTTTTATGCGATGAGAATGAGATTATTCTACCTCTCATCACAGCTTTGCCTGCTTCCCAGAGAACAGATGCTGATGTTCCAGGCAGGTCATTATAGTCTAAATATAAAGCCCACTCTTCTTTAAAATATTTAATAAAATCGTCGTCTTTAAGCAATGATGTATTGAATCTCCAGTTATTACTTGGTGGAGTGGTCTTCTTATTTACTAGAGTTAAAGAAACAGCAGCATGATCGCTGACACCTATAGGGTTTATCTCTGTGTCTAAAATGTCACTCAGCAGTGAGCTGCTGACTAAGAAATAATCCAGACGAGAGTAAGAGTGATGGACATGTGAGAAGAAAGTAAATTCCCTACTGTTGGTGTGGAGAGAACGCCATGCATCGCAAAGTCCATAGTCGCTCATGTACTGTTTAACTATATTTGTGGATTCCCAATTGCGCTGAGTTCCAGCTGTACTTAGCCTGTCCATTTCTTTATTTAGTCCAAAGTTGAGGTCTCCCCCAATTATAAGTGCACAATCTAGTTGTTCAGAAAGAGCGGTAAAAAAAACATGAAAGAAAGAGGGGTCATCAACATTTGGACCATATATACTAACAATACATAACTTTTTGTCAAATATAGATAATTTAATGATTAGAAATCTACCTTCTGGATCTATAACTGTGTTGAGTACTGTGAAATTAACATTTTTATGTATTAAAATTGCTACCCCCCTTTGCCTAGAGTTATAGCAGGCTGAGAACACATTAGGAAACTCAGTTGTTTTAAGTTGATCTGTAGCTGTGGCAGGTCTATGAGTCTCTTGTAATAATACAACGTCTGCTTGTAGTTTTTTAAGATGGCTAAATATTTTTAACTTTTTTTCCTTGGAGCCAGCTCCATTCACATTCCATGTGACAAACCTTAATGCACCCATAGATGTGTGTGTGTAGCTAATGCTGCTGGCTGCGTGTGATGCTCAAATGAATAAGATATGAGCGGGCGTGTACGCGCTTGTATGCGAGTATGTCCTTCATGTCTGTGTGCGCTGTAAGGTCTGAGTGGTTGCGTTAATGCTGAGTGTATATGTACATGGTCGTGCCAAGCAGATGTGTAATATAGTGTGATTTGTTTATATGTGTAGTAAAGCAGGTGATCGGTGCCGTGAAAGGAGTTGGAAGTAAGAAAGACATACAAAGAAGCAAGCATAGAGGGATGAAAGTAAAAACTTGACAGAAACGAAAACATTGCAAAATCATTTAAACGCTGCGGAGACTGACTGTACGTGTTTGTTATGATATCGTATTAAATTATCGAAATGACATAAATATTTAGAGGTAAATGGAAGAACAAGCGAGGAAAGAGAGAAAAAGAAAAGATAAATATAATGGATTCTTATCTGGAGTGGTGTTAATATAACCACGGAGTGGTACGGAGGTTGCGATAGAGCTGCCCGTCCACGTAGAGCCGGTCCACGGCGATGACAGCTCGGGAGCCCTTTTGGATGAGACTGCGTCGGATTGGGAACAGAATTTTGCGTCGCTCCAGGATTTCTTTGGGGAACTGGTCGTTTACGCCGAAGTCTGTTCCTTTCAGCTCCCTGCCGCGACTCTTCACCTGCTCTTTCTGCTTGAAGTATCCGAATTTGGCCACAATTGGACGAGGCCTCGGGGCTCCAGGTTTCTTCGCTCCCATCCGATGGACTCTTTCGAAGCAGATGTTTTCCACGGTGTCTTCCGGAAGCTTCAGGTATGACTTGATAAAGTTTTTAACCGTAGCTTCTGGGTCCTCTTCGGCAGATTCCGGGATGCCTGAAAACACCAGGTTATCTCTCATGCTACGGGCCTGGAGATCGATGACAGTCTCTTTTATTTTTTTATTTTCTTCACTTAGATGGGTCATATTTTCAGTTAGAGATTTGACCGAGTCCCGTAGAGATGCGTTCTCAGCAGCGAGTGTTTCCACCTGCTGCTGGCTGAATTCCAGTGATTCCCTCAGGGATTTAAATTCACGGTGCAGGATCTCGACCAGGGACAACCTCGCGTCGAAGCTGGACAACCGCTTGTCGATTGAATCCAGGATGTCGGTAAAGCTTTTACCCGTCGGCGATGTTGTTTCAGGCGAGTCTGCTGGGCGACTTCTTTTGGAAGACGGCGTCTCGCTTTTGGCTGGAGAACCTGCATTTTGGTTTTTCTTCATGACTATAACGTCGAAGCACCAGTCGATGTATTCCTGAAGAGTTTCTAAATTTTCCTCGCTGTCCTCGTTGTTCATTCAGTTTTTCCGCCAAGTCTCCAGCGTCTGACGTCACCTACAGCATTTCCGGTCAGTTCAGCCTAAGTGATTCTCTTTGTTGACAACAGCAGATTTATAAATGATTCTCATTACGAATTTGGGAAGATGTTTGTCGCACTTATCACATTGTCACATGCCTTTAAAAAAATAATAAAAATATTACTGAGCAACTGATGAGTAACAGTGTTTTAGCGCAGATTTTTCTCGTGCTTTGGACTTTGAACCCTGGCGTCGCAGCTTGTGCAGCGCTGTTTGAATACATGCAATCCGTGCGTTTATTAGAAAACATAACATTCTGCAGTTTATTTACTAATCGTTTGAGGCCATTTCGCGATTTCAATCATCATAGTAACCAGCATCAACCACCTCTTCCTCTTCTCATCGGAGACATGATGCAGCACTAAGCGGTCTCTCGCTGTCGGTGCTTCGTGCTTGTAATGTTTTTTGCGTCTTTCTCTGACAGTTTTAAATACTTTCACACTGCAGACACATCTGCTGCATTAGTGCACGAATCTATTTGATCGCGTCACGGCATTGTTCGGTACAATTTATTCGGTCTTTTCGCTTATTCGTCCGAACACCGAAAGAGTTTTTTTTGCTATTTTCGGCCGAACAATCGTTGCATCCCTAATGACATCCTTGAACAGCTCTTTGGTCTTGGCCATGGTGGAGAGTTTGGAATCTGATTGATTGTTTGCTTCTGTGGACAGATGTCTTTTATACTATTCTACTATTCTATTTTGCATAGTGTCCATTTTGTATATTTGTACATTACTATTATTATTTTTATTTTATTAAATATTTTTGTATTTATTATTATTATCTGTGTCGTGTCCTGTCGCTGTCATTCTGTCACACCGTGGAGCTACTGTCACTAAAACAAATTCCTCGTTTGTGCAAACATACCTGGCAATAAAGCTAATTCTGATTCTGATACAGGTAAGAAGCTGAGATTCCCTTTAAGAGAGTGCTCCTAATCTCAGCTTGTTACCTGTATAAAAGTCACATGGGAGCCAGAAATCTTGCTGATTGATAGGGGATCAAATACTTATTTGACTCATTAAAATGCAAATCAATTTATAACTTTTGAAATGCATTTTTCTGGATTTTTTTGTTGTTATTCTGTTTCTCACTTTTCAAATAAACCTACCATTAAAATTATAGACTGATCATTTCTTTGTCAGTGGGCAAACGTACAAAATCAGCAAGGGATCAAATATTTTTTTTTACCACTGTATATGTATTTGAGACATGTGGAAATCAAATGATTTCATGCCATGTTATGTAGATTGGTCATCTGGAGCTGCTTCTGTTTTAATTCTACATAATTCTGATGTTTTTTTCATAGGTTTATATACCAACGAGCAGGTATCAGAGGAAAGGTTTAGCGCTGCTGATCACCAACATTAAATTTGACCACTCAAGACACAGGAGAGGGGCAGAGAAAGATGAGGAGAACATGGAGTGGCTGCTGGGAGCTTTGGGTTACAGTGTTGAGAAACACACAAATCTCTCTGGAGATGTGCGTGAGACAAAAGTCTGGCTTCGTGAAACCAATCTTGTCTATGTAGAGCTAATAGGTTTCTAGTGTGGAAACAGAAATGTGAACACCTATTTAAGTATACTATATATTTTATAACATGCATTTCTTCTAAACAGTTTATTTATTCACAGGCAATAAAAAGAGCAGTCAACAACTTTTCTAAACGTCATGAACATCGAGACTCGGACAGCACCTTTGTGGTTATTATGTCTCATGGGAAAAGATTCCAAAATAAAGATGCCATTTTAGGTGTCTGTTATCATAGAGATCTACACCCCACTGATTACTTCTTTGTTGAGGACGTCTTCACCCATCTGAACTCAGAGAATTGTCCTGCTCTGATTGATAAACCAAAGGTTATTCTCATTCAAGCCTGCAGAGGAGGTACGTCATGACTTGTTTTCATTTCTCTTTGTATTTTTCTGTTTCCTAAATTATTTCACCTTGCATGCTGAAATACTGTAAAGTCTTTTATGTGAAAATGTCACACATGAAGCATTTCTCTGTCCAGGTGAAGATGGAGGTGTGTATGTTAGTGACAGTGCCCCTGAATCAGACTCCTGGGTTCACAGGAGAAAGACTTTGTCTGCTTTATGTCCAGCCTCCCTGGTGAGAAAAGAGAAGAAGAAAAAAATAATAATAAAATAAATAAATACCCTGACTGCAGATATGAGATTTGTTGCTCACACCTGTTCATTTTGGTCATATCCAATGGTCTGGTAGAAGCAATTAAAACAAATTTGGGTTAGACTTTATCTTAAGGTTGTTACTGTGTAATTATTAATTTATGTACTGTGTAATATGTACTTACTACATGATTAGGGTTCAGATTAGGGTTTGTCTTTGAATTATTTGCATGTAATTATGCATATGTTATTGTTATTACAATAGTAAGTACATGTAATGTGTAACAAGGACATCTTAAAATAAAGCGTTACCCAACTTTCACTCCATGAAACCATTCAGATTTGTGATGAAACGTCATCTAAAACGGCCAATGTTTCTTCCTTAATGAGCAAAGTTTCAAAGATTGCTTTGTACTTTATTGAATGACCTAACAATGAATTATCTCCACAGAGATCAAGGCGTACAGGAGTCCTGACAACGGAAGTTATTTCATCACGTACATTGTGGATGTGTTCAGCACAAGCGCTCATAAATATGACATTATGGAGTTGTTCAGGAGGGTAAATGAAGAAAATCCTGCTTCAGTTGCTTTGCTTTATTCCTGCTAAATGTCAAAACAATCTCTTTCATTTTAATTCACCCCACGTGCACTGCTCAGTTAAAATGAACAAGTTTGCTTCTTGTCACATCCAAATATCATCTTTTTTTTACAGGTGGCCTTACGCATGAAGAATGACCCAGATTTCACACACGAGAAGACGAAAATATTGCCATGTATTGAAAGGATGACCCTTGTGAAGAAATTCTACCTGTTCCCTGGACTCTAATAATGTAAAATCAGTTTAGAGGCAAATCCCTACAGGTGAATAGGGTAAAAACTAAATAAAAACATCACCATATTTCCTCAGTTGATTAACAAGAGTACATTAAGAAATTTGTCTTATATTTCAAGTTTTCTAAAATGTTTTTTAAACATGCAAATGGGGCATTATCTAACTAAATATGCATGCATTTACATGAATTTCTTAATAATAAAGAACAGAAATCTAAAACATTAAATAAATTCAGTTTCAATATTCAGTGCATTTAAAAAAAAAAAAAAAAAAAACCTAAACACGTATTGTAATTTGAGGGTTTATACGATTCTTCATAGCAATGTGTGCGTTTTACTTCAAGAGAGCAACCATATGTCTATGTTGATTTATTTTCTTTCTTTTATACTCATTCATTTATATTTGTTTTCACTTAATCATTTTATTATTACATTTAATCCTATGATCAGTTATAGTAATCATTTAATCCAGTCATTTCATTGATTTATTCACCAATAAGTCATATAATTTTTTTTATTATATTATTTTTTAATTTCTGTTTATTCTTATGATGTGTGGTTTCAAGAGATATTTGCATTCATGTGTAAGTGATCAGAGAATGTCTCCATTTCAGGTTTTTTTTACACACAGGACGATGTTGTGAAGCAGTCATTTTTCATTGCTATTGTTTGTGGTATAATAACACTTGTTGGATTTGTGCTGGTCAGATGAAGTCTGAGCACTGAAACATATACAACTAAGATTGCTCAAACTATCATTAATACAGTTTACTTTGCTGACTGGGTTTTGGATATAAAACAGATTTCTAACAAATTGACATACAGTATACAGTAGATGCATGTGGTTGAAGTAGAATAAAATAGAAAACGTCATGTGTATTTTGGATGTTTTCTGAAAGAAGATACATTATGGAAGTAGCCCAAAATCTAAAACTTTACCAGTGCATGAAAGACAATGGTTAATGTATTCAAAATAAAACATTTTCTAAATATATACACACAGTATAATATTATCATTTTATACATTCCTTTCACTTGACAATGACATTTTATTATAATCTATGCTATTGCCATATTACTATTTTAACCTTAAGTTAATTGCTAAGGAGTCGCCTCCATCCAATATAGTGACAATGTGCACTAATGTTTCCATCTACTGCTTATCTTGTTTGTTTGAAAAGTTTGATAAAAGTGCAAATTAATCAATAAAACTTTTCTAATCTGTTACCACACCTTTGTCTTTTTCCTCCTGTTCATGCTTCTGCATCTGGGTTTAGATGATTTATCAAACGGGAAGAGCTTGACTCAGTTTGAATATTAGACTGAATCTGATATTGCTGCTTAAAAAGGATTCATTCCTGATTCATTCAATGTAATCAGTCCTAGCATGAGCATCCTAACGTTCCAATAATATTTTCTGTAACGGTGTCGGTGCTGTAAGGAGCACACTATGACAGAGAACTATAAATAACAGTCTTTTAATAAATCCACAGAAGAAACGCAGCACAATTATCTTGAAACGCAATACAGGACAAAAGAACTCAGGAGAACATAGGGCTTAAATGAATGGAGACAAACGAGATAATTAATGAACACAAGTGGAAATGAATGAGCTAATCAAAACATAAGCGAAACTAGGTCAAAGGCAGATAGAATAGAAAACACAGTGAAAACAGTCTAGACATGTTCAAGTTTGCCCCTCCCCCTCCCGGAAGGTGCAACCTCGGGCCAAAGAAGTCCGTCTGAGGAGGGAGGGCAGGAGTTCTGGAGGAGAGTGTGGAGCAGGAGAGGGGCAGAAACAAAACAAAACAAAACAAAAAAAAATAGGCGTGTTCGACTTGAAGCGGCGCTGCGCAGAATGATCAGTGTATGACATCAAAGTACCCGCGAGAGCGATAATAGATCAGATGGATCCTTATGCTTTCGAATCGCTCTCGCGGTACTTTGATGTCATACACTGACCATTCTGCGCAGCGCCTCTTCAAGTCGAACACACCTAATGTATCCAAAAGAGTCCATGGGGGAGTGGAGGGTGGGAGGAGCCAAGAGGAAGCCAGGAGCAGGAGGAGTCAGGTGTTGGTCCAGAGACCAGCCAGGAGGAGGCCCCAGGGCGAAGTCAAGAGAAGTATCATGTTTCATGTTTCAGGTTTCATGTTTATTTTATTATGAATAAATACGAACTATCTGAACTTTGTGAACTATTGAACTATAACCTCAGTCTGGATCTCTCAGTCTGAAAATTAAAAACATAACATGACAAATGAATGTGCTTCACCCATGTGCAGAAAAAAAAATAAATAAATAATAAAATAAAATACGACTAAATTAAAAATAAAACAGTACCTCATTATATATATATAAAACTATTAAATAAATACCAAACAAAAAATGCAAATCTAAACAACTAATGGGAAAAGTGGGAAGATATGAACGTTCAACCAGAAAAACAGGATATTTGCACACATTAACGTGGATTCTGAGCTAGAGGCAGTAGTGAGTCACAAACACTTTCAATAACCTAGTCTAAGTGTCACATGATACATCAAAATGAGACACAACACCAGCTTTCAATATTGAGACTGTTAGATCTGCTGTGCCGCTGCAGAGAAACAGGACGAGCTGTGAAATATTATGATAAAGAATAAATGATCAATACATTTCCAGGATCATTCAGTGTACTGCAATGATAAACTGCTGTCTTTCAAATAACAAGAACAGAGTAGTGGTCGATGCTTTGAAATTTATATTTATTATATCAATTTTAGTATTTTTCTTCCCAAACGCAGATATTTGATTTGAGACGAGAAAAATAAAATAAAAGATCAGATAGGGAAAGCTCTAGCTTCATGTGGATGTAGCCTTAGAATATGTTTTTTTATTATTATGAATATGTTAAAGAAGTCCGTCTGAGGAGGGAGGGCAGGAGTTCTGGAGGAGGGTGTGGAGCAGGAGAGGGGCAGAAACAAACATATCCAAAAGAGTCCATGGGTGAGTGGAGGGTGGGAGGAGCCAAGAGGAAGCCAGGAGCAGGAGGAGCCAGGTGTTGGTCCAGAGACCAGCCAGGAGGAGGCCCCAGGGCGGAGTCAAGAGAAGTAGGTCCGGTTTCATGTTGGTCTAAGAGCTAGCAAAACCAGAAAAACAAATGATTACTATATTTAGTTGAATTTTTTTTTTGTTATCAACAATTTTTATTATTTTTTCACACACAACACAACATAATATCCAAAATAAAACAAAACAAAACAGCAGACACATACTCAACATCTCAAGGTTCAATCAAAAGGGAGGGAGAGAGGGAAGGACAACAAGAACACAAAAGTTACTCCTTTAAATAATTACGTATATTCAACAAAAAACACTGCCAAGCCTCAATGGTTGAAGGCCTGGCCCCACCGACTCGCGCCGTTGTACATTCACATGAGACAATTTGCAGGAGGCTACGGATCCAATATGCCTCTCTACACATGTGTGGTGTAAACCAGTTCTGAATTATTGTCTTCTTCACAGCTGTAAAACCAGCAAACAACATTCTCTTTTGCATTGAACTAATACAGAGATCAGAATCATCATTAAGAAGACATAAACTTGGGTTAACAGACCAATCAATTCTCAGTAATGATGACAAAACCAGGTTTACATGTGTCCATAGACTGATGACGACAGGACATTCCCAAAACATATGCAAAAAAGTGCCTGATGATGTAGTGTTACATATATGGCAGTTAAAATTTGACTGCAGTTTCATTTTAAATCTTTTGTAAGGAGTTATGTATGCTCTGTGAATGACCTTGAAGTGAATAAGACGATGAGCCAGATTTTTAGATGTTAAGCTGAGATTAGACCACACTCTCTCCCAGTCGACAGATAAATTAAGATCAGATAATTCCCTATTCCAAATAGTTTTAATAGAAAGAGGTTTCGTAATACAATCAATAATTTTATTATATATTAAGGAAACAGATGGCCGACCAGCAGATGGTGCAATCCAGTCCCGCATAGGATGAGAGGAAATGGAAGAAGACCAAGGAACGCCATACGCTTTGAGAGCAGAACGTAATTGAAGAAAAACAAAATATGCAGATGCTGGTAGACAAAATTTGGCTCTCAATGCCTGAAATGAACAGAGGCCCTGGTTATCATACATATCACCGCACGTGTTCACACCTAAAGAGGACCAAGAGGGTTGGACAAATGGACGATTTCCACATACAAAGTTCAAATTGTGCCATAAAGGTGTACTGTTACAGAATTTGAAGGGTCCACCTATCCGACGTTCAACCGTTTTCCAGATTTTAATAGAGTTAGCCACAACCGGACCAAATTTATAATTATCCCCTTTTTTTCCTGTGCCAGTAAATAAAATATCTTGAAGTCTATTTGGTTTAACCTTGTCAGCTTCAATCACCCTCCATGAAACTGTAGATTGAGGATCAACCCAATTATGAAGAGCCTTAAGCTGGAACGACCAATAATACAATTCAAAATTTGGTACAGCCAGTCCTCCTGCGCTATTAGGATGTTGTAATGTGGTAAGTTTAATTCTGGGACATTTATCATTCCAGATAAACTTAGAAATTATGGAGTTGATCTCCTTAAAGTAACCTGGAGGGGGAGAAAGTGGTAGCATAGAGAAAAAAAAATTAAATCGAGGTAACAAATTCATCTTAACAGTGGAGATTCTTCCTTGGAGAGAGACTTTAAGATTCTTCCATCTTTGAATGTCATTTTTGACCTTAACGAAAATGTTATTAAAATTGTCTCTGGCAATCTTATGAATGTTTTTATATATGGTAATGCCCAAATAGATGAAAGATTCCTTAATAGGGATAAATGAGGGAATAGAAAAATTAACCTTAACATTGTTAATTGGCATTAAAGCAGATTTGCTCCAATTTATTTTATATCCTTATAGGCTACTAAAATTATCAAATTCCTTAATTACACTAGAGACTGAAACATCAAAGTGGTCTAAATATAGAATAATATCATCAGCGTATAATGAAATACAATGATTATGGTCATGAATCTTAATCGATACTTCAGATTTCCTGATGGCTTGTGCTAAGGGTTCGAGAGATAGACAAAACAATAAGGGGGAAAGTGGACACCCCTGTCTCGTTCCCCGCTGTAAAGGGAATGAGGGGGAAATAATATTACCAGTTATGACTGATGCTGCAGGTGAGTGGTATAATGTCTTAATCATAGAAACGAAGTGTTCACCGAAGCCGAAACATTGCAGAACTGCCCACATATAATTCCACTCTAGCCTGTCAAAGACTTTTTCTGCATCAAGTGAAAAGACCGCACAAGGTGTGGGGTGGGAGTCCGCAAAGTCAAGAATATGAAGGAGTCGACGCATATTGTCAGATGCATTGCGCCCCTTGATGAAACCAGTTTGGTCCTCCTTGATCAGACTGTGAATTACCTTCTCCAAACGAGAAGCAAAAACTTTAGCATAGATTTTTAGATCACATGGGATAAGCGAAATCGGTCTGTAGCTGGAACAATCTAATGGATCTTTCCCTTTTTTAAGAAGTAATGAAATCAGTGATGTTTTTTGATCTCTATGAAATACCCCATGTTCAATTGCAAAATTAAATGAGTTAAGCATAAGTATCCCTACCAAATCCCAAATTTCTAAATATAATTCAGGGGGGAGACCATCTAGACCCGGCGATTTGCCCTTTTGAAGGCTTTTTAGAGAGACGTGAAGTTCCTCCAAACTTAATGGGGCCTCCAAAGATTCTTTATCCATCTGTGAGATCCGAGGCAGTTCCAATTAATCTAAATACTGCTTACAAATTGGTTCATCAAAATCTGTTTCGGCTTTATACAGATTTGTGTAAAAACCTTTAAATATGTCATTAATTGCCACAGGGTTCGTGGTGACCTGATCATCCGATGATTTTATTGCGCTAATATATGCCTTAGACTCGCATTCTTTCAACCTAAGGGCCAATAAATGACTAGGTCTCTGTGATTCAAAATAATATTTTTGTCTAGTCCTATGTAAAATAAATTCTGCCTTTGAGTGTGAAAGTAAATCATATTCTTCTTTTAAAGAGGACAGCTGTGTGGCCTGTTGCTCAGTAAAATGTTGTTTTTGTAGGTTTTGTAATGATTGGATTTTATTTTCTAATTGTGTAAACTGGTGAGTTCTCGCTTTGGCAAGAGTAGAAGAGAAAGATATACAGAAACCTCGTATAGCACACTTAGTCGTTTCCCACAGTATTTGAGGATCCACATCAGAGGGCATATTAATTTCAAGAAAGTCCTTAATATATTCTTTTAGAGAGGTAATAAAAGTCTGATTACTTAATAATGATATGTTAAAGCGCCATCTAGGGGACTTGGCTTTGACATCGGAAAGAGGAACACTGCACAACATAGCAGAATGATCAGATAATAAAATTGGTAATATAGATATAGAGGAATTAGATGAAATTAAAGATGGGCTGAGAAATATGTAGTCTATCCAAGAGAAAGTCTTGTGTCTATTAGAAAAAAAAGTGAAGTCCTTAGCTTTAGTATTCTGAATTCTCCATAAATCGATTAAGTTGAGCTCAGTGATAAATTTATTCAATAATTTAGAGGATGGATTGGCTGTTGTATCAGATTGAGACTTATCTAAAGCAGGATTTATGACAGCATTAAAATCACCACCCACCACTAGAGGGCAATCAATCTCCTCAAGTAAAGTTTTGGAAATCTGTGTAAGGAATGCACTGTCTGTCTCATTCGGACCATAAATAGAGACCAATGCTAACCTATTATTATATATTTTGCATCGGATAAAAACAAATCTACCCTTCTCATCACTACCAAGGTGTTCAATTGTTAAATTTAACTTCCTGTTAACAAGGATAAGCACCCCCTTAGTTTTATTTTGAGCGCTGGAAAAAGCTATTAATTTGTAATACTTATTCTGGAAACGTGCCACGTCGGATTGTTTTAAATGTGTCTCTTGTATTAAGGCACAGGAGATAGATTTACGGTGTAAATATTCTAATACACGGGTTCTTTTAACAGCAGAATTTAAACCATTCACAATCAGTGATAAAATATTTAAAGTATGCATTGAATATTCATAATCCCAAGATTGTACTCAATAAATGCAAAAAAACAAAAAAAAACAAAAAACAGAAGCACTTCCATTCCGTAAATAACCCGTAAACACTGATGTGCATTTTAGATACCAAACCTCCTATATGAAAAATCCCTTTAGAAATAATGTAAAATAGATAAAAGTATAAATGTCTGCTGTAAAAAACAAAAACAACATAAAAATGTGAACAACCGACAACCATAAACAAAGAACAACTCAGACCGCACATTACCGAGAACATAGGTCTGACTGAGCAACAAAAAACAGTGATAGGTTGTGACCGATCCACCCTAACGCAATACATGTCTCCCGAAAGGCTCACACAGCCAAAAAAAAAAAAAAAAAAAAAAAAAAAAAAAAAAAAATATATATATATATATATATATATATATATATATATATATATATATATATATATATATATATATATATATATATATATATATATATGTTTTAGTAATTAAACCTACTCTCCATTAGTCCCCTCCAAAACAGAAAAATGTCAGTGTCAGTCTTACCAGCAAAGAGATCGTTGTACCGGATAAATAAGGACAATGTCCCAGTATAAGAGAAGAAAACGCAAACAATAAGTTTAGCAAGCATCCACGGCCATCCTGCTATCATCCCCTTCTGGGCAGCTAGGGCCAAGTTCATCCCGGCCGTCACGCCCCTCCCGTCGAACTGGAGAAACAGCGGCCGCTGCTCCCCCGTCGTCCCCCCCCCGAAGAGCGGCGGCATAGGACTTCTGCTGAGACATGGAACTGATAAAATCCTCCGCTTTCTGAGGGGAATCGAAGCTTCTCTGTTCTCCTTTGTGCCGTAGCTTAATCACCGCTGGATAGATGAGGAAGGGCTGGAGACCAAGTGCAGTCATCTTCTTCAAAACCGGACCAAATGCCTTTCTCCTGATCGCTGTAGCCGGACTAAAGTCAGGAAAAAACAGCAGTGTGACATTGTTCTGTGCGCACTTCACCGGATACGCCTGCCGAGCACCTTTCAGGATATCTGATCTGTCATGCCATCTCAGCACACGGAAGATGAGAGTGCGCGGCCGATCGGAGCCCCTCCCTCCGTCATACACGCGATGCGCCCGATCAATCTCAATGTCACGGCCCCTCAAGGAAGGAATCCACTTGGAAAGATTAGCTCGGAGGAAACTAGCTGCATCTGGACCCTCCATCCCTTCTGGGAGTCCCACCAGTCTTACGTTGTTCCGCCTGCACCTGTCCTCCATATCTGTCATCTTCTCGGTGAGTCGCTCCAGCTGATCCTTTAAGTCCGTGACTGTTCTCTTATCTTCCCGCGCCGCTGCCCGAACAGAATCAACGCGGTCACGTGTCTGCTTTGTCTTGGTAACTATGGCCTCAAACTCCTCTCTTAGCTCTTTAACAGACTTATTGGTCGCTAGTATGTCCTCACGCAGTTCGCGCAATGCTGGAATCAGCACAGAGTCCATCGCATCTCTTACTGCCGCGTTCACAACCGAATTCAAAGTGCTTTGGTGTTCTTTAAATGCTAGTTCAATGCGGCTAGCAATAGCACTGTCCAGGTCTTCACTGGAGATGGCTGAATCTCTGAATTTTTTCTTCATTGGCGATTGCTCAATCTCCCTTTTCCGATCTCCTTTGTCTGCCTTAGCACTCATGATGGGTCTAATGCAGAGTGGTTCAAATTTCACTGACAGGATCGTGAAATATTTGGCAAAGTGAGCGGAGCGAAAAACTAAGCCTGCATCACCGTCGAGGGGTCACGTGATCCTCTATTTAGTTGAATTTTTAACTGTCTGGAAATCACTGGAAGTGATTTAAAATGAATAAACCTGAATAACCATTTTTCTTGAATGCTCTGTCATTCTTTCAGAGAGCTGGTCAATGTTTTAGACTCTCATACAAATTATAAGAAATCTTCACATAATATGAACTTTGCAGACACGCACTCAACTCAATGCCAATAGTGTAAGTGGTTTGATCACATCATTATCAGCACTACGACTAGTAAAAATGAAAAACAAATATCTACCATTGTACTGTTTCTTCAAGAGCAAAAGGTCTATTCAATCATCGTATCCTGGTTTCAGATTCTTCTGCTCCTCCTTCAGGGACTGATGAAGTGGCTCAAATTCCTCCATCATGTGTATCTGCAGAGCTGAAGTCTGGAGGAGGAAACATTTATGGATCATTTTGATGCTTTTGTTCATTCATAAATTCGTACCAGCTTACCTTCACTCTGTGGAATTACAAACAGGTGACAGAAGACAATGAGTGTAGTGCTGAAAAGGGGCGGAGCTACACAATATTTATATAATAGGATATATGGATTGGTTTGGGAACTGGACTCACCGGTTTGTTTAATAGGAGTTCCACAGGTTTGTTTGACGACGCTGTTTCCAGATCCTGTTCAGTGCACTGACTGAAGCCTAATGCTGAATGTTTGATCAAGTATGACCTCAGTCTGGACCTCTCAGTCTGAAAATTAAAAACATGATGTGACAAACGAATGTGCTTCATCCATGTGCAAATAAATAAATAAATAAAACAGTAGCTCATTATTATAAAAAAAAAAAAAAAAAATCCCAATCTAAACAACTAATGAGAAAAGTGGGAAGACATGAAAGTTCAACAAGAAAAACAGGATATTTGCACACATTAATATTCAAGGCCATTGTCACTCCCTCGCATACAGGCTTTCAATCACAAAACATGTTTTTAAAAATTTAAATCAATATATTGTTTTCTGTGAATGAGTAAGCAGAATGATTTTCACATAATTGTGAAGTAAATATTCTAGCCTACAAGACTGATTACTCTAAAGTCTTATTCAGGACTATTTAGTGTGGGTTTTATGGCCTTACTTCAGCTACATTTTTTTCCCCAAAACTTACTAACCACGCATAATATTCTTTTTCTAAAAAATGCAAACATGTACAGTGCCCTCCACTAATATTGGCACCCTTGATAAATATGAGCAAAGGCGGCTGTGAAAATAAATCTGCTTTGTTTATCCTTTTGATCTTTCACTCAATAAATTCACAAAATTCTAACCTATCATTGAAGTAAAACAATTGAGAGTGGGGAGAAAATCTCATGATGAAATAAATGTTTTTCTCCAATGAATGTTGGCCACAATTATTGGCACCCCTAGAAATTCTTATGAGTAAAATATCTCTGAAGTATATTCCCATTCATATTTACATTTTTAGCACACCAGGGTGACTAGGAGCATGAAATTGTCCAGCCATGACTTTCTGTTCCACAGGATTATAAATATGAGGAACACAAAGGTCAAATTCCCTTAATCATCCATCACAATGAGAAAAACCAAAAAATATATTTCTGATGTGAAGAACAAGATTGTTGAGCATCACAAAATAGAAAGTGGTTGTAAGAAAAGAGTTAAAACATGGAAAATCCCCATTTCCACCATCAGGGTAATAATTAAGAGATTCCAATCAACTAAAGATGTTAAAAATCTGCCTGAAAGAGGACGTGTGTCTATATCGTCCTAATGCACGGTGAGGAGGAGAGTTTGAGTGACCAAAGACTCTCCAAGGATCACAGCTGGAGAATTGTAGAGATTAGTTGAGTCTTGGGGTCAGAAACCTAAAAAAAAAAAATCAAACATCCCCTACATCACCACATGTTGTTCGGGAGGGTTTCAAGAAAAATTCTCCTCACTCATCCAAAAACAAACTCCAGCAAATTCAGTTGTCAGACACGACTTGAACTTCAAATGGCACTGGCTTCTATTGTCAGATGAAACTGAAAAAAGAGCTTTTTGGCAGCAAACCCACCAGATGAGTTTAGTACAAACAGGGATAAAAAAGTACCCCATGTCCACGGTTAAATATACTGCTGGATCTTTAATGTTGTGGGCCTGTTTTTTTGCCAGAGGTCCTGAACATCTTGTTCAGATGCATGGCATCATGGATTCTATCAAATACCAACAGATAAAAAATCAAAACCTGACTGCCTCTGTTAGAAATCTTATAATGGGCCGTGTTTTGATCTTCCACCAGGACAACAATCCAAAACAAACATCAAAATAAACACAAAAATGGGTCACTGAGCACAAAATGAATCTTTTACCATGGCTGTCTCTGTCCTCTGACCTGAACCCTACAGAAAATGAGTGGGGTGAACTTAAGAGAAGAAGCACCATCATGGAGCTGTGAATCTGAAGGATCTGGAGAGATTCTGTATGAAGAAATGGTCTCTGATCTCTTATCAGGTGTTCTCCAAACTCTTCAGGCATTATAGGAGAAAACTCAGAGCTGTTGTGCTGTTAAAAGGACGTTGCAATAATTGGGTGCCAATAATTGTGGCCAACATGAAATAGTGAAAGCATTTATTTCACAATGAGATCCCCCGCCCAACTTTCAATTGTTTTACTTCAATGATAGGTTGGAAATTTGTGAATTTTTTGAATGAAAGATAAAAAGGATAAACAATGCAGATTTATTTTCACAGCTGCCTTTGCTCATATTTACCAAGGGTGCCAATATTAGTGGAGGACACTGTACATCCATCTTGGTCACATATTATTGTAGCACTTTGTGCTGAATACAAAAAAAATTACATGTTGGTCAATAGTATGTTATAAGTAGCTGAAATAAGCACAAATATCAGGGCATGTCAAAACATCTCAAGGGCTCTAAAATTACCTCAGACACCAGAGGGTCCATGATGGTGACCTCAAACGAAACATTTTCAATAAGACATCAACATCTAAACCTCTGTTAATTCTCAATAAGAACTTCTGTAGACGTGTGACAGAAATAAAATCAATCTGGTTAGTAATAACTGAAGCTGGTAATGCTGTTTGTGGAGTTGTGGAGAATAAGATCACACCAAATGAAGAGCCCAGAGTGTTCCTACAGACCAACACCTTTAACTCAAACTCACTCTAAAACACCCAGAATAACAGATGACACCTGATATCTGAACAGCTGCCGTATGATGTGCTTTTCCACAGATGTTCATCTGCTGTGTCTCTCAATCAGAATCAGGAATTAAAAACAAATGCAGGTGATGAGCAAGATTCAGTGTCTCTTCAGGAACAATAGTTTCTGTTCATCAGTCAGAATAATGTTAGTTTAGACGGCATGCAGTGGAACGGACTGCTCTTCTGGGATCACAAAGGGAAATAAATCCTTCTCCAGTAGTACTCTAGTAAATCCTGATATAAGGGAATATAATGGTTTATATAATGGTATGTATAATGGCTGATATAATGGTTTTTATACTGTACAAACTGTATTTTCTATCGCCCCAAACCAACTCTATGCCTAAACCTACCCCTTACAGAAAACGTTCTGCATTTTAAGTTTTTAGATTTAAAAACAAAACGAAAACATTTAATATGTTTTTAAGCCTTTTGAATTACGGGGACATAGGCAGTGTCCTCAGAAACCACCTTCATATTCTAATACCTGTCAAACCCTGTCATTATAAAAATGTGTGTCCCCATAAACCACCCAAACCAGTGCACACACACACTTTTACTTCCAGTATGACATAGTATTTTTAAAGCATCTAGTATAAACAAATTTGGCCAACATTTAGATGTACACTAGCAAGTAGATGCCCTAAAAGCTAAATTACAAGCAACAAAACAGTCTGTGTGTCTCAGTTGTTTCTCACAGCAGGTTGTGTAATCTGACACAGAGATAGTTCAGACTCAAACACCCCAAACCCAGCATAGAGGGGTTCAGTGAATGTGGTGTTGAATGTGTGTAAGTGTGTGAGTGTGTGTGTGTCAGAGACGCTGTAGAAGGACAGAGTGCCGGCCAACACGTCCAAATACACTCCTACTCTTGTAGAATAGGGTGATGGGACAGGTACGCTAGTGTTCACATTATTGTGCCAGGAAGTGAATCCATCAGAAGAGCAGTACAGACTCCAGGATTTGTTACTGCATCCAAACCAACAGTCATTCCCTCCTTTCCTGCTGATTTCTTTATATGTCACTGCTATATCAGCTTTACGTCCAGTCCATTCAGCCTCCCAGTAACAGCGTCCAGTCAGAGTCTCTCCACACAGAACCTGCTCAAAGCTCTCAAATCTGTCTGGATGATCAGGATATGGCTGCTCTTCCTCAACATGCGTTGCTTTTCTATTGTCCTCAGACAGAGAGAGTTGAGTGTGTGCTGTGTTTGAATCCAGTCTGAGATCACAGGCATCTGAACACAAGAAGAGAGATGAAAAGTGCATGAAGGACAGTTTTACAGCTGTGTTGGTAAACTGGGTAAACCCTACATTACCTGTAAGGGTGGAATTAAGGGACAGAATGTAAAGTTCGTACAATATAATAATCATTATGTCTATGAAAAATCCAGATAAAAAATGAAAACACAACGTGTGTGTTAGTGACGCGCGGATGGCGGTTATATCTGCGGGTCGGGTTTAATAAAAAAAATGCATTCTGATTACTTGCGGGTGGGTCGTGGGTGGATAAGATAAATCATTAATGATGCAAATTTTAACTACATTTTCTAAATAGGCTACAGAAATTGAATAAAGTGTAAAGTAACATATTAAAGTTATTCAACAAAACATTATTTAGTCAAGAGCAGTGAGGTCTTTTGTTGTTTGATTAACATTAATGACAGACGGCACAGCTTTATTAGGCTGCTGTCACAAGACCTATTTCACGGATCCAATACTGATACACATGCGTTTTCATTCGCAACTGTTTACATTAACTAAGACAAAACTGACCGTGCTTATGAGGATACTCGCCAGGATGACCATTTTGACGTCATTTTGTGTGCATTTGGCCACTTAAGCGCAACAAGATTTGCTTGCAAACTCAATTTGGTACTCTCAGCGCGCGCTTTGGATGTGACTGCAGCGCACAGAAGAGCGCCTCTGGAGAGTGCGAGTACCGAATGGCTTAAAAAGACGTGAAAATAATCATTTTTTGTGACAATGCAACAATGACCGAATAGGAAATTGACAATTCTGTCAACTGCACCGAAACGTGAGCTAAAGTCTTGTATCGCAGCGTGCAGCTCTAGATGCGCAGATGTGAAGAGAAGGTCAAAGAGAGAAGACGCGGTACAGCTGAACCACTCACGCTGTTTTCAAATGACTGATTTGATCTGATGGTTTGTGTGAATTTAGTTACTATTATTCACGCTATATTGAATAAATGTTTTGCAGTAATTTCCCTCATTTTAAAGTTAAAAGCTGCGGGAATGAGTAATGCAATATATGCGCAATCCCGCACAGAAATTCAGGACCTAATTAAACATAATTATATTATACAGAGGATTGTGAAATAGATTTCCAGGACTTTTCCAAAACTTTCTGGGTTTATTTATTTTTCCAAAACTTTTCAGGCCTGGAAATTGCTGTTTTAAAATTCCATGACTTTTCCGGGTTTTTCATGACCGTATGAACCCTGACTGTGACGATCGGGTGCAGGTCGGGTGCGGTTATCTAAATCAGACAAATATATAGGTGCGGGCGTTTGGCGGGTGGATAACTTATTTGAAGCTGTGGATTCGGGTGACGTTTTAGCTCATCCGCGCATCACTAGTGTGTGTGTGTGTGTGTGTGTGTGTGTGTGTGTGTGTGTGTGTGTGCGTTTTTGTGACAAATGAGGACATGAATTTGTATAATGACGTGGGTATGACATGGGTATTACAAGGAGAAGGTGACTTATGAGGACATTGCTCAATGTCCCCATTTTTCAAAGCGCTTATAAATCATACAGAGTGAGTTTTTCTGAGAAAGTAAAAATGCAGAAGGTTTCCTGTAAGGGGTAGGTTTAGGTGTACGGTTGGTGTAGAGCGATAGAAAATACAGTTTGTACAGTATAAAAACCATTACGCCTATGGGATGTCCCCACTTTTCACAAAAACAAACGTGTGTGTGTGTGTGTGTGTGTGTGTGTGTGTGAGATAGAGAGAGCGAGTGAGATAGACAGAAAGAGAGAAAGAAAGAAATAAAGAAAAAAAAGAAAGAAAGAAAGAAAGAAAGAAAAAGAAAGAAAGAAAAAGAAAGAAAACCTACATTTTCTCAGTCCTGGTTTGATTCTGAAATGTTTTCCATGGTTGCAACTACAAAGACAAATATAAAGCACAAATGATAAAGGACTTGTTAAACTTATGCAAAAAAATCTAAAATCTTAAATTCAATAAAAGATTTCTCGGTATCACTGTACAATAAGGTTCATTAGTTAACATTAGTTAACAACATTAGTAAACATGAGCTAAGAATGAATAATACTTATACAGCATTTATTAATCTTAGTTAATGTTAATTTCAGCATTTACTAATGCATTATTAAAATCACAAGTTGTGTTTGTTAACATTAGTTAATGCACTGTGAACTAACATGAATAAAGATTAATAAATAGTGTGGCCTCTATTGTAGTGCAACATGTATATACATCATGGATATTAAATAAAATCCCCAAATCAATCTTTTATGTGATGAGTAAACAAAACTTCACTTAACATCATGTTCAGCATGCTTCAAAAATCACAATAGGCTTTATGCTTTGTTACTTGTAATATGAAACAACATCTCAGTTTTCAAATTCCATAAATTTTATCATGAAATTAAGCCTAATTTTATGATACTCTTTAACATGTTGTGACAGACCACCTCCCAGATAGCAACATATTGTCGGCCCACATCTGGCACATGTGGAATGACGATCTGGCCCACATGTGGTGTGGAATGATGGCACTTGGGCGTTTGCCAGATCTGGGCCACAAGCAGGCCATAGCAATGCCACATGTCACAAAATTTGTTGCAATCATTGTGGCCAAAAAACCACAGATGCAACATTTTCTAAAAAGACAAATTATAATTATTTGGTCACCATCATTGAGTCCATCAGAAGAGAATTTAAAAAAAGGAGACTACAGCCCAAATCCAAACTACCTTAAACAAATGTGTGCACAGAGGCATCTACACATTTTGATGCTATTTTCAAGTCAAAATCCTCACATTTTGATTTGTTAACAATTTTTAGGGTAGTTCTTAACACATAAATAATAATATAATACATAAAAGAGCAAGGGCCATATCTTTTGCACAGTACTGCCCCACATACCTGAGTGTCTCCAGTTTATAGTTTGGATCCTGCTGTTTGTGGTTGAGCAGCTGGGCTCCTGATTGTCCTGGGTGATTGTAGCTCAGATCCAGCTCTCTCAGGTGTGAGGGGTTTGAACTCAGAGCTGAAGACAAATAACCACAGCCTTCCTCTGTCACCATACAGCCAGACAACCTACAGATACACGAAGACAGATCAACTACAGACACATACAGTCAGATCATATACAAACCAGGAGATTAAGTGAACAATTAAGAACTGACAATAATAAAATAAGGAAACCTACCCATGTTCATGTGTCAATTGTCAGTCCTCTGTCGTGTGTGTCATGTGTTCCCGCCTCATGTGTCCATATTTGGTTTGTTTCCTGTCCTCGTTAAGTGTCATTATGAGTTAATCCTTGTCCAGCCGTGTTCGTCTAATTATCTATGATTTACCTGTGTATTTATAGTCCTGTCTGTTCAGTTTGATTTCGTCTGGTCTACTCGTTACTCCAGGTGTTTCCTGTCAGCCTTGTCTTGCCCTGTCTTGCCTTGTCTGTATTAAATACTATTATTTGAGTTTACGTCCTCGTCTGCGTGTTCCTGCATCCTCCTCGTGTGTGCACCGTGACAGAAGACCAGACCTAACCGTAAGCGGCGCCCCTTCACCTCGTTTTATTTTGTTCGATTTTTCTAGTTTTTATTTTGTTCCGGTGTTTTGTCTCTCGCGGCAAGCGAGTCCGCTGGCCGTGAGTCCTCATGCCCGCTGATCACGGGAGATATCTGCCACCGGCTGTGGCTATCCTAAGCCCGCCGGCTGGTTCTCTAGTTCCCAGGTTGCCGCTCCCCCAAGCCCGCCGGCCCGCCGCTGACTCAATGCCCGCCGGCCCGCCGCTGACTCAATGCCCGCCGGCCCGCCTCTGACTCAATGCCCGCCGGCCTGCCTCTGACTCAAGCCCGCCGGCCCGCCTCTGAATCAAGCCCGCCGGATCCAGTCCACATCACCGCCAGGAGTGCCGTGCCATGTCCCCAGAGTCATGGTTTTTAAGTCTTGTCTTGCCCTCAGGAACAGTTTTAATGTATCTTGTCGGTCTTGTCCATGGAGACTCGTCTGGGGCAGGCGGCTCTTCTTGTAGTGGCCGCGGAGGCTATTTCCAGCCGCCTGCCCCCTTGTCGCGGAAGTGGAGGCAGTTGCTGAGGGACCCTGTGAGGGCCCCTGACTCCTTGTCATGCCCAGAAGAAGCCTCAGCTTCCGAGCTAGCCCAGGAGGGCTTCCTGTTCCTGGGGGACTGTCTTGTCCTGTGTGTCTAGCCCCGGAGGGCTGTCCTGTGTCTGTGTTTAGCCCCGGAGGGCTCCTGATAACTTCCCCAGGGATTTTTTTTGTTGGGGGGGGTAGAAAGGGTTCCGGCTGTAGGGGCCGGGCCGAGGGGACCGAGGCCACGGCCACAAGCACCACCTGCCATGGCCTCCTGAGCTCCCTGCACTGCCATGGCCTCCAGAGCTCCCTGCACCGCCATGGCCTCCTGAGCTCACTGCACCACCATGGCCTCCAGAGCTCCCTGCACCGCCATGGCCTCCAGAGCTCCCAGCTCCGCCATGGCCTCCTGAGCTCCCTGCACCACCATGGCCTCCAGAGCTCCCTGCACCGCCATGGCCTCCAGAGCTCCCTGCACCACCATGGCCTCCTGAGCTCCCTGCACCACCATGGCCTCCAGAGATCCCTGCACCGCCATGGCCTCCAGAGCTCCCTGCACCGCCATGGCCTCCAGAGCTCCCAGCTCCGCCATGGCCTCCTGAGCTCCCTGCACCGCCATGGCCTCCTGAGCTCCCTGCACCGCCATGGCCTCCAGAGCTCCCTGTACCACCATGGCCTCCTGAGCTCCCTGCACCACCATGGCCTCCAGAGCTCCCTGCACCGCCATGGCCTCCAGAGATCCCTTCACCGCCATGGCCTCCAGAGCTCCCAGCTCCGCCATGGCCTCCGTCATCTGTTCCGCTCTGGAGGTCCCCATCCTGTGGTCGTGTCTGTGTCTGTCCCGAGGGGCCTCCAGAGCGCCCACCCAAATCCACCTCCCCGGTGGAACTGTTAAGGCTCGGGATGAGCCTTTCAGGAGGGGGGAGTAATGTCAGTCCTCTGTCGTGTGTGTCATGTGTTCCCGCCTCATGTGTCCATATTTGGTTTGTTTCCTGTCCTCGTTAAGTGTCATTATGAGTTAATCCTTGTCCAGCCATGTTTGTCTAATTATCTATGATTTACCTGTGTATTTATAGTCCTGTCTGTTCAGTTTGATTTTGTCTGGTCTACTCGTTACTCCTGGTGTTTCCTGTCAGCCTTGTCTTGCCTTGTCTGTATTAAATACTATTATTTGAGTTTACGTCCTCGTCTGCGTGTTCCTGCATCCTCCTCGTGTGTGCACCGTGACATCAATACTGTACTTCTCTAAATTTTCAAGGAAAATTTCAAATTTTTCAGAGAATTGTTCTGTTATGGAGATCGTTGCTGTGGCATCAGTGTAATTATAGTCAACGTTATGCATCTATCTGTCTATCTATCTATAAATATACCTATCTACCTATACCTATCTATCTAGGTAAGTATCACTGAAAGCCAGCAACTGATACTAATGGATTTTTCTTTTAAATCAATTTCTGGAACAAAATGAGTAAATATAGCCATTAAAAATTACAGTAAAGTTGTGCCATAATTTTAAACATTTATTTATTGGGCAAATTAGCGTGAGAGCCCCCGGCTCTTAATGCATCGTGTTTCCTTCTGGAGCATCAGTGAATGTTTGAACCTTTTTTAATAGTTGTGTTTGAGTCCATCTATTGTCCTCAGTGTGAAAAGATGGATCTCAAAATCATACAGTCACTGCTGGAAAGGGTTCAAATATGCAAAAATGCTGGAAAACTGCAGAATCTACAGAACGTGGAGGATTTGTCTGAAGAACAGTGCTCAGTTCAACTGTTTCAGAACAAACAAGGGACTCATGAACAAGCAACACAAAACAAAAGAACAGTCGTGGATCATCCAGGTAACCTCACACAGTATTAAGAACCAAGGGTTCCCAAACTTTTGAAGGGGGTTATTTGAATAATTTCAGCTATTTTTTTGTCTTGTGGACTATATGTAAACATATTTTATGTAAAATGTCTTACTCAGGACAGTACTAAATAAAAAATAACATGCATTTTGTATGATCTCTCTTATTTTGTTAAAACTATTCACATTTTCACAGATTCTGCAAGGGGTTCCCAAACTTTTGCATGCCACTGTATGTATTTTAAGTCATTTTAAAAGCTATTGTTCACTAACATCTATTTTAACTACCACAAAAAAAATATTATAATTATAGGGCCCTATGAAATCCGTTTTTTTCCATTTTAATTTTTCTATACTCTGTTTTAATGGTTAAATTAAATTGTATTAATCAAAAAGCCTGTCTAATTAATTGAGTTTTACAGTTTTATCTGTACCAAATTCTGTTTTCCATTATTTTCTGGATTCCATTTTAATGGCTCCATTAAATTTTAATAATCAAAAGCATCTCCAATTAATTTTTTTTTTTCAGAAATACTGCACATTTACATTTTTCTCCTAAATAAATTCTGGTAAATAATATTTCTGGTAAATACTCCTTTATTTAAAATACTGATTATAATTTTATTATTAGATTAGAACACATGGATATGTTGTCATTCGTACGCTATAATACTGAACTTTGATTTCAGTGATTTGGACTGAGATGGACACTTGCTTCTTGCACTCTGTTACACTTCACTTTTGCTTTAAAAAAAGGATTTCATAGAAATTTTGATTTAATTTGGTTTAATAAAATATTCTTAAGTAAAATTGTTGATTTTTTTGGTGGGAAATTAATCGTTTAGATTAATCGATTAATTAGTCGCTAGATTAATCGAAATAAAAATAGTCATTAGTGGCAGCCCTACACTAGTGCAAACATTAGTAAATCGCATTGCGTGATTCATTTTAATACTCTCCTCCCATACATGTTGCGTCTAAAAGGGAAACTCCTACAAATCCATATTCAATAAGGTCAGGAGCAAAAATAACTGTGTACATGCCTTTTCAGCGCTAATTCTTCACTGCGTATCTTTGGTAAATCCTGACAGTACTATTTTAACCTCAAAAGACAGTTTGCTCTGGTGCAAGCTGTTACTGAATCTGGCCTGCACTGAAAGCGTGATCATAAACTGAAATGCTAACCAAAGGACGTGGGGTAAAGCATAGCTACTTCAGGAAGGGAATAATGGATGCTGCTTTAATCGTACACACCTCAGTATCTCCAGCTGACAGTTTGGACTCTTAAGTCCATCAGAAATAATCTTAACACCAGAGTCCTGCAGGTCATTATTAGTCAGATCCAGCTCTCTCAGGACAGAGTTTGAGGATTGTAGAGCTGATGATACAGTTTCGCACTCCTGAGCAGTGAGATTACAGCCAGCAAGACTGAAAGAGAGTGAAACAAAACTGCATAAAAATAAATTTGATATTGTCAGCTAATATCAGCTCTAGTCAAAGACATTCTACAAAATATACTCAGGATACATTAGTCAGCACAACAAACTAAAATTCAATCCAGAAATGACTCCTAACATTTAAACACTCACAGGGCTTTTTTGCAGTTGATCACAGCTGGTATCAGTCTTCTTCTCCCCTCATCTGATGTGTTGTATTTCTTGACGTCCAGCTCATCCAGCGGCTCCTCTGACATCTGAAGCATGTAGGCGATTGTTGAGCAGTGAGCAGGAGAGAGTTTCTTCTCTGAGTGTTTGTCTGATTTCACAAACTCCTGAATCTCTCTGGACAGAGACTGATCTTTGATTTCCAGCAGACAGAGGAACAGATTGATGGATCTTTCAGTGGAGAGTCCATGCCCATCTTTGATCTTCTCTTTAATGTACTGTGTGGTTCTTCTGATGCTCTCTGAGCTGTTCTCTGTGTGTGTCAGTAGATCCTGTAAGAGTCTCTGATTGGACTCCAGTGAGATGCCCAGCAGGAACCGCAGGAACAGATCCAGCTGTCCATTCTCACTCTCGATGGCTTCATCTACTGCACCTTTAAGCAAATTTTGCACAGAGGCAAAATTCTTCAGTCTCTCCATAGTTTCAGTTACATGGGAGTAAAACACGTAGAAAGCAGCGAGAAACTCCTGAATGCTCAGATGAATGAAGCTGTAGACTCTTCTCTGATGAATCACAGACTCCTCCTTAAAGATCTCAGTGCAAAACCCAGAATACACTGAGGCGTCATTGACGTATATGCCACTCTCAATCAGGTCCTCCTCATAGAACATCACATTGCCCTTCATCAGCTGTTTGAAAGCCACTTCAGCGAGTTTCACAATCACTTCTCTGTTGGGCTGCAGGAGTTTCTCTGGATCTCTCTCTTCATACTTCTGGTTCCTCATGTTGATCTGAATCAGCAGGAAGTGGATGTACATTTCAGTCAGAGTTTGAGGGATTTCTGCACTCAGATCTTCTTCCAGGAGCTTCTGAAGCACAGTGGATGAGATCCAGCAGAAGACGGGGATGTGACACATGATGTGGAGGCTTCTTGCTCTTCTGATGTGTGAGATGATTCTGCTGGCTTGATGCTGGTCCCTGATTCTCTTCCTGAAATATTCCTCCTTCTGAGGATCACTGAATCCCTGAATTTCTGTCAGACGGTTGATGTATTTGGAGGGGATCTGATTGGCTGCTGCTGGTCTGGAGGTGATCCAGATGAGAGCAGAGGGAAGCAGCTCTCCTTTCATGAGGTTGACATCAACACACCCACTGATGAAGTCTCAGTCACATCACAAACTTTATGAGCGTCTGAAAACATCAGTGTGATTCTGTTTTCATCCAGACCATCAAAGATGAACACAACTTTACACTCCTCATAAATCTTTGAGTCCAGATCTTGAAGTTCAGGATGAAAGTCCAGCAGAAGTCTGTGAAGACTGTACTGATGATCTCGGATCAAGTTCAGCTCTCGAAATGGAAGCACAAACATGAAATCTACCTCCTGATTGGCTTTTCCCTCGGCCCAGTCCAGAATGAACTTCTGCACAGAGACGGTTTTTCCGATTCCAGCGATGCCTTTAGTAAGAACAGTCTTGATTTGGTCTTTCTCCTCAGATACTGGTTCAGGTGAGGCTTTAAAGATGTCATTGCTATAGATTGGAGTGTCTTGTGAGTGTTTTGTTCTGGCTGTTTTCTCCATCTGTAAAACCTCATGTTCTTCATTCACTCCTTCACTCTCTCCCTCTATGATGTAGAGCTGTGTGTAGATCTTGTTCAGGAGGGTTTCATTGTCCTGTAGTTTGATTCCTTCAAATAATCTCTCATACTTGTTCTTCATGCAAGTTTTGTGCTGGTCTTTCACTCTCTGTAGGACATCATTAATGGTTTCTGCAGGTATCCAGTCTCATGGGATGCAGTGAAGGTCAATGATGTTCTGTCAGAAAAGATAATCACAGTGATTACAATGACTGTTCAGAAAAAGATTTATGTCATGACAACTCTCGGAGGGATCAGGATGGTAATGTACATGACAATGTTAATGTATTTGGTCTTGGCAGAATAGATCTGCTATACTGCTGCTGCTGCGGCAGAGCAAGTACCGAGACTTGCTACTGCCAATACATCCACACCATGCTGCTGTGAGCATGTAAGAAATACTGCTGCTGCAAATATAACATACATGAAATAACCCCCATAGCATACATGAATCACCTCTTAGCAGATCTATACAGGTGGAGCTAGGGAAGGTGGAGGGTTTCTGAAGCATGCTGTGAACTGCTACAGCAAGCACTAGTCATATATTTGAATGTTGAGCAGAGAGCTCATTGGCTACCGATACAGGAGAGAACCAATCAGCCGTGCCATGTGATAATGATGTCATTAGGTCAGATTGAGTTAGACCTATCGGACTGTGCCATCTAGAGTTTCATGCCAGAACTCTGTATATGTTTCTGGATATGATTTTGATGCCCCTATGCAGTGCATATTACATACATTTAGTATTATTTAACTCTTAAAATAATTAAATCTTAAAATCATGTTATTCATGTAAACTGCTCTACAGTAAATTAACAAGTAAATGTTTATACTAACAGTGGGTCAGGGGTCACTTCATTACTGAAAGTTGCGGGTGGGTCCATGGACACCTCACTCTTTACAGATACAAAGCTAGGATCTGGAGACTCTGATCTCTGTCTCTTCCTCCTGCTGATGCTGCCAAAAGACAAATAAAACAAAAGACAAATAAACAGCATGTTTTAGAAAGGAAGTTTGTGTTAGTGGTGAGGATTTTTCAGAGACTTCAGTGCAGGTTACAGTGTTGCGTCAGTAGGTGGAAGCAAGTGTCTTTATAATTTAGTCAAAATATGACATTTGAACTCCGAGTGTCACCTAATAAGGCTCAACAGAGGAGAAATGCATCAGTGAATATCACTGCAAATTCCATTTCATAGAGTTCAACGCTGATGACAGCCATGTGAAATCCCCTTAAGCAATGAAAAGATATTACATCAAAAATATTGCTTTAATCAACAGACAGGAAAAACTTTTTTTGAGGAATAATTGACTTTTGGTTGGGAAGCGCTAACTGAGATGTTGCGTTCATGTTTCAGAAATGAATTTGCGAGATACACGTCATAAGGTGGAAAAATGAGAGGGTCAAAGTATAATGAAATTATTTTGCGGGCCACATAAAACACCTGTGCTCTAACAGATGCAGATAATTACACACGCTCAGTCAATCACTCACTCTCTCGTTCATAATACTCAACTCCACATAATCCTCTAATAACCTCACTGAAGCAGCCATTGATTTACTGATGCCCAATTATTAACAATAACAGTTGTGCTACTTAATATTTTTGTGAAAACCATATTTTATTTTTCAGGATTATTTGATGAAAAGAAAGTGAATAAAATAAAATAGCATGTATTTGAAATAGAAATATTTTGTCAATTTTGATTAATTAATTGTGCAGAATGAATTGCTAATTTCTTTCTTTTACAGTTTGAGGCACAATATGAGGCAGCACATTCATTGATAATGTTTCCTAAACAGCAAAACAACTTATTAGAATAATTAAGTCGCTTTGGATAAAAGCGTCTGCTAAATGACTAAATATATATATATATATATATATATATATATATATATATATTATATATATACTGTATATACTGTATATATGTATATATATATATATATATATATATATATATATATATATATATATATATATATTTAGGGCTGTCAATCGATTAAAAACATGTAATAACGATTAATCACATGATTGTCATGAGTGAATTTGCGATTAATCACAATTAATCACACATTTATATTTGTTCTAAATGTACCTTAAATCAATACTTTTCTAATTTTTAATACTCTAATCAACATGGGCATGGACAAATATGGATGCTTTATGCAAATGTACACTATATTGCCAAAAGTATTGGGTCGCAATAAGGCAAGGTTCAAAAATAAAATGATTGATTCAGTCAGTGAAGAACTTGACTGGTCTGCATAAAACCAAGTCCTAATCCCAGTTTAACTGTAAATGCAGACCTTGAGCCAAAAACTCATCACCAAACACCAATGACTTGGACACTTCCAAAACTGTTGCAACATAGATGGAATACATTTTTTTTTTAAATACATGAATTATGTTCCCATCGTTGTTGCGACAGATTTGGAAGTGCATTTTTCTGTTCTAAAGAAGGGGGTGCCAATACTTTTGTCTATATAGTGTATGTACAAGTCATTGGTGTTTGGTGATGAGTTTTTGGCTCAAGGTCTGCATTTACAGTCAGACCAGAGGTGTTAAACTGGGATTAGGACTTGGTTTTATGCAGACCAGTCAAGTTCTTCCACACTGACTCAATCAATCATTTTCTTTTTGAACCTTGTCTTATACAGAGGCATTGTCATGTTAGAATAGAAAAGAGTCCAAACTGTTGATATAATATTAGAAGCACACAATTTCCTAGTATATCATTATATGCTTTATCATTAAGATTTGTACTCAAAGAAATTACTAAAGTAGTCAAACCTGTTCATTAGAAGGGGGTGACCCAATACTTTTGGCAATATAGTGTATGTTTATTATTATTGAAACCATAGTCAACATAGAGCATGAAGAGTACACATGTTTCAAAGGTCATAGATGTTTTTCAAAGAACTTGTTCATGTCTATTAGACATGAAAAAAAGAAATACCATGTTCCCATTACTTCTCTTTCTTTGCACTGAGCAATTTACTGACACAAACATGTTTACATTTTTGCACACAGTGCAGCTCTTCTTCTGAAAATGCAAATGTACATTTATTATTTATTATTACATTTGTTTCCCTATCTTTGCCCACATACTGTATTTTGATGAAGCTAAATTCTCAATAAAACTGTTTTCATTGGTATATTTTACTGTTTCTGTTGTCAGACAACGGAATGAATATGAAATAGTGACTGAAACGCAACCCATTAAGACTACATAACCAGCTCTCCCTTCCAAGCAGGGGCGGACTGGCCATCGAGAGAACCGGGAGAATTCCCGGTGGCCTGGCAGCCAATTTGGCCCACTACCCTACATTTCTTTTTTTTTATGTTGTTGTTGTTGCCTGCCGAATGTACTAAAGTGATTATTTCCGAAATTCGCCATTCAATAATAAAACTCCAATAAATCATGAATCGGCTAGTCTTTTTGGCTGGCAACGCAATTCGCCTCGCGCACGCTCCGCGCATCCGCCAAAAGGATGCAAGACTCTAGAATGGAGTGGAAGCGCCCAGGTGGAGCAGAGAGGCAAAACTGTCCTGTTTATAACTTCAAGTGCAGGTCAGTTACATCTGTAAATAGACAGACTATTGTAGTTTTGTCTTAGTTTACTTAGTTAAACTGCTAGCAAATGTTAGCAGTAGCAGTCAATTGCTGCAAAATTACCAAAATGACAATTACTATTGTAAAGAGTAGGAATTTAGCAGACAAATATTCAGTGTTTTATAACAGGTTTAAAGGGAGCTAAGGCAGACAACAACACATCCCTTACGAAAATTAACCGTGGTTTCACTAAAAATAAAACCAAAAACCATGGTTACTATAGTTAAACCATGGTAACCACAAATTAACAATGGTTTTGCTACACTATATAGCTTCACCATGGTATTTGTAGTAAAACTCTGGTTACAAATGGTAATCAATCCGCCAAAAAAACATGGTTACTATACTTTTACCATAGGCCTAATAAAACCATGGTTAATTTTCCTTAGGACAAAACTCTTGATAATGCAAAAACATTAGGATTATTACAGATAAAAAAACACATTCACCTCCCCACCCCCGATCCCTCGCCTCCGTCGCTTTGAACCGCCAGCCTGACAAGCGGGTCTGTGACTAGCGCCGGGAAATGGCTGCATGTCTGGATGGCTGATTGCCAGAGCTGGATTACTTCCCCTGTTGCAAAGTCGTGTGTCTATGGTGTATTATGTGCTTTTGTTGCGGAGGTGTTTTTCCTGTTCTCACACTGTACTCCCCAAGGAGCATAGTCTGGGGGTTATTTTTTTCTCCTTACATTCCTCTTGTTTGCTGTATTTTTCTTAAATTCCCTGTCTTCCTGTCCTGTCTACCCCATTGTCATATATGTATGTTGTGTATGGACAGGTTGATGGCTAATTTCGCTGGTACTTGTGACTAGTGACAATAAAGGGCTACTACTACTACATGTTAAGTATTAAGATTTTTTTATAAAGGTATATTCAAGATGTAGCTATTATTGTACTAATTTTGAAATTTAGGAAAGATAAAACAATAACACATGGTCCTAATGTAATACTTATTTTTTTCTAAAATAAATGTATACTATGTGCAAACAAATTACAATGAGGTGGTTGTTTTGCAACAAGGTGGAGATGTGTTGATGAAAAAGTGACAGGGAGATGACAGGGAAAATGAAGAGACTAAAAATGAAAATGGAAGTTCAAGAGATAACCTTTAATTATTTTGCGCGGCCCCAGCCTAGGGATTTAAACTTTTATGCGATGATGATGATGGCCATACAAAAAATATTGTTGTCCGTGGTTTCAAAATTTGTTGTGGGTGTATGGGATGGCCTGGATGCGTGTGAGATTTCCCGGACTGAAATTTTGTCCCAGTCCGCCCCTGCTTCCAAGATGCTAATCTGCACAAAAAATCAGGATAATCGCACCGTCGTCTGATGAAATCAAATACACATAAGATAAAGACAATAGCTGTGCTGTGATTTCTGCTATACTTGCATGTAAAGTTAGAGAAGCAACATAATATCTGTGTTTAACTGAATTAAAGCGCTGCTCCTCTCTGCCGATCGCTGAAGAGAAACTGAGCAGACGCGGAGAGAGAAAGAGAGAAAGAGAGAGAGGAGTGTGCGCGCGCTGGGAGAGAAACTGAGCAGACGCGGAGAGAGAGAGAGAGAGAGAGAGGTGTGTGCGCGCGCTGGGAGAGAAACTGAGCAGATGCAGAGAGAGAGAGAGAGAGAGAGAGAGAGAGAGAGGTGTGTGCGCGCGCTGGGAGAGCAAGACCTCGCGCTCGCGCGGCAGTACCAGAGAGTCTCAGAAACTAGGTTTGGGCGCTTTTTTGAAGGGAAAACGGTCGCTAAAGGGGTCTGCAATGTTGCTAAGTTGGCAACACTGTGCATCTCCATTTCGCCAACTACGGGTTGGGCCACGGGTCAAACAGAAAATACGCGCTGCGTTAATCACGCGTTAAAAAAATTTGTGCCGTTAAAATGATTTTACGTTATTAACGCGTTAACTTTGACAGCACTAATATATATATATTTATATATATATATATATATATATATATATATTTCTGAAGGATCATGTGACACATGATGATGCTGAAAATTTTGCTTTGCATCACAGGAATGAATAACATTTTAAATGGAAAATAGTTATTTTAAATTGTAATAATATTTCACAATATTACATTTTTTTTCCTGTGTTATTTGTCTTACCTGGGGTCTGAGGTAACGGATGCATCTCTGAATGCAGAAGGCAGATTCTTCATGGACTGATTCTCATCTTCTTTCTCTTCACAGAGACTCATGGCTCTGTCCTCTTCTTTAATCGTCTTTAATCTTCTCATACTGTGTAACACATAATCATAGTTTTATATGCAAGGCTGAACTACCTCTTATGTTTCTGTTAAGAACTGGTAACCAAGTACATGGTGCACCTGGGAGATGTATGCCGATGCTTGAGCAGGCAGATATACACTATATTGCCAAAAGTATTGGGTCACCCCCTTCTAATGAACAGGTTTGACTACTTTAGTAATTTCTATGAGTACAATGTTTAATGTTTAAGCATATAATGATATTCTATGGAATTGTGTGCTTCTAATATTACAGCAACAGTTTGGACTCTTTTCTATTCTAACATGACAATGTCTCTGTGTATATATTCTGCAAGTGAACGACGCCTTGTGGTGCCATCCCAAAGAGGTACCAAATCACTCTCACGGACCTTTTCCTGGACTGTGTCCAGCTGGTGGAATGACCTCCATTTTCAAAAGACATCTAAAGACACATCTTTTTCGCCAGCACCTGACTAACTAATACTAACACTTACCTATTCTATTTAATAATAATAAAAATAAATCCTAGCTACTTGTACTGTGCTAGACTAACTGAGACTTGTCATGGCACTTGTATACTGTTGCTCTCTCGATGGTCTGATTGATTCTATTGTTCTCCTCATTTGTACGTCGCTTTGGATAAAAGTGTCTGCTAAATGATTAAATGTAAATGTAAATGTATAAGACAAAGTTCAAAAAGAAAATGATTGATTGAGTCAGTGTGGAAGAACTTGACTGGTCTACATAAAACCAAGTCCTAATCCCAGTTTAACACCTCTGGTGTGACTGTAAATGCAGACCTTGAGCCAAAAACTCATCACCAAACACCAATGACTTGTACATACACTATATAGACAAAAGTATTGGCACCCCCTTCTTTTTAACAGGAAAAAAATGCACTTCCAAATCTGTGGCAACAAAGATGAAAACATAGTTCATGTATTTAAAAAAAAATATTTCAATCTCTGTTGCAACAGTTTTGGAAGTGTCTAAAATGACTGAACCCATATGTACAAGTCATTGCGGTTACTGAAACCACTCCTTTCTTTGCGTGAACATTTGGGCTGCATTACGCAAATATTTCCACACCGTGACGTAGACATGTGGGGGCGTGTTTGCCAAAACCACTATTTCATATGGTTCTTGGCTTGGAGAACTGTTTGGGTGTGTAATGATCATAATTATACAATTAACAAAGACAAAAACTGATAGTTATACTGATGTAATAAACTCTGCAGCACAGTTGTTGACAGTTTTTTTTTTATGGCACTTTTGTCGTTTAAGTGAAATGAAGCATCAGAAAAATAATGCACTTTACTTCTGTTTAGTGTTGGGTTTGAGTCGAGTTCGAGTCTTTAACCAGTCGAGTCCGAGTCCAACTAAACACTACTGTTCATCAGCATCGTACGCTTGTTTTAACCCTTACAACTAGAAAAAAGCAATGTCAATTTAAATGTAACAAAAGCAAACCTCTATGGCATCTTGCCATTTTGATTTTTTTATTTCACATCATCTCATAATTAGTGTCCTGCTCAGCAAACTTAAATTCATGTAACAGAAGATATGGCTGCCTTGATTTATGTATTGTGACATATTTCAGAGTGAAGCAGCTTTTAGAATGTGAAAAATCATAGGCTGGGACTTGAGTTTATTTATTGTTATACAGTAAATTAGGGATGGGCGATATATTGCATGCGATAGTCATGCGCATCTCGTCAGTAAATCCGGTTCCTTGATTAGCGGTTAATCTCCATCACCTGTTTTCAAATGGAGCGGCATTTAATACACAGAGCCGTAAATCACTGACAAGCTACGCAATATTGCGTTCATATCGAAGGCGATATATCAGTCGATATATGCGTAGCTTGTCTGTGAACTACGGCTCTGTGTATTAAATGCCGCTCCATTTGAAAACAGGTGATGGAGATTAACCGCTAATCAAGGAACCGGATTTACTGATGAGATGCGCATGACTATCGCATGCAATATATCGCCCAGCCCTACAGTAAATGTATAAATTCAAGCTGACCGGGGTAGCTTAGTGAATGGGACCTGAAGAGCAGAAAATGCATCTCTTATCTCTGTTTTTGGCTGTGTGCATTTTGTGTGGGTTTTATATGATGAATGGTTAGACCTTACACAGGGTAGATGCATTTTGAATTTTTTCGTGGATGAAAATGAGGCTGTGAAGGATAGACCTAGGCAGTGTTAATTTCGTTAACGAAGACGACGATGAAAAATAATCGTCAACGAACCTTTTTTCTGTGACTAAGACGAGACGTTGACGAGCTAAAATTAATATCTGATGATAAAAACTATGACGAAATGTATGCCGCGTCTTCGTTAACAAGACTAGATGGGACTAAAATGTTATTTGAGGACTACCGGACATTCAAAATACATCCTATATAAGTTAACTGTCTTGTCTTTCAAATTGTGCGTCTCTGTCATTGGATTGCAATCAGATGAGGGGCGTTCGCATATCTAGTCTCAGTTTGGCAGCCACAGTGGACAGAAAAGCTACCAAAACGCAAACTAGCATCTGAAACAATGGCCTCAGCACCAGGGGCGGAGCCAGGGGTGGCCAGGGGTGGCCGTGGCCACCACTGACCTAAGCTTGGCCACCACTGACCCCTTTGGCCACCCCACTTTTTACAGTGTAGAAAGATCAAAAGAGCAGTTCTTATTTGAATATATATATACACTGTAAAACCCGACAAGTTAGGGTAACTCAAACCGTTTGAGGAAACTGATTGCCTTAAATATTTAAGTTTTTAAAACTAACAGTTATGAGTGCTCTGAACTTATTTCAGTTGAGTTCACTAAAATAAGATATACATTGCAATTAAGTAATTAAGTGATTAATTGAGTGATAATTGTGCATTAGTGATGAACACCTGCTGATAACACACAGAATCACTGAAGAAAAAGAAACAAGAACAACAACTAACTTCAGACACAGCCTTAGATAAAACCAACTGAAATAAAATACATTAAATCTCTCAAGATCTGATTAAACAACCCCACAAACAGCATCACCAGCTCCACTTATTAATAACCAGACTGACTTTATTTCTGTCAGACATCTATAGAAGATCTTATTGAGAATTAACTAAGGTTTAGATGTTGATTTATTGTTTCATTTGAAGTAACCATGTTAGAGATCAGTGTCTGCTTTAGTTGAGCTCTTGACCTCTGTGTTTGTGTTTTTCTTCTTTTTTTCAACTTATGAACCTCAACAAGGGTGACCATTAAAAAAATAAATAAAAAAGAAATCATGTAGCAATGCATGCTGGGTTTTGTACTATGCTAGTACCCAGCATGCGTTGTAGCATGATTTTTTTTATATTTATTAATGGTCAACAAATATGTTCGAGGAACAAATGGTTACAACAGCCAGAAAAAAAAAAAAGAAGAAAAACACAAACACAGAGGTCAAGGGTCAAGAGCCCAACTAAAGCAGACACTGATCTCTAACATGGTTACTTCAAATGAAACTAAATCTACATCTAAACCTTAGTTAATTCTCAATAAGATCTTCTGTAGATGTCTGACAGAAATAAAGTCAGTCTGGTTATTAATAAGTGGAGCTGGTGATGATGTTTGTGGGGTTGTTTAATCAGATTTTGAGAGATTTAATGTATTTTATTTCAGTTGATTTCATCTAAGGCTGTGTCTGAAGTCAGTTGTAGTAGTTCTTGTTGTTTCTCTTTTCTTCAGTGATTCTGTTTGTTAACAGCAGGTGTTCATCAGTAATGCTCAATCAGCACTTAATTAATCACTTAATTACTTAACTGCAAGTTTTAAAACTTACATGGTTTAAGCCAAGGGGAATTTGTTTACTCAAACGGTTTGAGTTACCCTAACTTGTTGGTTTTTACAGTGTGGAACATAACATTTATTTCCATGATCTGCCATTTTCGCTGTTGTCCTCGCTTGTTTCTTCACAATACCTGCAGAACTTCTGATGGTTTGGCTGGTGGCTGGCCTAGAACATGGGCGAGTATAAGTTATGCAAATGTTGGGGGCGTAACTATTAGTGATCCAGACTGTTTCGTCACAGTCGGTGTTATGTTCTGATTCGCCTATTTTTCAGTGGTCTTTTTTATTCATGAGATTTACATAAGAAGGAGGAAACAATGGTGTTTGAGGTTCACTGTATGTCATTTCCATGTACAGAACTCTTATTATTCAACTATGCCAAGATAAATACAGTTTTCCATTCTATGGTGCCTTTAAAGTGACTTCTCTATTTGTCATTTTAGTACAAATGCAGAATATGGCACTGCTTCTGTACAGTACTGTGCTAAATAAATGACTTACATTGCAGTTAATAGTGAGTTAAAAGTAAAAGCAAGGGTGTAAACGTACAAACGTATATATATATATATATTATGTTTTTTTTTTGTTTTTTTGTAATGACAGCAACATGCGCACGTCTCATTTTCTCACATGCAACAGAAGCACACTCCTTGGTTAAAGGGATAGTTCACTTTGAAATTAAAATTTGGTATCTATCAGCTTACCCCAAGGGCATCCAAGATGTAGGTGTCTTTTTTTCTTCAGTAGATCCAATTTTGATGTTTTTAGGTCAAACCGTTCTAGTCTGTCACTCATATAATGGCAGGTATAGGTCACTGTCCTATAAGAGGGAAAAAGAACATGCACAGAGAAATCCAAATTAAACAATTCCCCATCGTAACTACACATTGATGGCCTAAGACACGAAACGAGCGGTTTGTGTGAGAAAACGAACAGTATTTATATGGTTTTTACCTCTTGTACACAACCATGTCCAAGTGATCTGAGTGCGCACACACATCCGGTGTGTGACGTGTGTGTGCGCGTGCTCTGGCTCACGCTGCATTCACACGGGGCGTCGGCGTCAACGCTTGACGGAGGGCGTGTCTGAAGCGTGGTGCTGACGCAACTTTTCAAGCGCCAATGGAGGCGTCAGCCAATCAGATCGCCTCATGCAAATACCCAATCCCGTTCATGCAACACCAGAGAAGTATGTGATTGGTTGTTGTAACTATGACGGCGCGTCAGCACCACGCTTCAGACACGCCCTCCGTCAAGCGTTGATGCCGACGCCCCGTGTGAATGCAGCGTGAGCCACAGCGCGCGCACATATACGTCACACACCGGATGTGTGTGCGCACTCAGATCACTTGGACATGGGGTCCGTTCTTCGTACCTCGCTTAATACATCTGAGATGATTTGAAACATGCCAGATCTTCTAATCCTGATAACTGATCTCTGGCTAATTTGGTTCTTGCAACGAATTTGCGTATTAGATTAAAATATCTGGATTAAGTTGTTCTAAGATTACTGCGTGTTCTCGTGTTCCCTGAAAAGGGCAGATGTATCGATACTCGAAACCACGATCAGCAATGCAGCGATTGGCTGGCGGCAAGACAGCAACGTAATGACATCATATCATTAAGAAAGACACCTGACGGAAAACTTGACACATTTCTGGACCTTTATAAGGAAACAGCCAAGCGAACAAACTTCATAAATGTATGTATAGATATAAATAGATAAATGAGAGGCAAATAGATAAATGAAATGTGCACTGTTTTTAAGTTATTTATTTTAATAATTACTTATATTTACTTCTAGTATTTGTACAGGCTTTACATTTTTATTTCAATGTTGTAATTAGCAATTCATTTAATTTTATCTTTGAAGCAGATTTGTTGCGTGACAGCATTAATTAAAGTTTCTTAGAGTTATCTGCATCTCGTGCGCTCCATCAAGCCCCTCCCATAATATCTGTCGCCACTCAAATTAATGCTCGGCTCAGATTAACTGTATAGCCTGTGTGTAAGACTCCAATACAGTTATAAAGTAATTATTTCATCACTAATAAATCTTTCAATGAGTAAAACTGGCTGTGTCTATACTATTACAGACTACACAACATAGTCATATTATTTTCAAATTCATTTTTAAATGATTATTATTTTAAATTATTGTCCCTGGACCAGTAGGGTACTCTTGTAATAAAGTAGCATTTGCTGGGGCAGATATTAAGTATAATTTCTGCTTAAAAAGAAGCAATCTAATCCTGTTTACATTAAATAAGCCTGCTCCTGAGCAGGTTTAAGCTTATGGACCTGTTGCTATGACAGCAAGTCCAGGATGAGCTTCAAAGAACCAAATGATCCAAGATCAAGCTAAATCGGCAACAATCAAATCCAGCTAACTGAGTTAGCGACGTACAAAGAACGGACCCATGGTTGTGTACAAGAGGTAAACAACAATATAAATACTGTTTGTTTTCTCACACAAACCGCTCGTTTCGTGTCTTAGGCCATCAATGTGTAGTTACGATGGGGAATTGTTTAATTTAGATTTCTCTGTGCATGTTCTTTTTCCCTCTTATAGAGACAGTGACCTATACCTGCCATTATATGACTGACAGACTAGAACGGTTTGACCTAAAAACATCAAAATTGGATCTACTGAAGAAAAAAAAAGACACCTACATCTTGGATGCCCTTGGGGTAAGCTGATAGATACCACATTTTAATTTCAAAGTGAACTATCCCTTTAACAGATATTGTTTCTGATTATTATGTACGTTAAATAAAGCCATGTTCCAATGTGTTTTAAAAGTGTCCTGGTAGAGAAATAGCCTATTATATATACATATATATTATATATATATATTTTATATATTATTTATTTATTTTTCCTCAAACTTTAATTTCGTTGACATTTACACAAATTAGAATATAAAACAAATACACGACAGATTTTAATCTATAGTAGAATATTTATTATAGACTTGAGTAAATATCAAAATATACTTAAACGTTTCAATCGTTGAGCTGTAAACTGTCTAAATATAATGATGTGGGACTGAAACACCATATAAGAAAATAATAGCAGCTCATTTTATATGACTACATGGTTAAATTAATATATTCTGGACTTACCACAAAATAGGCAGCCGTTTTAAAGCCTCGAAATGGTGTCTCTCCTTCCTCCTCTGTTACTTTCGCTTGGTTATAGTCACCTAGGTGAGTGTTGTTTTACTTATTTCCACTCATTTGAAAAACAGTCGTTCTCCCTCTAGTGGCGCAGATCAGCATTAAACATAAAATTTACTAACATAAAAGCACATTCAGGAATACATCATTCCAGGGTTTCAGAAGATCTCATTTAAATTCTGATGTCAATCATTAAGAGGTGATTTTATCTGTATAATATACTGAACAGAGAGAAAACACATTGATCTAATAGTTTCTGTCAATCCAGCAGGATGAAACAGTGTCTGTGAATCCTCTGAATCAATGAGAAAATCTACAGTAACTTTTATAAAATCACACCAAATGAAAACAGATTTGGTCGAACAGTAGTAGCATGTAGTAGCATATCATAAAAGCTAACAGACTAAAAGCAACAAATCTTTCATTTGGATTTTTATGGGGTCTTGGAGGGGTCAAAAGTGACTGCTTAAAATGTGCATGTATTACATTTGTGTATTTTGTAAGCTGTGTTTTGCAGTCAAATATTTTTTTTTTTGTAACAGAATACTTTGAGAGATTGTATTGTGTATTTAAATAAATTATATAAATAAATATAAAATAAAAATATAACTATAAAATAAATAAAACAAAATATAATGCATCATTTTAATACATCAGACTTCTAGTACTTCTAAATATGACCTATTGCAGTTTCTTGGCTAAATTCAAGTAAATTTTGGATAAAAGCGTCTGCCAAATGACTAAATGTAAACACATGCAACACATGCTGTTGGGTCCAGCGAGATCATTGTGAACTGTTTAATCATAAAATAAACAAGCAATAAAATGAAAGTAAGCTACTTCGCGAACGGATGCCGCACAAACATAAACAAAAGTACCAAGAAAATAACCCAGGCCTGGTCCTCTCTCATCCTTCACTGTCATCCCTCCCCTTTTTATCCTTCTGGAGATCCTCCATGGGACTCAACACCGGTGTGTGGTGCAGGTGTCACTCATTATACCAGCCTCGCTCCACTCCCACAGCTCTCGGGTGCCCCACTCTTCACAACAATCTTTTAGGGCATAGTGTAAGTAGGCAAATTGGGATGTAGCAAATCACTTGTTTCATACAGAAATAATTTGATTTAAAATGTTTTTGAAGGAACCGTAATGAATGGTTCAAGAACAGTAATTTGACACCTACAGGCTATGTTACCTACACTGAAGACACAGTAAAAACCCCACCACTAATACAAAAGACAGACTCATTGCTTATTAAAGCAAAGGAGGGAAAATTAAAGTTTTGACACTTTAAAAAAGAGACCGTGATGTCTCAAATGTTTCCTAAAGCAGAGTGTTCAATCTGACACAGAGACAATGAGGAATCAAACACTCTGAATCCAGCATATGGGGTTCGGCAAATGTGGTGTTGAGTGAGTGAGTGAGTGAGTGTGTGTGTGTGTGTGTGTGTGTGTGTTGTCTGTGTGTCTGTGTCTGTGTGTGTCAGAGATGCTGTAGGACAGAGAGCCAGCCGACCCAGTCCACACTCACTCCTACTCTCTTAGATGGGTAAATGGGTTGGTATGTTATTGCTCACATTATTATGCCAGACAGTGAATCCAGAGCAGAACAGACTCCAGGACTTTTCACTATATACAAAAGGACAGCCACTCCCTCCTTTCCTGTTGATTGCTTTATATGTCACTCCCTCCTTTCCTGTTATTGCTTTATGACCCCAGATGCTCCATTCAGCCTCCCAGTAACAGCGTCCAGTCAGACTCTCTGCACACAGAACCTGAGGATGGTGTTTAAATCTGTCTGGATGATCAGGATACGGCTGCTGCTCTTCCACATATGTGATCTTTCTGTCGTCCTCAGACAGGATGAGATGAGCATTTGCCGTGTTTGAATCGGTGAGATCACAAAACATCTAAAGAATAGCAAGATTAAAAATACATGAAGGGCAGTTTTTACATCTATACACATGTGCAAGTGTACAGGATTGACTACTGTATACTTGTAAGGGCCAAAATGTGCTTAGTACTCTGTGCTTACTACTCAAAATTGCCATTACTAAATAGCAAAACCAGTTGAGCTGGACCTCACTAATTAAAAACAAATCATAAAAAGGCCAAATCATGTATCTATTTAAATATAGTGTTTTGCACAGGTTGAGGAGTAAGGTTAGGACATGGAAAATGTTATTAGACTGAAAAACTGTGGAAGTCTATGGGATGTCCTGACCAGAATAATGTGTGTTATTGTGTGTGTGTGTGTGTGTGTGTGTGTGTGTGTGTGTGTGTGTGTGTGTGTATGTGAGTGAGTGAGTGAGTGAGTGAGTGAGTGAGTGAGTGAGTGAGTGTGTGTGTGTGTGTGTGTGAGAGAGAGAGAGACAGATAGACAGAAAAGACCTACATTTTCTCAGTCCTGGAGTGATTCTGAAATGTGCTCCATGGTCCAAAAAGAGACAATTTTAAGCCACATGCAAAAATGTGAATCAACCAAAGTATCAATAAGCTCTTTAAAATAAATACGTATTTTTTTCAGTAAAGGGAAAACAGAAGCCAAATACAAGATTCTGGTAAGAGACAAGCTTGTAATCTTTGTCTAATTGCTACAGACCTCCACAGACAGATCAACTCAAAATCATACCTGTCAACCCTCCCGTTTTTTCCCGGGATTCTCCCGTATTTTACCATTCTATCCCGCTATCATCCCCTTTAAATATTTTCCCGTTTTTCTCCTGTATTTTTAATTTTGCTATTAAAAAGTAAAAAAATCCCAGTGTGCGTATTTTATGTTTGCTACATTCACCTCCGGTAAAACTCCCGTAATTTGTATGGCCCAAACCTCATTATATGAATAATCACATCAATATAGCCTATTCCAAAAAAAAAAACTATACATGTACATTGAGATATAGCTTACACTTCAAAAGGCTATGGTTTAATTGATTAAATATGAGAGCTGCAAGTTTGAAAGTCAGAAGCAGCTGCTTTGTTTACTGCGGTTACCGGGTAAACGGCTATATTCCTGGCAAAAGACTCTGCCCCCTTCCCCATAGACACCCCCCCAGGGGTACAACAGCATCCATAACAGTGAGGATGAATAAAAAAGAAAAGAAAAGAAAAGAAAACAGGACTGTACAAGTATTTAGACTGATTTAAAATACAGGAGACTGTGACTAAGGTTAGTTGTAGCCCAAGAAACATACTTTATGTAAGTACACAAATGCAGACACAGATACTCGGTCAACATGTACAGCAGTGGGTTATGGAGACAGATGTGTTGCATTATTCCAAATAAATAATAGATTAGGATCCACAAATAAATGTGAAGAGATTAACAAAAAAATAAACATATTGACAAAGAAACAGAATGAGAATTTTTTCAGAATGAAAAAAACATTCACAAATATCGTTTTATACTACAAACACAACTTTGCCTGGTATTCATTTGTGAATATGCTGCACACATTTGCTTTACATTCAGGGCAGGAGCAGATTTATTTCATAACACTCCTGTAAGGAACTGCATTATATGGACGCTGTTCAAATTGAGCTGAAATGCTGTTTGTGTGGTTTAAAAAACGTTCTTGTAAAAACTTTTACTATGATCTACTCAATTTTTTTGGTGAAACATTTTTACACTTAAAAATATTGAGTACATTTTAAAGTTGTAAAATCATTGAAATATACTTTAAGAATCAAGAAAATGTAACAAAAAAAGTAGATTCAAATAATTAAATTAACTAATCTCAGAAATAAAATTGAGTAATTATAATTAATATCCTTAAGCAATGCAATAGTATTTCTAAACCAAATACACTAAAAACATTCAGTAGATTCAAATAATTAGAGTAATCTCAGAAATAAAACTGAGTAATTATAATTAAAATCCTTATGCAATGCAACAGTAATTCAATAGTAAATCAGAAACACTAAAAGAAATGAGTAGATTTCATTTACATGCTGTATATAAAATGTCCTATATTTACTTTTTTACTTATATATTTTTAACTTTACCATTTACTCCAAGGTTCAAGGTTCTTGTTTATTTGTCACATACACAATCATACAGGTATAATCAGTAGTGAAATGTAGGTCAGGACGGGTCCGCTCAATGGACAGTGCAAAAAAATAATATAAATGATGAAACATAACACAGGAGAGTATATATAAATATAGGTAAGAATAAGATAAAAATAAAATAAAATAAAATAAAATAAGGAGTAAAATGTGCAATAAAATAAAAATGTGCAATACAGTCTACTGTGGATTTAATAAATATTAATATAAACAGGGATGTGCAAGAGGAATGTGCAAACAGGTTGTACCGGGTATGTACACATAGCAGCAATGTGGATGATGGAGAATGATGGGTGTTTTTTACAGTTTATTAAATTGAGTCCTGTAGATGTTATGCGACTGAGTTTAGGAGCCTGATGGTCTGAGGGTAGAAGTCAATCAATGAGTCAAATTTTGAATTGTCTGTCTGTCCAGTCACTGTCAATGAGTCAGGTTTTAAGCTGTCTTCCTGTCCAGTTCCAGTCAATGACTTAAATTTAGAATTTTCTGCCTGTCCAGCTTTGATCAGGAAGTTTCCTTATGGACTGTCTGCCCTCTCAGTTGCCACCAGGGAAAATATTGATGGACTTCCTATATTCCCTGCCTTGGTTCTTGAGTCCGTACATGCTTTTCTCTCTCTCGTGTCTCAGTTTTCCCTAGATCCCAGTCTCTACCAGGGGTTGCTGTTCCATCTGCTCCACCGTGGTGGTCTTCTGCTCTGCCTGCTCTGCCGTGGAGATCTTGTGCTCCGCCGTGGTGGTCTTCTACTCCAGTCTGGTGGTCTTCTGCTCCGCCCTGGTGGGCTCCAGTCCCATCCGCTCCGCCCTGGAGGGCTCCTGTCCCACCTGATCTGCCCTGGTGGGCTCCTGCTCCGTCTGCTCCACCCTGGTGGGCTCCTGTACCGTCTACTCCGCCCTGGTGGGCTCCTGTTCCGTCCTGGTCTCCGGTTCCGCTCTGGTTCCCTGCTCCGCCTTGGTTCTCTGCTCTGCCCTGGCTTCCTGCTTCGCCGGTTCTGCCTGGGTGTCCTGCTCGGCTGGCTCAGCCTCAGTCCCCGGTCTTCCCGCTTCCACGTGGACCTGGCCCTCCGTCCCTCCCCCTGTTCCGCCTCCGCTCCACCTCCCTCCTGGATTTTATTAAGGTAGGAGCGTCTGGAAGCTGCTCCTTGGGGGGGGGCATGTCACAAATCCTGGCCATGAACTTCTGTTCACTCACCACCAGAGGTCACTCCTCCATCACATTGACTTTCACACCACACAGACAGTTACATATCACCCAAAGACTACATTTCCCATAATCCATTGCACTGACGACACACAGCTGATTTCACTGATCACTCATCACACACGCTTTATAAGCCTTGGACTTCCTCTCTGTGATCACCGAGTATTGTATGCGCATATCGCTACCCTAGCTGATAGCTACCTTACAGAGCCTTTTGTAGTAGTCATAGTTTTGCCTTGCCTGCGTGTTTTCTAGTGTTTTGATTCCTGCCCGTTTTCCTGGATTAACCCTTTGCCTTGCCGTTCGGACTCTGTTCGCACCCTCGTTTGGATTATTGCACGTGTACCTTGATTATCTCTCTGCCTTGCCCTGTTGATATTGTTCGCCGATTGCCGACCCCACGCATGCCCCTAGGATTACGCTCTGCCTTGTCCTGTGCTATACCTGTTTTGCCACTGTCCGACCCCTGCCTGTGTTTTGACCATGTCTCAAAATAAAGCCTTGCATATGGATCTGCATGTCTCTCGTCTCGTCGGCTCCGACAGCAGAATGCAAATGTCTGTTTATTCCATTTATTCCAAATAAAAAAATAGATTAGGATCCACAAATAAATGTGAAGAGATTAAACAAAATTAAACATATTGACAAAGAAACAGAATTGAATTCACAAATAAAATTAGATTTTAAAAAAAGAAAAAAAAAAAAAAAAACATTCACAAATATCGTTTTATACTACACCACAACTTTGCCTGGTATTCATTTGTGAATATGCTGCACACATTTGCTTTACATTCAGGGCAGGAGCAGATTTATTTCATAACACTCCTGTAAGGAACTGCATTATATGGACGCTGTTCAAATTGAGCTGAAGTCGTGGCCTAATGGTTAGAGAGTCGGACTCGTAATCCAAAGGTTGTAAATTCGAATCTCGGGTCCGGCAGGGATTGTTGGTGAGGGAGTGAATAACCAGCGCTCTCTCCTCCTTCAATACCACGACTGAGGTGTCTTTGAGCAAGGCATTGAACCCCAACTGCTCCCGGGCGCTGTAACATGGCTGCCCACTGCTCCGGGTGTGTGTTCACTTAGGATGGGTTAAATGCAGAGAATACATTTCACTGCTGGTTATATAATCTCTATATAATCGTGTATGTGACAAATAAAACAATTCTATTCTAAGTGCTGTTTGTGTGGTTTAAAAAACGTTCTTGTAAAAACTTTTACTATGATCTACTAAATTTTTTGGTGAAACATTTTTACACTTAAAAATATTGAGTACATTTTAAAGTTGTAAAATCATTGAAATATACTTTAAGAATCAAGAAAATGTAAAAAAAAAAAAAAAAATTAGATTCAAATAATTAAATTAACTAATCTCAGAAATAAAATTGAGTAATTATAATTAATACCTTAAGCAATGCAATAGTAATTCTAAACCAAATACACTAAAAACATTCAGTAGATTCAAATAATTAGTGTAATATCAGAAATAAAACAGTAATTATAATTAAAATCCTTATGCAATGCAATAGTAATTCAATAGTAAATCAGAAACACTAAAATAAATGAGTAGATTTCATTTACATCCTGTATATAAAATGTCCTATATTTACTTTTTTACTTATATATTTTTAACTTTACCATTTACTCCATGAATACTTTACAATAAATATAGCAAAACCAAATGATAAAAACACATTATTTTAAATAAACATTTGTCAAATTTGACCATAACTAAAATTCAACCATAAACTGTGGATACTTGCAAACATACAAAATGCATCAAAAATAACATTTACAATTTTAGACATTAACCTTTATTGCCAAATTAGACCAATGAAAAAAACATGTCATTAAAAGGTTAGTTCACCCAAAAATGAAAATTCTGTCATCAATTACTCACCCCCATGTCGTTCCAACCCCTTAAGACCTTCGTTCATCTTCAGAACACAAATTAAGATATTTCTGATGAAATCCGAGAGCTCTCTGACCCTCCCATAGACAGCAAGGGTACTACCACGATCGAGGCACAGAAATGTAGTAAGGACATCGTTAAAATGGTCCATGTGACATCAGTGGTTCAACAGCAATTTTATGAAGCTACGAGAATACTTTCTGTGTGCAAAGAAAAATAAAATAACAACTTTATTCAACAAATACATTTATACCATTGATGTCACATGGACCACTTTATTGTAAGGGTGTAACGATACACATATTCATATTGAACCGTTTGGTACGAGGCTTCAAGAAATTGTTCTGAAAGTGATTCCAATAATTTCATCTGTCGTTATTATTATAGTTGTGAGTCTTTACTGGCCTAGTACATCAGTAATCCTAATAAAAGGTATAAATGTGAATTACACACAGGACAATGTCCTCATCGTCATCAATCATCACCAGCACAGTATGCTAATGTCTGGTTCAAGACAAGCATCAGTATGCTGACTGAGGACTGCAGGAGGTTAAAGAAGAACAAAACAACTTTAATGAAGTCAGACAAAAAATGACTTATGCAAGTCATCAACTGATTTTTGTTCAGAATATTGGTTCAAAACAGCACAGTAACAATGTTGATGTAGCTCAGAATCTGTAAAAACCAAAA